>VXBZ01009723.1:73051-95215 GCA_013399135.1 Heliornis fulica
ACATGCTGTTGAATACTAGATTCTGGTGCAGTTAGTACTAGGTATGGGGAAGGAAGGAAAAGTAAGGAGAATGTCGTTGAAAGTAAATTGAGTCATGCTGGGATGTTAAAAGTTTATTTCCGTACTATTAAAGGAAAATAGTTTTACACACAAACTCACAAAACAAAAAACTGAGAAAGCCACAATAGTGAAAGATATTTCAGCTTTATACTATTAAAAAATTAATGTGAATTTACATTGTGATGTGGCTGTCAGTATGTGGTCATTTAACAAAGACATTAATTCTAAAAACACAGTCATATTACTACTTCAGTTTCAAGTATTGTACCACCAAAAAAAGACACTGAAGAATTGGATTTTAAAATTTACAAAAAAAAAAAAAAAAAAAAAAACCAACCAACAAAATAAAAAAAAAACAACCAGGATTAGCAGAACACCTAGTTTATTAGTAGATAATCGAAAGTATGTCTAATTTACATAGGGAGTGGGATGGAAGGTTGTGTTCTTACATATTTAAAGATGGTAACGAGAGGAGTGAAGGATACCTTACTGTGAAACAGCCATTTACAACTGAAAAATAACGAGAGACATTAGAAACACATTCGTTTGGATATAATGAAATCTAACAGCATTAAAAGCATTGTTGTACGTAAACAAGTGATTTGTCCCGAAGTTAGAAGCATTTCATTTGGTTCACATATTTGTTTATTGGCTGGAATTTTCACCAGTACAATACAATCTCCTAAATATATAACAGTTTACCTATTCCCAGTAGTTTGCATATAAGGAATTGTATATATTTAAAACAGACTACTATCAGGAAATGAATGTGCAACTGTCAGGAGATATTTCCAGTGTTCTCTCCCTTTTCTCTTGGGGAATGTGAGATAGAGAGTGAGCTGTGTTTTGCTATATCAGGTATGTCTATGCAGACAGTGTAGACACTTGCACAGCATCTGCCTGTGCTCTAAGATGTCTACATTAGGGCAAATCAGTTTAGAGTCTATGTAATGCAATAATATTATTCTGTGCTTGGTTAATAAAAACTGCATCTCGGCTAAAACTTGCAACTGTAGCTGGAGAAATTCACTGAACACCAGAGAACTCTGAAAAAAGTCTTAAGTCATACTGAACTTTTTGTGGGATCATTGCTAGCTAATGAACAGTGGCAGCACTATACATCTATTTTGCATCCACTGTCCGATCTTTACTAGTGTTGGTATCACATTTAGTATGAATACTTCAAATTGTTTATGTTACATTATACCTTCCTAATTTATTTTTTTTCTTATTCAGAGAGTAATTAAGGAAGATTGGGGGATGAAATTTGAGTGTTTACATTGGTTTAAGAGGACAGAGAAAAAAAACTAATTCCCTCCCTACATGTGTGATTATAACCAGCCTTCCAGTTTATGAATAAGATTGTTTACTATGCCAGACTGCTGTCAAGACCTTACTTTAAATAAGATGTTTTTCTTTTATGTGACATTTGCTTAGTGATGCCAGAAATTACATCAAACACTATAATTTGAGTGCTGAATTACTTCAGCATTTTGAAGTACTTAATCAAATATTTGAAAAATACACACTTCTTGAAGTTCCGTAGTGTAAACCTGTGAATATACTTCAGTGAAATTTGCTTTAGACAAATACCATCTGCCCAGATGTTTAACTATAGGTTAGTTTTAAATAGTAGTACCATTTAAGAAGTAGTATTTTAGTTTTTCTTGTTAGAACATTTTTGTAAACTGTCTGGTAATCTATGGCTGATGAAATTTGTCAGACATGAGAAAACACAAAAGCTACAGCTCTCTTCTGGGCAGAGAAATCTAACAACTAATGTGAAAACTGACATTCAAGTCTAAGAATTCCACTAAGGCATAAAGTGCTTCCTGGTTTATCACTTAAATCTCTAAGTCCTGTCTTACACAGGAAGATGCTTTCTTGAAGTCTGAGCCTTGAGAATATAATGAAAATAACTAATTCCAAATTATAGTGGTTTGGGAAATATGTAGCATAAATACATTAAATATGAAGATTTTGCAGTATATGCAATACACCTGCATTTTATCAACAAATGCATTATGAAATGTGTCATTTTTAAAGCCTTTGTTTTCTTTCACTATGTAATTTTTTTTTCTCATTTAATCTCACAAAATAATACCTACCATTCCTATTCAGTCTCTTCTCTGCTAAACCAAGTGATATTTCGCCTTCTTTGTCCGTAAAAGAAAAGAGGGCAAAAACCTCACTGTAATTCAGCTTTGTTCAGCTTTGGTTTTAGTACTAATCTTGAGCATGTGTTCAAAATCAACTGACATTAGAAAATTAATGATTAGAAAAATAATGATGACTAATTGAGATTGGAACTGTGTTCCTGAAAGCTACTTAAGTTTATATTAAAGATTCAATAGAAACTTACACTTTTGCATACTAAAGTTTACACTGATTTACAAATCAGTAGATACTTCTCTTCCAAAGAAATGTTTTTAAGCTGTAGCGATTACTTCTAAGATTTTAACCATTTGAGTTGGCTGAATGAAGTAGTGAGTTTGTTCTAGAGCTGTTACCTTTTTCACTGTAGCAAACTGAAAATCCAGTAACCAGTCTGTCCTTGGAAGCTCATTCTGTAAGCAAATCTATTCAGTTATTCATAATTAGTAAATGTTTCCTAACTTGTAAGCAAACAGTGGCTCTTCAGAAACTTAGTCAGGCTAGAGCTATAGTAAAAGTAACTGAATAGTAGTTAATGGTATAAAGAAAATGATGAGTGGACTTAGTCTTCAAAGAACCCCGATGATCAGTATGTTACAAATTCTTTCAAGGATAACATTATTTTATAGTGTATTTTCTCTGTATTCATTTTTATACTATTTTACAGTATTTTGTATTTTATTTTCATAGACATGGTACTAAATGCTGGAAGAAGAATATTTTTTCTGGATTCTGGAAAAAGCGTTGTAACTATTTTAGAACTTGATTATAAAAAGTGACTTTGTGTTCCCCTTATGTCACTTCTGACAGGAATTCCATTCATGAAATATTAAGGCATAGCAGAATTTCTTTTGTAATTTATAAGGGTTTTGTTTGGTTTGGAACAAAAATAGTTTTTCTTTTCAAGATTTGAATCTCATTAAGATTTTTTAAATCAGTACTGCATATCTTTTTAATTCCAGAAGAATCCAGTGTAAACTGAATATTGATGAATAGCTGAAAGTGGAATGTACTGTGCAAATACAAGAATGTGTTTTAGGCCTCATAATGCGCAAAAACATTCAGTCATAACTTCTTCTATTTCAACCAAGAACTTGTCCAGGGTTTTTTTAATTTTGCTTTGTTTTCCCCTTTGGTATTTAGTCCAGCTGTACCATGGGTAGCTTGAAATATCTGTCTAATTGGTCTTTCGTCATATGAGATGTATCTGAGTTGCTAAAGAATGTAGCCCTGCTGAGAAGGACGCAGTGGATGAGAAACTTTACCATGAGCCAGCAGTGTGCTCTTGCAGCTCAGAAGGCCAATAGTATCCTGGACTTCATCAGAAGAGTGGTGGCCAGCAGGGACAGGAAGGTGATCGTCCCTCTCTATTCTGCCGTCATGAGGCCCCATCTGGAGTACTGCGTCCAGAGCTGGGGCCCCCAATTCAGGAAAGATGTGGAGCCACTGGAGAGGTTTCAGAGGAGGCCACAAAATGATCAAGGGGCTGGAGCCCCTCCCCCATGAGGACAGGCTGAGGGAGCTGGACTTGTTCAGCTTGGAGAAGAGAAGGCTGCAGGGGGAACCTCATAGCAGCCTTCCAGTACTTAAAGGGAGTGTACAGATAGGAAGGGAATGGGTTTAAGCTAGAGGAGGGAAGGTTTAGATTGGATATCAGGGGGAAGCTCTTTATGGAGGGAGTGGCGAGGTGCTGGAACAGGCTGCCTAGAGAGGTGGTGGATGCCCAAACCCTGGATGGGGCCCTGGACAACCTTGTCTAGATCCAGGCCTGGAGGTTGGTGGCCCTGCCTGTGGCAGGGTGGTTGGAACTCAGTGATCCTTGGGGTCCCTTCCAACCCAGACCAGTCTGATCCTGTGCGAAATTGCATGTATTTCTTTTGTGTGTCACAATATGAATTTTTTTTACCCTTCTGAAGATTAGTGTGTTTCTGGTAATACTTTCAGCAAACAAAACTGCTTCTTTTTCCAACAAATATTTTATACTCAGCTTTCATTATCTCTTTCTTCAAAATGAAACAAAATCTCTGGATTTTATACAGATTCTACCTCCTTTATTACAAGGATAGTAATTACAAGATTTTTTTCAAGTCTGATGCAAATAGCAAAATGGTAAAATAACTACTAAGTTCACACTGTGGAAAATAGTATGCATACTGTCAGAAATATGCTTGTCTGAAATTGTACCTTACCTGTGCCATAATTGATGTACATTATAATCCAAAGTTAGCCCATCTGCAGTACTAAAATGAAGTCCAGTCATTAAGGGCAATGTGAATGTCAGCACAAACAGTGATCACAGTTTTCCAATCTACCCTAGTCATCAGCCCTAGAACTCAAATTTCTTGGTTTCCACGAAGTGGAAGATAAAATTCAGTTGCAATTTAGAGCATGCTTCATGCAACTTTTGTTAAGTGTTTATGCTATTAAATTTACCAGGTGCTTTAGGAATTAATCTTAAAACTACTTTATCAAGCTTTCTTTTTTTCTCCGCTTCCTATTTAGGGATTGTTCCAAAACCATCCATACTGCCATTCACTTCAGTTCAGCCCCCTTGGATCAAGTTCTCATGTCTTTGTTCTACTTCTCCAATCTTGTAGTTAAAAACTGACATCATTTGAACTGTTCCTAATTTAAGTGTGAGCAAAATAAACCCTTCTATATTTTTTTAAAATCAATCTCTTCCTTTCTGGTTTAAAGACTTCTGAATCTCCTCCTTAGTTTCAGGCTATCATTGGAAACCATGTCCCAAAACAAAGTTTTAGGTTAGATTACACCATCATGTTAGCATCTGTTACTTCTTAAAGGAATATTTCCAGATAGAAGAATCTATCTGAAAGAAAATAAATTACTTAAATGCTAAATTTTTTTGTCACAGTAAGATGAAGGATCTCTTGGCAGTAACTCAGACTAGTTAAGTAGCAATGTACTTACGAATTTTGTTAAAAGTAGGATGAAGTGTGTATTCAGTAAGGAATTTTCTTTCTTTTTTCCTGATAGGATGTACACAGCAACTTGTTCAAACTAAGGAAAAAAGTCCTCCCTTGTCTCATGCTGTTTGCACATTGTGATGAGATACTTCTAGGGCACAAGTGTTCAAGATCCCTGTAACTTAAATTAGCATCTTCTGTATCCTGCAATCCTTGAATAAGGCACTGAATTGTTATTTCATCACAGTACATGTGATGTTTTGTTCATTTTTGTCTGAATAAATCCTCTTAGATTAAGGAGTTTGGATCTTAAATATTTTAATAGCAATGTAATTATTCATATACTTTCTATGGATTACCAGGATGGACCTAAGTTTGTTAAGTTTGATGTGAAGGCCAAACCCATCATACAGTGCTGTGATTCCCTTTTTCACCCCCCTGTTGCAGTAGATTTGGTGGGGGTCTGGGATGCTGACTGGAAGATATAAAGTAGTAGCCAGCAATCCATTTTTACATTTTAAAAGGGTTTTTACATTTTTAGAAGGGTTCTTTCAGCCAACAAATCTCTCTTTCAGGTGTCTTCTTTGATTGCTAATTACCTGACTATTCATGCAGACAAGAAATAATTTTATCAAAGAATTGCTATTCTTTTTTGCTTACTCATTTTTAAAAATATTTGCTGTGGTTTTGAAATTATTGTTTGGATTTTTGAGAAGTGTCAAAATTTCAATCAAAACCTATTGATATAGAGGCTCTTGAAAATCCTTCCTGTTGTATTACTTGCTTTTAATGTGGAGTAATAGGTTGTAAGACCTCATGGAGAATTACAAGCATGTCTTTAAGTAATTTTAATGAAAGGTGCAGAAATATGATGCATAGAAGTGCATAACTGTTTTGGTTGACTCACTCTGAAGTTAGTTCAGATGGATCTCATTATCTTTTGTCTGACTTATGAAAAGGCTTTCCTAGGAGGCAGAAAGAATGAACTTAAGGATTAGAAAAACTCTGACTGGCAAAGATCCAAGAAAACAATAATCTCAAGAGAAGGCTTAAACTGAAATTTAAATTATTTGTGTTAACAGTAAGTGACAACCATATGAGTGTGATAAAAATACACAAACACACAACTGCAGGGAAATTTAACCTATTTGTCTGAGAATTATATTTGAGCTGAACTAGATTAAACTCTTAATCAAAAGACATGACTATGGATGATATCTTCTTTAAATTTAGCATAAATATACTGAAATTTGGATCATGGCTTTAAATGTTTATGGCCAGCTTGAAACTGGCATTTTCATATATTTTAGGTACACTTTTCTCAGTTCATTTCCTTGTTATACACAGACAATTATCAGGAAAATGGGATTTATTTCAAAGCATCCCTTTAGGTAAATGTCACCTGAAATGTTTTCTGTAGGAAACCAGCTGCTTGTGTAGTTGAAACTATTTATCTAGAGGACAGATATTAGTAAAACAAGCTAGTCTGTTGTTTCCACATAGCAAGTTTTATGTGGTAGATGTAGTTTTGCAAAAATTAGAGTTTTGTCTTCACAAGGAGTTGATCTTTAACTAAGAATTGACTTTATTAATAGATACTGAAGTAATAAGTGGAAAGATGGAGCTGAGCCATTATAATTTGTAGTTTTCTAGTCTACTTTGTTACTCTCTTCAGTTCATCTGATATTATCCTGCGTAAGATTTTATGGCAGATTCAATTTCGTTCATTTAGCTATTTAATAATCTGTAAATGTCTGTGTATGTGCATTTTTCTCTTTTTTGGACATTCTAGAAGATGACTTTTTTATGCTTTGCCTTGTTGGTATTTGTAGTCCTTTGTTCTTCATTGTATCCAACATGACAACTGGAAAATGGGAAAAAACCCACACAGAAAGCAATTGTGTCTGTTTGTTTTCCATAACATTATTTAAATACATATATGCAATATAAAATTTGGGGTAAAAAGGAAATAACGTATTGTATTTGTAGAAATATATAAACAACTATTTTATATGCAGGTATACTGTTACACATTTATTTCTTCTTACTAGAAAATGCTAATTTTATAAACTTTATAGAAGGCTTCAGGTGAGAGAGAAGTTTAGTTTGCAAGGAAAAATTTTCTCTGTATAACAGTCAGCAGTCATTGCTGCAGGTCATTGATACAGGTTTGATTTAGAATTAGAGTTCATCAGGCTGTATATACTGAAATTTATAGAAACCTCCATAAATATTTTTTGTTCTGTCATGTGCAATAGCCACCTTCTGTTCCTTATCAGGAATACCAGTCCTGTAAGTGTGTGTAAATAAGCTGCAAGTATACTAAATCAATGTGTGAAATTTCTTAATGCTGTTTAAGAGAAATAGGTGAAAGGATGGTGATGATCAATTTTCAGATTGTTTAGATATCAATTTTTTAAATCAATTTTTAATATCAATTTTCAGATTGTCATAGATAATGGTTTTGGTTGGAAGGGACCTTATAGAACATCTAGTTCTAACACTTTACTAGACCCTTGACTAATCATGTTACCCAAAGCCCCATGCAACCTGGCCTTGAAAGCTTCCAGGGATGGGGCATTCAGTCTCTTGACAATCTCTTCTAGTACTTCACCACACTCACAGTGAAGAAGCTTTTCCTTGTATCTTATCTAAATCTACTCTCTTTCAGTTTAAAGGCATTACCTCTTGTCCTGTCACTTCATGCCCTTGTCACTTTCCAGCTTTCCTGTAGGCCCCTTTGGGTACTGGAAGGGTGCAATAAGGCCTTCCCAGAGCCTTCACTTCTTCAGGCTGAACAAGCCCAACTTTCTCACTCAGCCTGGTGTCATAGGAGAGGTGGTCCCACACTCTGATCGTTTTTGTCATGTTCTTTTTTATCTGCTTCAGCAGCTCAGTAGTAGAGAATTCAAACCTAAATACTGAGGTGAGGTCTCACAAAAGCAGAGTAGAGGGGGAGAATCACCCCCTTTGACCTACTGGCCATACTATTTTTGCTTAGATTTCTTGGTCAGGTTGACCTCCTTGTGCACCAACATGCTCAAATTGTTCTCCATAGGGCTGCTTTCAATCCATTCTCCACCCAGTCTGTATTTGGTGCTTGGAATTGCACTGACCCATGTGCAGGACCTTACACTTTGCCTTGAACCTTATGTCGTTCACATGTGCCTACCTATCAAGCTTGTCAGGGTCTCATCAACTGGCATCCCTTTCCTCCAGCATGTCAACCACACCACTCAGCATGGTGTCACCTGCAAACTTGCTGAGGGTGCACTAAATGCAACTCTCAGTGTCACCAAAAAAATGTTACACAGCGCCTGCTGCAATACTGATCCTCGAAGAATGCCACTTGTCACTGATCTCTGAACATAGAGGCATTCACCACAACTCTGAGTACGACAGTTGAGCCATTTCCTTATCCATGTGTTCCTCCATGTCTCCTCAATTTAGAGAAAAGAATGTCAGTTGTGACATTGCACAAGCCCACGTAGATAACATTTGTCACTCTTTCTTACCCGTAATAATTGTAACCATATCATAGCAGGCCATCAAATGTGTCAGGCACAGTTTGCTCTTCATGAAGCTTATTTACTGTCACCTAACAAATCCTTAACTTTCCATGAGCCTGAGCAGAGATTCCAGGCAGATCTGCTCTGACATCTTGCCAGGCACAGACATAAACTGACTGCTTTATAGCTCCTGAGGTCTTCCTTTTCTTTCCTTTTTAAAACTGGGGGCTATGCTTCCTCTCTTCCAGTCAGTAGGAACTTTATGAGACTGCTGTGACACTTCAAACAGTGGAGAGTGCTTAGCCACTTAATCGACTCCATTCCCTCGGGGCCTGTGGATGGATCACTTTTAAATGTCTGGCATCATCATAATCAAAACTGTTCTTATATTTAGTCCACAAGCCCTTATTATCCAAACTATATGCCAGTTGTATAGTACACCTTCCATATGCCTTTCCATCACCACCTTTAATCACTACATGTCCATTCCTTCAAGGCCATATCAATTATGTTTCATGAGCTTTTCACATCTATTCTTTGGGTGTGGGTTTTTGTAATGGTAGATTCTCTGACACCAGAAAATTTTCTACTTCTAAGGTCATACACTGAATTAAATTTCTTTGTGCAAGGCTTCCTCAAAAATGAAAATATCAATTAGGCCATTAACTTCTTCTTTCAGCATATAGAAAAAATAGCTCACTAGACAACCAGTATAAGTGATTTGAAGAGAGAGGAAAATGTAAAGAAACTACTGCCTCACTGAATTATTGTGATAGACCTACAACCAGACCTTTATTTTAACCACTTGATTTAAAGACTCACTGTGATTACTTTTAGTAATGCTTCCATGTAACTACTACCACAATTTAAAAGATATATATAGTTTCTCCTCCTCATCAAACCTTCTTCCAGGTAACATCTTGCCTTTGAGTTGATTTTGTTCTTCACAGAATCTTGAAACACAGAACATTTCAGCCCATAAATTCCAAACAGCAGGATCAACCTTTTCTGCATCAGTCCATAAGAAGTATCTGCTTGACCTGCTACTGAAAAATTCCATTTTGTGGGTGATCTATTCCAATACTTATCTTTAGGAAGTTTTCCCTGATATTTTCTTTAAATGTCTTCAGCTGCAATTGTAGCATTTTATCTCCTGTCCTCACTACAGGGATTACATAGAATAATTTCCTCTCCTTTAATACTGTAAAAGGAGACATTAATGGTCATCAAGAAAGTAATCTCTTCTGTAAACTAAACAGCCTCAATTGTTACAATTTTCAAATATCATACTTTACAGATCATCAGTCATCTTTGTCACCCTTCTCTTTGCTCCCTTAAGATGCTCCATATATTTTTTTCTAGTGCAATCACCAAACACAGGCAAAGGAATCAGGCTGAAGACCTGGAATCATAGAATTGTTGAATATCCTTAATTGGAAGGGACCCATGATGATAAAGTCCAACTCCTGGCTCCATGCAGGACCAGTCATGTTAGAGCATGGGACTGAGTGCATCATCCAGACACTTCTTGAACTCAGTCAAGCTCAGTGCTGTGACCACTTCCCCGGGGAGCCTGTTCCAATGCCCAACCGCCCCCTCCGTGATTAACTGTTGACTAATCCAGATTTTTCTTCATTACTACAGATTGGTAACATCCTGATTGACAAGAAGGACTGTTTTTAAAGTAAAAATCTGATGGGGTTATTTTCTATTACAGGATCAAGTATTTGATCTGTGTCTAGTTCAGCCTACAAAAGGGAAAACTGTGAATTTGTCTTTAGGCAATATTTCTCTATAAATGTGTACTCTAACAAATAATCAAAGATTATTATTATGCACAATAGTTGGACTGCCCCAAGAAAACTATTCAGAAATAAAGGTAAACTTCTTAAAGGAATTTCAGCAGTTTTAATTTCTCATCTTAACATCAGAGTCTTTATTTCTATTACCCTGCTTTCCCTGGCTCAATAGTAAGATAAAATTGTAACAAAAATGTTTGGACTCACTGTCTGCCCAGTACAGTGTTGTGTTTTTCATTTCAGCAAGTAGCAAATCATTCTACTTGCTGAGAAAGCAATACAACTGAAATATTTTATGGAACTGGTTTGCTTGGTTTTTCAGAAGTCTAAAATGATACTAAATCATAAAACCAAATTTAATTTGTTCAACCAAATACGTTTCCTTATTCAGAGGATGAATCTCCTCCAAACAGTGTTGTTGAAGAATACCTGCAGGAGAAGAGAAAATATGAGGACATGCGGAAGCAGCAGCCAAAGAAAGGGGTTTCTCGTGAAGATCAGGTAATAGTTTCACTACCTAGGGAAAAAATTCTGAAAATGTTTCTCTCTTCATTTTTTTAAACAGTATTAAGTATTACATTAAAAGAATCTTATTTGTAGAAACGAATATGGGCTCTTAATTCTCTTCATTTTGATTATCCAGGCAGACAGGTAAGTGAAGCTTCAACTCTATTTGAAGATGCTATCTGTTCAGTCACTAAAATCTTCCTAAAGGAAATGCCCATGCAGAGGTATCCTTGATCACGTTTACATGGGTTTGCATTTCTGTAAGTGCTTTCCTTGGCTCCATAGTTTGCCATAAGATAACATTGGGAAAGAAGTTTGCATACTTGGCATCTTTCCAAGGTGTTTTTTTTTTAAACAATTTAAGTTAAGTTCTAAAGAGATTAAATTCTTCCATACCTTTAAGTGTTGTGAACGGAATAGAAACATTTTCAACTTAAGTTAAAAAGAAAATCCTTTTTAAATATAATGAAAAGTATTTTTCAAAATTAGTTGGGATGTATGTAGACTGTAGTATGCACGTATGAGGAAAGTTTGACCTAAATATTAGTTTTTTCTAAAAAAGGAAAGTTTAAATGTATTAAATATATGAATCTGCTTGTGAAGTGGAAAATACTCTTAACATAAAATCTGTGCAGTACATCAAACACTTTGGTTTACAAGTGCATGTCAGTTTAGCTATGAAGATGTTCATATTCAACTGTTGAATATAGAAGAGATTGGAAACTTGAGGCTTTGTAACTTCAAAGCAGCAGTTGGCAAAATTTTATACATGCAGCTAGCTGATTTAACTCTAAACTAAGAAGTTTATGGAAACTTTGTACATTCAAAAGCCCATTAACTGTGAATCAAAGAGTACTAAAGCTCTGTTGGCATTGTGGATCAAGGGACTTAAAACCACTTCTAATGCATTTAGAATCAACCTTGTCCTGGACATCATTAGAAAACAAGATGAGATGACAAGAATGTATATTTCAGGAGATCTTGATTTTATTTATGTAACTCTGATGGTAACTACACAACAATAATTAATCAAGTTCTTTGTAATCCATCTCACTTATGGGGAGTGTCTTCTAACTTCATCCCTCCTACTAGGTCTTACAGCACAATACCACTTTCCATCCATTGGACGACACTTAAAGAAGGGGATGTGCCTCCTTCCCGTACTAGATATTGGAAGTCCTAATGTTAAAAGTTCTTCAAGAGTCAGTATATGAAGTTATTTGATCCACAGTAGTCTCTAATGACTTACTGCAAATATGCTAAGATATTTTGAAATTGTTTCAGTCACCAGGTCTATTCACGGGAATGCTGGCACCAGATAAATTCGACAGGACGCAAAGAATGTGGCCTTGGTTAGTCACAATTTTATGTAAAAAGGCTTAATTTGTGTTCTTCTGATAGCCTAGGCAGAGACTCGCTGTCTCAGATGTTGCCAAGTACAGGGTTTGTTTGCAGTAGTGTGGAAAGCTATCGAATGTGAATGATTTGCAGGCCCAAATATCTTTCAAATTTTCCTCTCTCCCATCTTAAACAGAAGATTAAACAGAAAATAAAGAAAATAAATGAAAAAAAAAACCCAACCTTCAAAACCTGCCTTTGGCAGTACTAAAATATGTTTTTGAAAGAATTCAAAAGCCAGGAAACTCCTAAAGTTAAGATTGCTCCCAGAAGGAAATTTGATTCCAGTGAACACTTCTGGTATTTCCTATTTCTGTTTTCTATTCTTGTTTAGTTTTTATTCTTTTAAATTTGAAAAACTTGACCAAACACAACTAAACATCCATACAGAGGTGTTTTACAACATAGGTGGCCAACCTATCACCTACAGATCAAATGCAGCCTACCACATAAATTCAGTCAAGCACTTATTCCCTGATGCTTTCTTTTCCAGGAATGTCTCAAATATCAGCAAGAAATAATCTGTGGGCTGTGCAAACTATTCTTATGTCTGGCTTTTTTTTTTTAAGAGTCCCCTCCCCCATCACAAGGCACAGACATACAATTCCTGTATAATCAAAATCTCATTCCAGGTGATCAGAAAAAAGACATGCTGTATAATCTCCTGGTGTCACCTGAGATTTGGTGACTTTATTTTAGCTGAAAGACTGGGCAATGTCAGCTGAAGAATAAAATACAAAATATAAATCAGTAGAGCTTAATGTATGCCGCAAAAGAACCTGCATATGTAAAATTATTTAAGGTAGTTAATTTTCTTTGCATCAAAAGCATTGAATTTTTTCAGTGTCAGTGCATAATTTAAAACATCAGCAGTGTAAAGTATAGAAATATCGATCAAACTGTTTTATATACCTACTTTTGTGTATAAATCTATATATGTTCTCTAAAGGCATGTATTTCATTTCAGACACTGGCACTTTTGGACCAATTTAAAACAAAGTTAACCCAAGCAATTGAAGAAACTCCTGAAAATGAGGTTTCTGAACCAGAAGTTGATAATGATGAAGGATGGTGAGTTTTATTATTTGGATTTCTGTGTTTACTGCAGGTAATCCTGCTGCACTAACATAGTCTCACTGTTAAGCGTAAATTTAAAGAGTAGCAGAAACACCAAATGTGAAGACAGCTGCTGCAGCAGGAGCTATCAGCTAAAATTTACTGGTTTAGCACTCTGGAAAACAAGACAGGAGAGAAGATATTTTGCTTTTGTGTATTTGTAAGTCCCACTAAAACTGTGTGTTCAGGATGCTAAGTATTTTAAAGACTGATGAATGAGATGAAGATAGGCTGACCTGAAGTGTACAGTGACCCCGAAGAAGCAATTTGTAACATGTTGTCTTGCATCCAAAGAGCCCACCATAGTTAGGGAAGGGTGTAAAAATCAGTATGACTTAATTGTGATTCTGAAGTCATGACTGAAATCTCTTTGATGACAGTAAGTTTTCTTCATAAAATAACTAGAAAAAAAGAAAAAAATGTAGCAAAAATGTTTTGTAAGAACAGGTCATCTTTTTTTATAAGGCACAAAATATACTGATCTACTAAAATAGACTGGATATGCATACAGCTTTTTCTTTAGTTGTATGCATAAGCCTTCACAGCTACACCAGAGCTACCACTAAAATAGAAACTTCAGCAAAGTTATTGGCAAGTGTTTTAAGACAACCAGTAGTTCTGTATCTCAGGTAACTTAATGTAGTTAAGTGAAAATGTCAGGTGCACCCTTACGATCTTCCTAAAGGCTTCTTTCCTGGAAGTGGGAAACTAGTCGGATACCTGCCTGTCCCAAAAATCTCAAACTAGCACCACTAACTAGACCAGAAAAGAAAATAAGTACATTAAAGAGAAAAACTAAAATGCACAAACATGTATATTAGACACCCTTTTTAAAGAGAAAGTAAATGATGTAACTTAATGTGATTAGAGCATCCTGCCTGTGTTTTGAGAAGACTCATACAAAACTTGTAAGATAACCATGTTAATGAAGCTATTATTCTCAGATGAGAAGACAGCATTAGTAGGAAATACAGATTGTTTAAATAACTTGTAGTTTTTTACTGTCATTCTACAAAAGAAAGAGAGATGCATATATGCATATCGAAGTAAGAAAAGACACCATACAAAGACTGAGGGAAGGTGATATGTGAAAAGAAAAGGTGTTCTTTACATCTTAACTCACTTTTTTTTATGTTGTAAATTCTTCAGCTATTTGTAAGTTCCAGATCATGTTGTAGTAAGCTATATCACAGAATCACAGAACGTTAGGAGTTGGAAGGGACCTTGAAAGATCATCTAGTCCAACCCCCCTGCCTGAGCAGGATCACCTAGATTAAGTCACAGGAACACGTCCAGATTGGTCTTGAGTGTGTCCAGAGAAGGAGACTCCACAACCTCTCTAGGCAGCCTGTTCCAGTGCTCCCTTGTCCTATCACTGGCCATCACTGAGAAGAGCCTGGATCTGTCCTCCTGACACTCACCCTTTACATATTTATAGACTTTAATATCAAAGATGAAAAGCAGACTAATGTCCACAAAGAAACCCCTAAAAAATAAATGTATTCTTTACACAATATTTACATAAAAGTGTTGTTTTATAAACTGCAAGAATTCTAAGCTAAGTGCTATACTACTAGTGTTAGTCTTTCTGACAATAAAGGTATTTCTGAAGTTTTCTGCAAAGCCTAGAATTTTGCTCATGAGGTCTCCTCCGCTCAATTCAGTGAAAAGCAAGGAGGCATAAAGGTAAAGTTGCAGAATCTGTGTAGCTTTATCTTGTTAAATTAAAATATATGCAATTATTCATCATGTAGATGATATAAACAACAAAGGAAAAGGTATCTAAAAGTGATGTAAAATCTTAGTATCATTGTAACCAGTCTCCATATTTATAATTCAGCTTACCTTTCATGGTCTATAGTTATTAATTTTTTTACAAATTTATTCTTATGAAATGTATCAGATAGTCTTAAGACATTCTGATTCAACGTTTTAAAAATAAACATTTTAATAATGGTGAATTGGTGATGGTAGGGCCGTGGATGCAGTTTTCCGTGATCTCAGTGAGGCCTTTGACACCATCTCCTACAGCATCCTGGTGGACAAACTGAGGAAGGGTGGCCCGAAGGGTAGAGTAGTGAGATGCGTTGAGAGCTGCTTGAAGGGAAGAAGCCAGCGAGTTGTCATTAATGGGTCAGAGTCTGGCTGGAAGCCTGTAACTAGTGGAGTCCCTCAGAGGTTGGTACTGGGACCAGTACTGTGCAATATATTCCGGATGAGGTAATAGAGTGCACAGTCAGCAAGTTTGCTGATGACACAAAGCTGGGGAGGGGTGGCTGACACACCAGAAGGTTGTGCTGCCATTCAACAGGATTTAGACAGGCTGGAGAGCTGGGCAGGGAGAAATTGAATGAAATTTTACAAGGGCAAGTGTAGGGTATTGCATCTGGGGAGGAACAACCTCAGGTACCAGTATAGGTTGGGGACTTGCCTGTTGAGCAAGCAGTGTAGGTGAGAGGTACCTGGGGGCCCTGGTGTACAGCAGGATGACCATGAGCCAGAATTGTGCCCTTGTGGCCTGAAGGCCAATGGCATCCTGGGGTGTATTATAAGGTGGGTGGCTAACAGGTCAGGAGAGGTCCTCCTCACCCTCTACTCTGCCCTGGTGAGACCACATCTGGAATATATTGTCTAGTTCTGGGCCCCTCAGTTCCAAAAGGACATCCTTGAGAGAGGCCAGCACAGGGCCACCAAGATGATTAAGGGAGTGGAATACCTTCCTTATGAGGAAAGGCTGAGGGAGCTGGATGTCTTTACCTTGGAGAAGAGGAGACTGAAGTGTGACCTCATTAATGGTCATAAATATGTAAAGGATGAGTGTCAGGAGGACAGATCCAAACTCGGATCCAAGGGGCAATGGGTCCAAGCTGGAACATAGGAAGTTCCATGTGAATGTAAGGAAAAGCTTTTGTACTGTGAGGATGACGGAGCACTGAAACAGGCTGCCCAGAGAGGTTGTGGAGTCTCCTTTTCCGGAGACATTCAAGACCAATCTGGACGTGTTCCTGTGACTTAATCTAGGTGATCCTGCTCGGGCAGGGGGGTTGGACTAGATGATCTTTCAAGGTCCCTTCCAACTCCTAACGTTCTGTGATTCTGTGATCTTCGCATTTTTATCACTGAAAATACACTACAGTGATACCAAATAGGCAATTAAAAATCCCATAATTCTTTCACAACAGTAGTAGATAAAACATTTTGCTGTACATACACACACCTGTATTTATTAATTTAACCAAAGAAGCAAAACATGTTATTATAAAATGTAAATGCAGGTTAGGTTTCTGAAGTGAAGTTTTCTTTCTACTTCAAACTTGAATTCCATTATCTAGAAGTACAGCCTTGTGCTTTTTTGCTTATATTCTTTGGCTATTTGAACAGATAAATCACAACGCAAACGTCTTGGTTTTGATTAATGATTTTGAAAAAACAAAACTTGCCTCATTTTAGGATAACCTAAAATAACAGCATGTTAGTAATAAGAATTTTCTCTTGTTATAATCTGTTTGGTTGCTTCTTCAAACCACAGTCTGCTTTTGTTATATCTTTTGCTATCTCAGGCTCTTTGAGGATGAGGGTTAGCATACAGCATAGCTTTTAAGATACGTGGATTTCACTGATACTTTGAGATATTTCTGAGCTACCAATACACTTCTAAGTTCTCCAGGAATTATAGAATAAACTATTGTTTCAGTTGGCAGGGACATATAATGATCATCTGGTCCAGCTGCCTGACCTCTTCAGTGCTGACCAAAAGTTAAAACATCTTATTAAGGCACAAAAAAGCCTTTTGAACACTGATATGCTTGAGGCAGCAGCCACCATTTTAGGAAGCTTGTTTCAGTGCTTGACCACCCCCTTGGTAAAGAAATGATTCCTCATGTCCAGTGTAAACCTCGCTTACACAGACTTTCCATGAACCTGAAGCACTGGTCTTCACTTGTCTGGTATTTTCTTGTTTCATTAATATAACCAATGTTTTACAGGCTTTCATAGAGACCAGTCACTATCTTTTCTATTCCTTTCTGAGTAACTACTGACAACTAATTGGTGGTAATTCTTTTCTCTGTAAGTAATACGTTCCAAACAAAGAACAGTGTTGCAATTTCAGATTATGAAGTTGTATTTGTGTTCAGAAAATAATACTGCATTTAGAATTGCACTAAAATGAAGGCTGAAATCATATGAAACTACACAATAGTCTAATAATTACCATAATTTTTAATTTTGCAGCACGGTAAATGTGCCTGTTAACTTTACAGATAGATTGAGGCAGTATTTTCAAAGGATTTGTTTTGAAGCTAAATAGATTGTAAAATGTACATGTTACACAAATTGGCTATACACATAATCAAAGTTATCAAAGCAATGAAGTCTTTGAAAAGCTCTTAATCACTGTTAGAATCTCTTGAAAAGTTAAATTTCATATTTTGGGATAAGATTTTGTTTTCAGTGTCTTTGTTCTGTTGGAATACTTGAGGTAACTATAGTGACATATTATTTTTTTCTTAATTCCCAAGACAATAATTCTACTTAATTTGATTTTTGTTAAATATAATTAGTGTGTGGCATATGCATTTATGATATGCACCAGTTACGTGATTCCTCCAGGCCATTTTGTAGGTCATGGTTGCTGTTTTTATGGGAAGTGAAAGCCTGCCAGTATGCTTTGCTCTACTGTCAGGGTGTGTTATCTGAGGTAAAATGATTGCCTCTAAGACATTTTATGTGTCCCCATGAGTGGCCACACATTGAGGTATAATTTTCATTTTCTGTCAAGATAGAAACCATTACCAATTTGTTATGTTTTCTTTTATTTGGCACACTTCTCTCTGCATATTTGGCTGAGCTGCTGTATTGGCATGGAGCATAGCAGACATTTGGGCACTTTTCAGCAGCATTCTACTTTTTATGCAAGAAAAAAAGAAGAAATATGACTCTATTGTAAACAGTGTGTATGGTGTTTGATAATTATTACCAGATTTTACTGTCTAAAAGGTATCTGAGGAAGTGTTGTGAAGAGAGCTGAAGAGAAATGCATAATACCAAGTTTTAACATGAAATACCAGAATCTTTGCTGAGATACTCATTGCAAACTCTAGTGCTATGTGAGAAAATTATACAAATCTCTCTGCAGCAATCAAAATCCAATTTCCCCTACAGAATTCAAACGTATCGAAACATAGTATGTACTGCTAGAAGGGGTACCTGTAGCAATAAAATCGTCTGCAAACAAGTAGACAGACACATTTTTACAGCATCTGGGCACTTCAGGAAGACATGCTGGTTCCTTGTTCTTCCAGGCACAAGCGTTGTTAATTTCCCTACGGTTCTACATTGGGAACTGTTGCTTATGCTTTTCTCCTAATGATTTGTCGGATGTCTTCAGTACTATTTGAACACTAGTTTGTTATTTCCTTGTTAGTCCAAATAAGAAAGCGTCAGATGCATGACTTTGTTCTTCTCTTTCACAAAGATTGTACAGAGTGTAGGAGAGGTACATGTGATCTGCCAGAACTGTCACTCATTCTGAGCTTAAAGTCTTACCCAAGAAGACTTCTCCCCAGAATGTCATTGAGATCCATCACAGCAGCAGTGAGGTGTTATCATGTTATCTGTTAAAAGACTGATAGTATGAAAACCAAATACATCACAGAAGATCAATCTGGAATAATTTGGCACTTCCCATCTGAATAACTGGATAGGCCTTAATTTGGAAGTGAGAAGACTGTACAGACTAACTTTATACAAAACAGTGCTGCTGCTCATCTTTAGGAGTTGGACTGCTATGTACATACAGTTGCGTGTATGTGACACCCAGTCAGGTCGCAGTGCCACTTCAGGCCTCAAATTGTAGTGTCAAATAGCTACAGATATAGTCAACCCCAGGTTTCAGTCCAGAAAGTGTTATGGCACCTGCAGATGATGAAACTGATGTCAATCCAGTGAACATGACATCAGTTATTTTCCAGAAAGAGAATCCAACTATGAGAGGAAAAAAAATCATATGCAATAAAGTATTTTCAAAGACTAATTGCTTTAGTTAACGTGTGTGGTGTATTTCTCTCCAAAGAGGTTGTCTCTTCATACTCTGAAACACCCTCCCATCTGGTAATTCTGAGAGTTCTGACTGGTTCATCTCGCTCCTCAAAGCATGAAATCCAAGACTAAATACCACACTCAGCTAAACCTTTTGTCAGTGTTGAATGGAAGGATTACTGTATTTGTCACTGTCTCTTTCATGCCTGGTTTCCAAAGTCCGTCTAAGCCACAAATCTTTTCCTACTGAACATGTCCTAACCTAGCTCTGTCCTGTACTCATGCTGTTGATTGTGCTTATTGAAATTCAGGCATTTCACTTTCTGAACTGTATCCTATTTTTCATACTACCACTCCATTTGCCAAAATCACATCAATTCTAAATACTTCAATAAACTTTCAAAACACTTCTTCACAAAACTTCATATAATGCATACATCCTGTAATTCTATTCTCTCCAGTAAAGTCATAAGTCGAAGTGTTCTAACCAACCCTACCACATTAATCTTTTTACTTTGACATTAAACTGTGACTACCTACTCCTAAAAATAGGGCACTTCAGCTGAATTTTTACCAGCTCTACATCCTTATGAAAAGTAAGAAATATCTGTCTACGCTTTTCCAGATGGAATATTGGTCTTTGTAGAAAGAACAGATGCTCTGCTATGAAAATCCACCTGCCATACCCTTAACCAGAATTCTGGACTGTCTTCCGCTCCTGTCTCTCTGATCTTTGAAAACACATAGTGGCTTCCTGAAATTGCTAGGTTTATTGACACACTGAAGTATTTCTGTTTCTATGAGAAATTTTACAATCCTGACAGGTTTTGAGTTGATGGAGTTTTCTGCAGAAAAAAAAATCCACCATTTTCCTTCTTTAAAGCTTATCACATTGCCAAGTCAACTTAACACATTTTGTGATGTGTCCTTATTGTTAGCGCATTCTCTCAGATAAAATACACAAAAACTTTTATGAACCAACTCTGATGTCATTCTTGAATTTAAAGCCTAATTTTCATGATCAAGTAACACAAAACTCAAGAGTAAAACTCCATACATCTGTACCACTAAAAAAACAGTTGTATTGCATGGTAAACCAATCAAGTTCATAGTACCTTATAAAACTTGGAAGACACATGGACTAGCAAATCACGGTGGTTTGGTTTATTTGTGGTATTTCTGTTGGGGTTTTGTATATGTGTTTATGTGTGTGTGTATTGATTGAAAAGGTAATCCATCCACTCACTTCTAAACAAAATGAGTTCTTAGTTGAAGCACATAATAGCTGATAGGGAGCAAATACTAGAAGAGCACCAAAAGTTACTGTTATATGACCGTTGCATTGAGGCATTATTCTGATCTGTTCTTGCTTGAAAATTGTTTCCATAGTGGTAATCTGAGTCCTGGTAAGTGTGGTTTTATATTATTGTTGTTACTACTTCAGTTTGGATTTGATGGAAGGTGCACAGTTCATCCTGCTGGACCTTCGATGTTCAGTGTAGAAACTGCAGTATTAGTATGTGAAAGCTGTTCCTTATGGGATGAACATGATTTTGTGAATGGAGTGTCTTTAAACTATTGTTGTCATTAAGGAAGCAGACAAAATTTGTGTCACCCTCAGTAGAAGTGTTTGGCCTGTTATTAGTCCCATCAGTTTACAGGTCAGGACTGCAAGTGGACCTCCAGTTGATTTTAGAGTTTGTGTTACAGTGGCGCCCAGTAATTTTTCCTTATTTCTGCACCCAGCTAGAAGTTTAGGATTTCGTCTTCTGAATTGAGATCTCATCACTGACCTCTGCCTGCTCTCAGTAATAGACTGTATAGCCGTTCAGTTTGACTGGACTGCGGGCAAGCAATGTAGTAATTTAATTAGTAGCACGAGGCCAGTGCTTTGTAACTAAACCACTGCAGTGTGTTCTGGGTGAAATGTGAGGTGATGGATGTGAACTACAAACCTGCCTGATCTGAAAAGTAAATCAACTTTTTCTTCCCAGTGTAACACTGTCACAGCTGTTAATTTTACAATAAATGTAAATGAGACGGTCACTTAAGTATTTTTAAGAGGATATTTAGATTCTGAAACTTGCCCTTCCTTTTGATATGAAATAACATAAATACACTCAGCTTTCAGATATACTGTGGGACAGTAAAGAATCAGTAAAATATGAATTTGGAATTATGTTTTTTGCATGTTTTTTTAGTTTAAAGTTCTCGTGGTTAGCTGCCTTTATTGAGTCTGAGCTATTCAAAGTGTTGGTTAATTTGAGGGATAGGAGGAAAAGTAGGAGTTTTTTTTAAATTAAAGTGAATAAGTCAATGCCTGAAAATAAATACCTTTCAGTTTGGAATCAAAAGGTTGTTGTGAAAATTATGTGAGAGTAAAGGTCTTCTACCTCAAACAGAAAGGCATCTGAGATCTTGCTTAACAGATTGTTTCATGTGCATGTCATGTAATTACTAGTGTTGGCATGACTATTGTCATCTTGGTTATTTGTAACAAACCTCATTTAAAAGAGGATTATAAACAATTCAGGTGGGACTTTAACGGTACTGTTCACCTAAATAACTTAAAAATCTTGTGGCTTTTTTAAAGATACAGAATCACAGAACTGTAGAGGCTAGAAGGGACCTCCAGAGATTATCAAGTCCAACCCC
>VXBZ01009723.1:95766-117850 GCA_013399135.1 Heliornis fulica
GTCATCGAAGATGTTAAACAAGACCGTAGCAAAAGGTCCATACCTTCTTCTTAGTCACAGAATATTATTTTGATTTGTACGGTGAAGCTTTGCATATATCTGATCACCTGATTACAGCAAAAAATAAAGGGAATGGGTCCCATTTTGTTAATTTATTGCTTCTCTGCCCAGCAACTTCACTGAAGGTCAGCATTAATGTTTATAAAGTCCAGACAGGTTTACATATGTCAGATTCAGTAACCTTTTCCCAGTTCTGAATTTTGCATAACTACCACTGAGACCAGTTAAATATTTTGATATTGGGTGCTACTGCTAAGCCCTTTCTGCCAGGACATTCATTGCAGTTTGATATTTTTAGCCAATTTGTGAAGATAGTTATGTTTTACTCCAGAACAAACAAAAAATAAGTCTATTTGTGCAGTGAAGGTATTCTCTATCCAGTATCAATGGTTATGTCCTTTAGCTTCTTTTAAAAATGTTTTGCCAGTAATACAAGGAAGAAATTCCAAATATTTAGCATTGGTTTCTGTGAGAAAGCTGGTGCATTTAGTAGTGGGAACACAGAATTTATTTTGTATTCTCCCAGTAAAAGGCTTTATGGCTCAGAGACTTCTGGTTGCAAAAAGAAGTAGCAATGTGTCTTGTACGGAGAGGCTAGAATTGGTTTGGCCCTGGGAGTTTCTATTGAAATAGCAGTTTCGGAATGAGGTAAGTGTTCAAGTTAGCCAGACTATTTTTATGTATCAAGATTTCATTTATATTATGAACTAAATTGTGATGCACACTGCTAGTATCTACTCCACATAAATTTGGTAATGTCTTCCACATTTTATTTCCTATTTAATACAGCATCTACTATTAAGTTTTGCATAGTGAAATTCTTCTGGATGAACACCTAAAAATATCGGTTATATTTCTTTCATAAACCTACCTTTATACACATTTTCTAAAATACAGTCTCTTTCTTTGCTATAATACCTCAGACAGAGGATTATGAAATACGGCTTCCTCAAGATTAGCACCAGTCTCTGCAGATTCAGTTGCAGAAGCTTAACTGTGACAAACACAGTAATCTCCTGAAAACTAAGCAGCACTCTTTTTCACATGCTGATGCTAGCTTGGGGAACGAAAGAAAAAGTGCTGCTGTAATTTATGCCAGTGAGGCACAAAGATGGATTAAAGCCATGTTTGCTCCCCTCCTCCCATCCAGACTTGAGCCAACGTTCCTCCACTAGTCTGGAAAACTGGCTCTCTATTAGGTCTCTCCTGCTAGGGCCATTGATTTACTCAACTACATTTTTAAAAAGTTGACAAAATACTTACTTGATTGTTAAAGAGGATAAATGAATGCCAGAGGTCTGTATTAGAAACACATTGGAAAGAGGGGTTTCTTTTCTGTCTGGCAAAAAATAAGTGTTTGTTTGGGTTTTAGTATAGAAAGAAAGAAAGAAAGAAAGAAAGAAAGAAAGAAAGAAAGAAAGAAAGAAAGAAAGAAAGAAAGAAAGAAAGAAAGAAAGAAAGAAAGAAAGAAAGAAAGAAAGAAAGAAAGAAAGAAAGAAAGAAAGAAAGAAAGAAAGAAAGAAAGAAAGAAAGAAAGAAAGAAAGAAAGAAAGAAAGAAAGAAAGAAAGAAAGAAAGAAAGAAAGAAAGAAAGAAAGAAAGAAAGAAAGAAAGAAAGAAAGAAAGAAAGAAAGAAAGAAAGAAAGAAAGAAAGAAAGAAAGAAAGAAAGAAAGAAAGAAAGAAAGAAAGAAAGAAAGAAAGAAAGAAAGAAAGAAAGAAAGAAAGAAAGAAAGAAAGAAAGAAAGAANTCCTCTGCTGTACATAAGGGAGTTGGGGAAGTGGTCCTCCAGTTCTCTCTCCAACTTTACCTTTGTATCACTAGTGTGGTCAAAACTTGATATGTGAATGCTAGCTGCTAACCCACTGCTTCAGACAGTGATTGTTCTTTGCTCAAGTTGTGTATTTATTGCTTCTAGCTGTTCAGCATGCCTGAGAAACTAAGAGCGTTGGCTGGGGTGGGGGAGCGNTACTGTTTGACTTAAATTCAGAGAAGATCCATGCTTTACTCAAGGGATATCTAGTATTACATTTACTGTCTGGAAATCTTACATTTTATTTATGGCCAGCAAACCTAGTGAAGAATGAAGAAATAATCTCCTAAATATTTAATAATCTAGCCTAAGCTTCCTGCATATTTACACACCTTTTCAAGCACCCCAACTTCATCTCATTCAGTGACATGTTTAAACAGTAAGGATTTGTATGTAATCAGAATGGGGGAGAGAGGGGCAAAAAAGAAAGGAGGGTGGCTAGACAATGTTGAATGTTACGAAAATCGGTATTTTTGTGCTAGAAATAATCTCCTCTCCTTCCCCTCACTCCAGCTCTGGTGATACAATACTGCCTGACTGTTTGTATTGACTTGGGGAGGCGATTTGCTGACTTTCAGAGTATCAGATGTTGTACAAGCTATTGCCAGAGACAGGATGCTAGACTGGATGGATCATTGGTCTATTCCGGTATGACAGTTCCCATGTTCTTATAGAAAATGCTGTGTAAAGTTTTTCTACATTGGTACACTGTCTGCAACAACATCTGGAATCTGCATTACAGTCTTCCATACCAATCTGCTCTACCAGGAGCAGTTGTCTATTTAAAGCACCCAGCTTCTTTCATCAAACCACTTAACATTTTTGTGAAAGGGACAAGATATAGTGTAAATATACTATATATGAATTGTTACCAAACAGATGCAATACAAAAATAAATGCTAGTGTATTGGTTTTGCAGTGAATATTCGGAGTAAAATTGAACATACAGCATTCAAATAAAGTATCTAAAAATCTTTATGTTATAAATATCTGCAGAAGTGCTGTTCTGATAATTGTGATAAAGATAATTGTTCTGATAGTTGTAATAAGTGTGCAAGAGTAGCACTAATATGTTACCTCCATTGTTAGCATCTGAATGCTGAAATATTGTTGGCTAATAGTATTCTGGTTATCAAAAAGCTAGAAAATGCCATCTTTGCATCTTGTGGAAATTAAATTAACCTTCAGAGAGTGCTTGAGGGTGGCACTATTTATAGCACTAGTGAAATCTTAAATTTTCGTCTACAATTTGTGTTCTGGACCATATTCACTAATATGGATCGAAACAGTATTATTTCCATATAGAATTAAATACTTAGCCTGGCAAATTGACTGTAGTATGGCAAATACCTGTATTTATAGCAATTTTCTCAATACTAAGTGTTTTTTTTATATTAGAAATTTATGTGGAATAACTAATGATTTGAATTTGGCTAGATCTACATAGAAAATCTTACTTCTCTTTTTAACTAGGAAGCTAACCAATTTGAAAAATACAAGGTTTTATGAAAGTACAAAAAATTGGAAGGACGATTAGTCTAATGATTAGGAAAGGAGATGAAGAAGGAGGAACGAAGGAATGTGCAATGGTGGTAGCAGTCAGTGAAAGAAGAAAATTAAGTCTGTTATTGTAACAATCACAGCATAAGCCTGTGACTAAAGATTGTTACTAGGAGGTATTAAAAACCTTGCTAATGTGAAATCAGTCATGATTTGGCAAACTAGGCTCAAGCAAGAACAGCGTGTGATACAGTAGAAGGCTTACCAAGTGCTACAAAAGAGTATGGACCTTTAAGGTATTTAGCACAGCTCTGATATTATGAAGTAACAACACTAAACATATGCAAGGAAGCTTGTTTCCTGGACACAGCATCTTCATGATATCAGTGGCTGTGTGAATGAGTGAGAATTAGAGATGAATCCAGGTGTTAGACTGCCCCTGTAGCGGTACTTACACTCGAGTGCTTTTTTGTTTCATGATTTGTAAGAGAGAGAAAGTTGAATTACAGGACTGTTGCATGAAAAGAGGGATGATGAGTTACTTTCTGCGCAAAAAGAAAATCAAAGCTGGATGGCCACATAAAGCAGACAGAAAGCAGAGAACTAGACTGCAAGAGTTGTGTCGCACAGAGCACTTACAGTTGTAGGTTTCATAGAGACACAAATGTATTTCCTCTCTCCTGCTGCATTGTGTTCACAACATTACTTGTAAAGCTCTTGGACATTTTTGCAAAGGATGGTGACAGCAGCCTGAGCCAAGAGTCTTGTTCTGATTGTAGCATCTCAATTCCGAAAAAGGTGGAAACAAGATTAGATCCTGTTAATGTATTTCCTCCTTTAAAATTCCCATTGTTTTATGGTTTTGACATTTTTCTGTCTTGTTTGTACTCTTGGTCTCTTGCCTCGATTCACAACTTTTGCTTGTTTTCAATTGTCATTTGACATTTTTCTTCATTTTATTTACATTTAGGTCAGTCTCTTTTTCTCTGTTTTTGTTTCTCATTCCTATACTTTTTTAGTCTTTACCTTCCTCAATTTATTTTTCTTTTTGTCTCAGCTGTCTCTCCATGTTTCTCAACTGTCTCTCCTCTTCCTGTGCCACCCGCTACTCTGCTGGAAATGAAAAGAGTGCCAGTGAGTTCATTCTTCCAGAACAGCCAATTTTATTTTTTTTTCCTTGGGAGAAAGATCTCATTTGCTTTGATCTGTAGATTCACTCATCTGTTTTCTTGTCTGTTCACATGAGTTACATTTCTATCCACTGCCTATATGTCATGAGGGAGGAAAGTGTTTCCTATGTTAATGCTTATAGTTTAACATATGCATTTACAGTATTTGAAAGAAAATGTTAGTGGCAAAGATAATATGATTAAGGAAGCAGTAGTGCATGCTTCTCATTTTTCTTTTGAATATATGGTGCATTGGTAATAATTAAAAGAATTATGTAGCATGCTACTTGCAAGTGAAATTAAGCTCAGAAATGAATGGAAGCATGAGTAGTTATGATCCATACTGGTGTCTCTTTCTATTTTTGGGCAGCCTGTAAAATGCAATAAGCAGCAGGGAATTTCTTGACACAGATACCTGCACTGGCTTTGTTCATTTTATGCATCCTGATGGAGAGAACCAGTAGCTATCATAAAACTTAGGAAAAAATGGCCAGACTATTTCGTGTAGCACTGATCAGTTGCTTGTTTCTTTTAATCTGCATTTATAAGCGGTATGTAATCTTTGCTGATGTTATGAGCATCAGTTTAGGTGTACCACATGTAAATAGTGCGTTTTTAGTGCCACGCAGTTCTGCATCTGGAAAGTTAAAAGCTGTGTGTTACCTTTACTTGATGCCTACTGAAACAGAGGCACCAAGGCAGAAACAAAGGATATATCACCAGCTGCCAGACCTCCAAATTAATCCTGGCTATAACTGCTTAAGACGTTACTGCCTGTCTGCCAAAAGCTACTACTCTCACAGCTGAGTTGGCAGCACGTAGCTTGTGTCCACTCCTGTTGACGATTCTGCAAAGCTCAGATGTTTAAAATGCTGACATAGATGAATTAAGTGTCAGAGATACCACAGGGCTTGTTGTGTGCAGAGTCACAGGAAGGAAGGTTGAATGGACAGCAGGTGAGCTGTTGGCAGATGACAGCTGTTGTGCGTAGAATTAAGTAATGCAGCTTTGCATGTTTCAGTTATCATAAAAATCACTGGTGTATGCGTGCATTTGTACCTGGAGATCCTGGCTTCATCAGTAGTGTAAAAGCATAGTGCCTCCTGCTCTTGCTGAGATTTGGAATGATTTAGCTCAGTGACCGCCGCCTTGATTTCACCCAAAGGGCAGTTCTGGAAAAGCTAGAGACATTGTGATACCGGACTTCAGGTTTTGCTACATTTAACATGATTGCAACCTGTCAGCAGCTGGTCTGTGGTTCAGATCTAGTGTGTGGCTCAGCTCACACATCTCAAAATCAGAGGCATTGCTATATATATCATATAATTTCTTACAAGTGCTGTCTCGCTAGAGCATTTCAAAAGAACATGGTCTTCCCCCTGAATAAGCTGACTGGAGAGCAGTGTATGGTGGGGTTCATTGATGCACAAATGGCAAATACAGTGTACAGCCTATGTCTGTGTTAGACTGTTGGGCACACAGTCTAATTGTACTGTAATAGGAACCCTTTCCAGTGTACTTTTTTTGCTTCAGTTGCAGCAAATGTTCTCCCACTTGTTACCCCCTAGAAAGTATCAATCTGATCACCAAGGTAATGTATTAGTTATCACAGCTTGAGGACATACAGGAGCTACTCTGCTAGTAACTGTGAAGAAGCAGTCTTGTTTGCTGACTGTTGCAAAAATAATTATCTGAGAAGATCGCTAGACCAGGAGAGTATCCACATAACTTTGAAATTTTGTGCTGTCTCTGAAACCACCTTAAATTAATTCAGGTATTTCAGTCTAATGTTTCAAGACATTTCATTTTTGGAATACAGAAGAGAGCCAAGTACAAAAATACCTGTAGTAACACTGAAGGACAGAAGTGCAGTACAGCAGAAGAGCTTCTCCCCTATTACGCAGGATAGCACGAAAGTTAAACTGTAGGCTGCTGTCATCTGCCAGAATAAAAATCAGCCCACTCCAGCAATAAATCCATGCTGAGATAACTGTTTTGCAGTGCTATAGTAATAAAAGTGGACAAAAAAAAATATTTTGTGGTTCCTCCTTCTTCTAAAGAAAGTCAACAGTTTGCACATCTAGATACTTTAAGTCCAGAATCATCCATTTTTATAAGCTGTTTTGTTGAAACTAGTTTTGAGGAAAAAAATGGTTTTGAATTTTGCATAGGAGAGCTGACAACCTTTCAGTGTGTAAGTTTTGAAGAAAACATGTGTCTTAAAATCGTCTCACTTTAAAATTAAATAGGTGGTGATAAGCACAACTTTGGTTTCTCAAAGATTTTCCAAAGATCAGGGGTGAAGCCAGAGCTTTCAGCACAGCAACTGCAGAAGCGCAACTGGGCAGCAATCTCCCCACTGAACGCAGGAGCATGCAGAAGGGAGGAAAGCTATGAACCAAACAAGCAAAGGTCTCATGCAGCTTCTGTTGATGGAAAATTATGCAAGTGCAAACTTTCATTGGAGGATCTTGAGTAAAATTACCGGAAATTCAAATAATTCATATAGGAATAATGATCCATAAAAAAAAAAAAAGAAGGGGGGGATTTAATTGCTTTTGGAAAACAGTATTAAGTGTGATTTACCATTTACAAAGATGTAAAACAGGTCAACCTGAGAAGATGTGTGACTGCAAAAAACAAGCTTAGGTTCACATCCGGAAAATATTTTTTTAAATTTCCGCCACAGTCTGTGTTTATTTTGCTTTACCTATTAGATGCTGCATCTGAAACTGATTCAGGGAATATCAAAAAGTTTCCTAATATTGGCTTATTTTTAATCACAGCTGGGAACACCTCAGTGGAAAGTTATGAATAGCAGTCAGAGACTGTGACTTCTTTCAGCTCTCAGAGAGACGTAAACAGTGCTTAGTCTGAATCTACTGCATCTAATTTGCAAACTACCTGGGACGCAGTATGGCCTGACCCAGGAACTAGAGATGTGTTTATTTTTAATTCTTACTACTTGTATCCTGTGAGTGTGGCTTTCTTTGAAAACCTGAATTGATGAAATGGCTAAGTGTGACTGCACTTCTGCATAAACTCATTTAACACACACATGTATTTAAGCTGTGTTTCGATTCAGACTAGGATAGTGTGATTTGGTATGTGTTCTTAAAAAACACTCAGATGCTCATCTTTAATAAGTTGGAGGAATATGACAAATGCAGAAAGCATGTTAACTAAAATAAATTACTTCAGTCCCTCCACTGTGAGACAATGTTTTTATAATTAAACTACAAATACGCAATCATGAGTCACTCTGATGGTACATTATGTTATTCTAGATATGAATAAAAAAAGTAAGTTTTGGTGTTAGTAGTGTGTACAAAGTTATGAACTACTGAAGTTTTATACACTGGAATCAGCTCTTTAAGTGTTTCCATAGGGCAGGGTAATATGCAGGCATGCAGACAATGATGTACGTACAGTATGAGATTTATGAGGCACACATGTCAAGAATCAATTGTGATGAAAAGTCTCAATTTTCGTTAAGGTTTTCCTAAAGCATTCATAGACATACAGTCTATTGTTTTGAATTTAGCCTTTTGTTTCTCTATTGTAACCTACAGTAACCAAGCAGGTTCTCCCTCACACCCTTTCTTTAGGTAGAGAGATTTGCACTAGAGCTCTTTAAAAAAACTGTTTGATTCTGGACCTGTAACATGTTGCAAGAGTGTTTGGCCACAAAACTTTCATTCTGATGCTGACTTGTTTTTCCTGGATTTTCTGTCACAAAGATGGCAGACAAAGACATCTTATACTATAAAGATTTGCATGTTTACATTCAGGTCACTATAGTTATTATTTTGTTTCATCTAAGTCTGACATTTTTGCAAGGGGTTAACACAGAACCCGAACGTAAGTGGTATTTTTGCTAGGTATGGTTTTTTTCCACTGAAGAATCTTTTAATTCCATTCTGGAGTTTTGTTAATTGAACGTAGGACGTGTACTTTTTCTCCTGGTTCATAACTAGCAGCTTTACTACAATTGTACATTCAGAAGTCTCGCTAACTGGTCAGTAAAGATCAGCAGCTTTACAGTCATTTGGTGTGCAAGCATCATTGGTTTGGTTTTATCTTTTCCACCTCTCTTTCTTTGTATGAATAATTTGTCTTTTTTGTTTAAATTTAGTTTATGCAGTCTAAACCTTGTAATTTTCTGGCATCACCTATATTCATTCTCACATGGTAAGGCCATAGTTGATAAGCTGTAAGCTTTCATGCCACTGATGACAGCTAGCAAACTACTTTTGACTCCAGGTTATCATAGGATGGCTTGGGTTGGAAGGGACCTTTAACAGTCATCTAGTCGAAGTCCCGTGCAGTGAGTAGGCTCATCTTTAGCTAGATCAAGTTGTTCAGAGCCCTGTCCAACCTGACCTTCTGGTCAGGGTGTTTCTGATGCAGCCCAGGATACTGTTTGCTTTCTGGTCTGCAAGCACACATTGAAGGGTCATGCCCAGTTTCTTGTCTACCAACACCCCCAAGTCCGTCTCATTCAGGGCTGCTCTCAATCCTTTCATCCCTCAGTCTGTTGATACCGGGGATGCCCCAACACAGGGGCAGAACCTTGCATTTGGCTTTGTTGAATTTCTTGAAGTTCACACAGACTTACTTCTCAGGCTTGTAACAGTGTTGTTTCCAGATTACTGGGAATTTGCTGAAATGGGTAAATAGCTGAGGGGAGTGGGGAGGGGAGAGATTTCTAACTATTGAAAAAACATGGGATTGAACAAAGCATGTTAGTTCGGTCTGGTATTCAAACAATCAAAAGGTTTTATCTGAACCAAGTTAAGGTGGAGCAGCAGGGTGGGAAGCATTCCTTTTTTAATCTTCTGGGTACCTACTTCCAGCGTTTTCCATGCAAGGTCTTCCCCCTTCCTAGTCCGGAATGACTAATAGCAAAACTTAAGAAACATTCTCTGTTCCTGGGAAAATTATTCAATAAATTTGGCACAATTAGAAAGAATAGAAAAAGTACATGAAATAAAATGCAGCAAAGCAAACTCTGGCTGTATTTTTCAAAACAGGTTTTCACAACTTACTAAGAAAGAAAAAAAGTCAAAGAAAAGCAATAACCAAACCCCCCCAGCACAACTTGGAACTTTTTTGCTATATGCAAAAAAATAAGTCACAGTATAAAATCTTGCCATGCATATCATAATTGCAAGTCATAACTTTCCATTTTTTCACTGAGTTTGAGCTATGTTTTGTTTCTGTAGGATGTCACATGTACTTCAGTTTGAAGACAGAAGCAGAAAGGTCAAAGATGCAAGCATGCAGGATGAAGATACTTTTGAGATCTACGATCCACGGAATCCTGTAACTAAGAGGAGAAGAGAAGAAAGCAAGAAGATAATGAGAGAAAAAAAGGAAAGGAGATAGAAAGAGTGTAAAGCTAGCCAGAGCTGCCTTGAAAAGTGACTGCAGTAAAGCACTGGCTCTTTTGTAAGCTGTAGTTCCTAAAAATACCACTGGACAAGTGTGAAAAGGAATCTCTCAAGAACCTGTCGTGCAGTTTTGAAGCAGAGCTATCATTTGTTTCTTAAGTTGTGTAGTCAAGTACTCTCAGTACGTTTGTTATCCAGAGTCTCTACAAGTTTTCAGAGTTTTCAGAGTTATGTATGTAATAAAACTGCTGACTTGACTTCTGTTTGTAGTTTAATTGTATTTTCCATCATTGTTTAATCAACATAGGGTAATCAAAACACTTTCAGTATAATGAATGGGAATTTGTCTACTCAAGGCTGAATTTAGAAGATAGAAATCCCCTTTCCTGACTTCTAAGATTTTCTGAATGTGTAATTATTGTTTTTTTAAAAGGTTTACAGACATTGCAGTGGTACATTATGTTGCAGAATTAAGATGATGCACTTGTAGAACTCCTTGGAATGGTCTGGGTTTTCTTATCAAGCTAAGTTTAATTTGACAATTAGGTTATTTTCTCCCCCTTTTGAAAAACATAGTCCAAAATAGATCCAGCTTGCGAAGCTATGTTAATGCACATAGTTTGGGGAGTGTTGTGTCACCATCTCTACGACATGGATAAAAAGAGAGTTTGAATGTTCTGTAGAGGTTGCTTAAACTGTTGCAATACCAGAAACATCTCACTGGTAGAATTTTCACTGTGAAGTAGCTGGTAATCAGGATTGGTGTGTTAATTAATCCAGTACAGAAGCAGAGAAAATGTGATCAGTCTCACTAAAGACATAACTCTGTTTTTGTTAAAAAATGTATCCCTGTTTTTAAGAATTATTTTACTATCTATAAAAGGCTTTCCACAGTTTGTCCCTGTCCCATCCCCCGGTGGTAATAGTTTTACAGGAAAAGGGGATTTTCAGTGCTCCTTCGTTGCAGCGCTTCTGGTGGCACAGAAGCACGGATACCCATATGGGTAATAGCTAGAGAAGACTGCACACAAGTGAGCAAGGTCATTAAAAAGCACAACCAGAGGATTATTTTGCCCATGTTGTTTTTAGAACAAGTTCATAAGGTATGGTGTCCTTATCAAGCCGCCACTGCCAAATTTCTCGATAGGGTCTGAGGTGTGAGATACATAAACCTGCATTGGTGGGTTAATATGGCCCAAATGTCAGAGGTTAGATTAATAGAGACTATTGCTTTAATGTGCAGTGCAACCTTTGAGATAAGAGGAAAACCTAGAGGTGTGATGTGAGATCCTGTATAAAGCTGTCATTATCCTCCTCTTAGGCTGAGTGAATTATACTGTAGCATGGTGTAAAGAAGTTAAGAGGGGTTAAATTCTTAAACACGGCCATCCACTAGCTAATGAGTTGAAGCTTTTTAATCACTAAGTCATTTTCTGTCGGGCTGAAGTTGGCTAAATCGTGACATCTGATGGTGCCTGCTGTTATCTCTGTTCATGTTTTGTTTGTGGAGAAAATTTCAAAACAGTCGTTACAGGAAATGCCTGTACAGTCCCCTGTTCTGATGGGGCAGGGAGGCAGGAGGAGAGAGTGAGTGTGTGTGCGCATGTGGCAGAAGAGGTCAGCATGGGGAAAGTGACAGCAAGATCTAGAGAGAAACTTGAGCATCAATTCCAGGAGACAGCTACTGCCCCTGTAATAGAAAAATGTTCTAATTACATGTTTTTCCTGTAAGTTAAAGTAGGATGTATGAGTCAGTGATTGGGCAAGTTGACTAACACCCCTCTTAACTGAATCTTTTTGCCGATGACCTGCAGTAACTCTTTGTGTGCTGTATTAGATGATGCCAATTTTTAAGTACTAGAGACAAATGCAGGGAGAAGAGCTTAACTCCAGGGTTAGGGCTCTCTCAGTAAGAGGTCTGAAAAGCTGGACCTTGCATATTGTCACAGGAGCAAGAGAGTAACTGTGCTGACTTTTCTCGATAAGTGGAGTGTATTGAAAATCAGTAGAGATTTTTCCAGAGATAATGTATCTTACTATTCTCTGTTTACGCTAATTCCAAGTACAACACTGGTTTGTATGCTTTGTGCTAGGACAGCACAAGGGTTGGTCCCAGAGGTACGATGCTAACGTACCTCAAGCAGATGTCTTTCCTATGTCTAATGAGTGCCAGTCACTTCAGGTGCAAGGGGCATTACTGTGGTAAGCTCAGTGCCCAGTAGTGAGCTGGCAGGTGCTTTGCACTAAGATTGGCTATCAGGATAGAAAAGAGGAAAGCCTTTTGGAAAGCAAATGGGGTTTGGTTTAAGGTTGGGATTTCTTTAAATGGGAGTTGGGACCAACCTCCCTGGGAGTTTGCATTTTGCACTGTACCAAAACCATACATAAGGGCAGGGATATTTGAATTAAAATCATCAACTATATTATGATTGTGAACAGAAAATCCCCTTTTCCTTGCGGGGGGGTGGGGGTGGGGTGCGCGCAGCTGGAAGTGCCAGATCCTGGATGCTTTGTGAGGATATTCGGAGTACATGTGTCTAAAAGGTAGTCCTATGTGACAGGGTTGCCTTACATGAGCAGAACTTGCCATAAGGGAGCAGTAACAAGAAATGCCGCAAATAACCATATTCAAGTTTTTTTTGTTACCATTTCTATGTAATAAAAATATTTTATAACATTTATGCCCCAGAAACATAGAGCCTCTAAACAGCTTTTAGTAATTGCAAGTGGTTTTACAAGTGATACCATTATATACTAGTCTTCAGGGGTAGTAAGCCTTGCACAGTACTTCTCAGCATTCATTGAATAAGTTTTTCTCAGAGCTCTCAGTTCACCTGTATTAATGCTTATCAGTATTTCATCAAGAAAAGGATTTGCCTTTATTCCTTCCCTAGGGAAAGAAAAAAACTATGCATATGTAGGAAAGCAACCACACCTGTGCAGTAGTTCTGCCTTCCATTTTTAAGTTCTTATTTTGTCATCATTCAACCCAGTGACAAAACTCCTAGCACTAAGGACTGAGATGCACTTCAGTAGAACGTTAGAAATGTCTTAAAGCTAACAGATTAAATGCACTAAGATGTCTAAATTCACTCCACTGAGGCAGAAGTAGTTCTGCATTTCATTGAGATGTCTGAATAAAGTTCTGAAAAGCTGATTTCAGAAACACACTCCCAAGCAAGTGTCCTTAAGCTCATCACCAAAGAGTAAGAACCTCCAAGAAAGAGGTTGAATTGGTGACAGTTGTCCATGATTTGATAGCTAGCTCCCACAGTAACAATCCTGTCGATGTACCATACTGCTGGGCTAGCAGAAGCATCTTCTAACTCAAACCAATTTCATTCATCATCTGGTGACTGCTATAGTTACATGAAATGTTAAGTGCTACAAGATTGCAGTAATCATAATAGATTCTGAGATAAGTATCCTCAGAGGTATGCCTTGTGTCCTTTGTCAGGGCTGGAAAGCAAGCTGGATATACAGGGAGGGCAGTTGTCCCTGTCTTCGTGAAGCACAAGGTTAATGGCTGAAATCTGAAGGAGGTTTTGTGGCTGTAGAAAGAATTTGTTCCATGGTAGTGAGATTTTTCAACAAACACGGTTTTTGTATCTTTTCAGTGAGCAGCTCCCATGTTCCACCCAAGTGACTAGCACCTTACCTGTCCGTATAAAAGCGAGTAGAATTTCTACATAATTGGAACATACATCTATGCACTGCTAATACAAAACTAGCATTTTGACACTAATTGTCAAATTTTCCTTCCTAAAAGATGCTAATTGAGTGCACGGATCACCCAGCTTGAAGAAGCACACCACAATGCCGGTATGTAAGCAATTTCTGTGAAAAGTCATCACTTAAAATTGCAGGGCATGTTCCACTTCCCCACCACCATCTGCTTTTTTGATTACTCATTTCAATAAGCTAAAAGTGGTGTAAGTCCAAATTGTGACTGAATTTTTAGTTCAGAGCACAAAGGTCAGGGCTGCCTATTTTTAGAGGCAGTTAAATTGCAATTTCAATACGTAAGTTTTGCTGCCAACGCAGCGGGCAACACAGTGTCGACAGTCTGCGAGAGAGTCCTTCCAGCCATGCCTGCCATGTAAAAGAGGCCATTCATTTCAGTAGAGGGAATTTAACTTTTCTAAATCAAAAGAAAGGGTGAAGGAAAAGTTTTTACATCCCTGCACAGAGCATTCTGTGGGTAAAGCTGTAATTTTTTTTCCAGACCAGCTGGATTTCAAGTAGATAAGGTCCTCTAGGCCACATCAGGTAGTAGAGAGTCCTCAACAGCTTAAAGACTTGCCTCACGAATCCTGTCTGTGACGCCAACAGCCAGTACAATGTGCCATTTCTGCTCTGGAGCTAAAATAACCCTGAAGTACAACAGAAGCTGGTTGATTTCTGCCAAATAGCCACTACGCCTAGGCTGCTAGGGGTGTAGTCTGCAGTGCCACATGACGTAGCTTTCCCTGGGCTGCTGGATTGCAGCAGGAGCAGGTTTGGGAAGAGGTTGTTCTCACCCTGTCCCGCTTCCCCTGCAGAATGGTGTCTGAACTCTTAATGGTTAATGTAGCTGCACACCAGTGCTGTCTGCTTTCCTCTAGATGACCTGAAGTTTGCAGGAGACAGTTATGTTTTGGCAACATAAAAACTAGCCTCAGACAGAATGGATAGCTCCAGACTCTGCCTCATTCTGGCAGAGACATGTGCGTCTGTCCTTACTTAAATGATGACAGACCTGGGTCATTAGAAGACGAGGGGAGTCCTACTCGGGTATTCTCAGTAAAAGATGTAGATGTCTACACTGTAACCAAAAACCACCACACCATGTCTGTGCTTGGAAGCATGGAAGTTCTGGCTGAAGTACATGCAGCACAGAGGATGGAAGCTGAAAACTGAGACCACTTCTGATGTTTCTTACCCTGGTGTAGTGTTAGACCAACCAGGAGTATCTACCTCGAGATGGACTGGTGACAAGTATCCATCGCTACCCTGAAGAAAGGCCTCCATATCCCTGTGTGCCCCTGCTACTCGTCATACATGTGAAGTCATTCCATCTGGGTAGGAATTTTCCAGCTTACTAGTCACAAATTCCTCCTGCAGCCCCATGGTGGGGATCTCTGATTGATAACCTCTGGTCACAACACCTGCAAAGCACCCAGGGCCTTGTTTCCAGGCAGCCTGACAATCACCGACAGCCTCTGCACCTCCGCAGCTGTCACACCAGAATGACTTTCTGAATTAATTTTCTTTTTCACCGAACTGTGAAACAAATAGCTGTTTTTCTTGACAGGATTTCTGTTCCACTCCAGTGTCCATCACGGGTGGGGTTTTATATTTAATTTTACACCTTCCTTTTTTGTTTTTTAGAACCCACTGACATGGCACAAGTTTCATAAGTTTCATTTATAAGGCACAAGTTGGAAAAGAATTGATTAATGACTCCTCAACCTTCACTGCCACCACATCTGCTATTACTGTAGGGCCACAGAGTGGGTTTAAACCCTTCTTCTCCTTCTCCTTCTGAAATGGATAGCTATCATATTTATAGCTAGGCTGTGCCCTGCTGTCTTCTCAAACTGTTGTCACCATGTGTGTGACTTCCCAGTACAGACCTGGAGAATTCACACACCCTTAGAAAAGCCATACATAAGGTGAAGCTGCACTCAAATATATATTTCACTGTGTGTCTATGTAGTTTCTGCGCTTACTGCAAATGCAAACAACCTGAAGTCAAGCCTTGAGTGAGCAGGCCTATAATTTATAGTTTCCTATGTTTAAAATACTTTATATCTCACTTTTTTTATTCCTGAAACACATGCTGAAACATCATGCGCCCAAAATGTGCACTCCTGATCCTGCCTTTAAGTTACATATAAAGCATAAAAGCTGGAAGCTGCTAGAAATACCTAATATACCAGACTGTTACACTACATGGACTTTACTTGACTAAGTATGAAGTGTCTGCTACTCAGAAAAATCTAGCCACAGAATAAGGGTCTTCTGACTGTAACCTACAGTTGGTATCTGGTACTCCTCCAAAGCAGTACAAAAGTCTGAAAGCTAAGTTTCGTGGGGGGAGGAAATCCAAAACTATTCCTTTCCATTTTTTTAAATATAAACTGGTTGGTAGTAATCTACTCCACAAGGAACCTGACTTAACAACTCTAAAAGTATAGACTTGAAAAGACACTACAAGCAAGACAACACCTTTTCTTCTCAAAACAAAAAGGGAAAAAACCCCACCAAAAACCCCACCAAAACCCAATTGCTCTTACACCTCAGTGCATCTGAAAAAAAAAATAAAATGCATTTTTACAAATAAACTCTCCAAATGAAGGAATAAATGAAGGAATTTTGCAGTATGTGCAAAGGAGGAAACATTTCCAGAGGAAAAATCTACTCTTCTCCATGTTTCTCACATGGAAGAGAAAACATCTCCCAATATAAAGAGCTTCTCCGATGGTTCCTACTTCTAATTTGTGACATGCACGGCTGCAGAACAGAGCAAGATACAACAGTCATATGCTTCAGTCAACTGGAGTCACAAACTTGAAAGCCCAGTCCAATATTCATAAGGTTTTTTAAGCTGTACACTTGCTCTCTTTTATGATTTGTCTGTAGTAGTAAAAGGGCACAGCTACAGAATAGCCCTACGATAGCCTTTAGTTTTGGCAGCTTCATTTTGGCAGCAATAAAGCATTAAAAGCTGAAGATCTTTATACTGAACACAGTCTGGAAGATGATGTTTTTGCTGCAGCTATTGAAAACTTGGCTCTAAAATCACATATGCTCCTCTTCAGAAATAATTCCTGAGTCAAAAGGATTTTAATACAACGTCGTACTCAAAGGACACTTCTTTCACCTGCTTGAACTGAGTTCCTCTCTGTGTTCTTGGCGAGCAGTGAGAGACACTGATTCACAAGTGTATTTTTCCCATTCACCTTGTATTTTTCTCTTTTGCAGCTTCACTGTGTGGGCAGCCCGTATGATCTGACCTCTACCATCAGGTACTGCATCATTCCCTCTCTAAAGGTTTTTCACTTGAGTGGCAGAGAATAACAGCCAATATATATNCACATTACAGAATATACAAACAGAAAAGTTTATATATCAAGCACAGTAATTATTTCAAATTATAGAGCATCAACTGGTCTCATTTGTTCTTATGAACTGGAATAGGCTTGGCAACGTTACAGCAAGTTTGAACATCTGCATAACAATTCAGGGGGGACAAGCCAGTAGATGTGATAGTCAACTATAGTATCTGTCCCTATCCTGCAGACTACCAAGACAATTTTTAATATGATTGACCCTTGAGGGGAAACAGAAATATGCATGTTTTAATAGAGAGCAAGATGTTGTCATCCAGAGAACACAAACAATCATGTTATCCCTGAATGACACAGAAAAATATTTGAGAGCTGTAAAAGAGAGAGGAAAAAATAATTCTGACCCAACTATTCCAGACTGACTTGTAATGTAGGCAGAAGAGTCTCCTTCCAGTGTTTCATATCATCTTATTTCATGAAGACAAAAATCATCAGACAGAAAAACCACAGAAAGCAATGTTTGCCTTTGCCAAACAAAGAATTTACATAAGCGTCTGCAACTAAAAGAAAAAAAAACAACCCCAAAACCAACTTACTTCAACCTCTAAATCTGTTGCACACTACTGGGTTTTATTTAATTTCAGGTGGTTTCACTGCTACAAGATGAGACCTCATACACCAGAGGGACCAGAATATACTACCTCACTGTCATATAATTTAGGCTCAGTCATACCTCAGACAATATTTTTACAAGGTCACTTTGCAAAAGTATGTCTAGCCTATCCAAATGACAATATTATTTATGCCAAAGGTTTCACTTAAGGGATGGAAGTATTCCAACTACTGTTTAATAGGCTATATGGAGAGACTAAGAAAACATCATTTGTTGCACACACAGCTTATGTATATAATATAGAACTAAAGAGTACAGACTGATCATTGGCAATATGGCCTAAAACCGGCCTCAGAGAAAAAAGCCACAAAAGCAATGAGCTTTTGAGTTTCCCTCTCTGATATTATTTTTGGAATTCCTGAGCTTAACCAGAAATATGAATACACAAGTGAGAAATACATCTGAATTCAGTAGCTACCTGGATATTGAAAGGGCAAAATATATTTTTCAGAAGAGAATTTGTAACACTGGCGCATGACTTCGTTTTACAAGTAGACAGGACAGCATATTCTCAGCTGCAGCCTTAGAACAGGGAGCGGGTGGGAGAGGAACAGGCAGGAACTCCGATGAAAATATTTTTAGAAATACTGAGGTGAAGACAATACACTCTTCATAGCCAAAGTAATTAGGACCAGACCAAGTGTTTCTGAAGGTGATTATAAGGTAAAGCAAGCACATTTCTTTCTCCTCAGGCTCTGTTCTAAGAAGGCAAGCTTCATCCATGGCACTTTATTTCTACTCAAGTTGTAACTATTTTTCTGGTAAGCTACACTTCTTTGGGGGCTGAAAGCCGTACTGCAAATTCATAGTTACTACGATTACAGTGAGAATACAATATATATTTTGTGGTGTGAAATTTGTACCAATCCTTGTAACCTGTGCTGTCTACAAGGCTGATTTATTCAGGAAATATGGTGTTTTATTGCAATAGCACGAGTCCTCACTGTTCCACATCCCATCAATTCATAAAGTTCACTTGCCCACTGTCACATCTCTTTGGTGCACCAAGAAGGAGCCTTATTCTCATGCCTGAGTGACTGAGATTATAAAATCCACACTGGACAAGCACTGCCATAAGCACCAGAGTATTGCAGCACTTGAAAATCAGCTGGCATGCAAACGGTCCCAGCGCATCAGACTCCTTAGGGTAGTGTAAAGTAAGATCTGGAGGAACAAAAGCACAAGAGGAGACCGCACAGGTTGAGGAAGGAGCTGGAAAAATACTGCAACTGTGCAAGGGTCTTAGCTGGGAGACTGTGGTTCACAAGTGCGGGAAAACCCAGCCAGGCATTTTGAGTAAAAGTGCATGGTGCAGGAGGCTTCACAAACAACATATCCACTACATAATATTCTGTGATAGTTCTGCTTTCAATACAGAAAATCAATGTTTATTTACCCTGCAGAGCTGTGGAATAGCTGTCATTCTTCCTGCTATAGTGCCATTAAAGACCATTCTTTTTGATGGCGCCAAAACACGCAGAAGTTTGGGGCTTTTTACCACGTGAGAAAAGCTACAGAAGGGTAAGCAACTGTTTTTATGGTTTTGATAACGCTTTTTGTGAACTGTTAGTCAAAGCACTACATTCCCGAGACTGGCAGCAGACAGTGGAGCGCCGCTCTCCCACATCTGGCCATTCTCGTGTTCAGTTCAGATATACATTTCATAAATACCAGTCAGCCTTTCAGTTGCCAGATCACAGGTTTAGTTCACATTCCAAACACAAGGAGTAGAGGCAAGGAAAGCGCTTCGATAGGGATGAACTGTTTGCTATTTCCACAATAATACCATGCGGCTTTTGGAGCAGTGGCCCCCTGTGACCACAGAAAACCACAAGCATTCAGATTCATTTGAGCAAGCCAGTACAATATCACAGAGCTATGGACAGACAGCATGTGGCTTCTGGTCACTCTGTGTGGAATGTAGTTTTAGAAGAAAAATACACTAAATTGCTCAGCTGAAGGGCAAGTCCAAAGGCATCTCACACAAAGACTCAGTACCTCAGGTGATCTGTTGATTTCTACCTTGAAAATCTAAGGAACACATAGTTGAAAAACGATCTTGGAGGCTGAGGTGATACCTGTTCACAGACTAGAAAATAAATATCCACTAAGGAAAAATAGAGATGCACTCAGAAATAACAGGCAGTATCAGGTTGGCAGAGTACAGGCAGAAACTAATAATAGGGAAAAAAGGGGTGATATTGTACACAGGTCAAATTGATTGTACAAAAGTTAGGTCTAGAGTTATTTAACAGTAGTGAATTAATCAAGAACCTTTAGTACCAGAGCTACATCAACAGCAAGAGGAGTTTCATATGACACAAATATTCCTGAAACTTCTTTATATTTTTATGCTTTCTTGGCTCTGTGCTTACACATAGCATTGTCTTTTTACTGAGTTTTCCAAGTAACAATTACATAGCCACTAAACTCAATTTCAGGTCAGAACAGACAGGACATTATCAAACATCCCAACATAATTTAAGGGAGAGGTTTGTTTAACCTCTCCCTCAGTACTGCACACTTTCCCAACATGATCTTTTCCAATGTGTGACCGTTCTTGTCTTCAGAAATATTTTCCTAAAATCTTACCTAAATCTAATTGCTCTAATTAAGTCTATAACTTCTTGTACCATTCAGAATGAATAACCTTTTCCTCTCTGTAGCAGCACTTTACTTATTGGAAGATTTACCAGACCTCCTCTCAACCTTTTCTTTTCTAGAATAAACAATCTCAACTTTTTAGTTCTCTCCTTACCAGTCATGTTTTGTATATCTCTAAATCATCCCTACAGATCTTCTCTAGCTTTTCTCTGAGCTGGTCTGCCTTCATCATTACCTGTGGTACCTAAAGAAGGCACTGGACCCAGCAGCCTAGCTAAAGCCTTACTGCCACTAAGAAGAGAAGAATGAATCTTAACAGCACTCTTCATTCATGCAAGCACAGGCTTTGCTTCCTCCTTCTCCACTGATAAATTTTTTATGATGTTCAGCTTGTGAACTGTTATAATTCTCAAATCCTTTGACAGTAACCTACTGGTTAATAGTTATTTCTTATGCTAGCTATTGATTGTTCCCAAGAGTGGTATTTCATATTCATCTGGATTGAACTGCACACTATTTTTTTAGGATGTTATTTCAATTAGTTGCAATCATTATGGTTTTCAGTCCTAATCTCCATCATACTTACAGACCCTTCTAGTTGTAGTTTTGCTTAGGCAAAACTTCCTAGGTTGCTTATCAGAATGCCATATGAGACAGCTCGAACTATCAAACAATTAAATTGCCATTACTTCTCTGCTATCTGCAAGCTGCACTAGAATAAAATTAGGTAATCTAAGTAAATTCATGCTTTCTGAGCTAAGTACAATTTCATTATGCTCTGAAGAGTAGTATGAAGTGAAAAATTTGTTGAAATGCAATTTATCCTTAATATGATACAGTCTGTGTAAGATAAAGAATGCTTTTCATAGTTCACTTAATCCAGTAGTTTGAACCAAGTGAATGCAGAGGCTTACAGCCTGATTAGTCATTCAGTCACAATAGGCATTTCTTTTCCCCAGGTGTGTCATGCACAGTAGCAATAAAGTCTCTGGCTGCAAATTGGAAGATTACACATGCCCCAAAGCTTCAATTCCTTTAACCTGGGTAGATGAATGCCTGAAACTGAATCAAAAGCCCAGCTCTGGATCTTAATAAGCGGTATGATGGAGGTAAGCACTATATGGAGGTTTTGCAATCTTTCTACATCAGCAAAGGTACAAAGCTCCTTCATGTCCTTGTATGAATGGTTGTAATTTCTCTTACCAAGAAAAAAAGGTGAAAAGACAACAAATTGAAGCGCTGAAATAACTGTCGTGTTATTCATCTGTCATTTGATAACTGATCTGCTATGTCTGCACAAAGGAAGCCAAACGCCTCCAGCAATTGTTTCTAGACTGATTTCCACATTGTTCTTTACACTAATCAAGTGCACTGCCACTGAGAGGAAGCCCACACACTACAGAGACAGAAGATAAGGGAGATGTTAAGTGTGTGAAATACTTAGTGGTGGCCGTGAATGTAAAACAGCATGTCACATTTGTGAAAGCCAACTTGACTTACAGTGAGATAACGGGATATTCTCTAAGAAGACCCCCAGCCTTGCAGGTGGAAACAGAATCTGTCAGTGGTCAGGCTGAGGGTGAATCTCTTGCCTTTACTTTCTGAAATACTGGACACATATTCAAGATGCACCTTCTGTTTGAAATGCCGTAACTAAGCTGTTCCAAATACACCTGTCCTGTGTGGTGGAGTCTTTATACCATCCTGATTCTGGCACCTTGCTTTTCTCTGCACATCAGTGAGATTGTATGTAGCTTGATTTGGCTACCTTCTCCGGATAAAGCAACTTTTATTTTATTTTATTTTATTTTATTTTATTTTA
>VXBZ01009723.1:117916-164462 GCA_013399135.1 Heliornis fulica
TTATTCTATTTTTGTTGTGAATGGGGCCTGGTAGTTCATTAAACAGAATCCAGGAAAAACAATATACATTTTCTTCAAAAATCTGTTGAACTAGGAAGCAATTGCTTTTGCTTGTTCCTGCTGGCATACTAGTACAGTTTAGTGGAGCAGTGTTTCCATGCACCACTCTAATCCTGGGAATTAGTAATCTGTTACAAGGAACAGGAGGAAAAAAAGTGACAGTTGTTTCCTGGGTGATACTGGTACCACAGTGTGGTTAGCTGTTGGTATCAACATAGTCCTTAAAGCTCTGCTATTGAAGCTTTCTGCAGGACTATCCCATCCCATGCTCAACATTTGGTCCACTCTTAAATCAGACACTTTTTGAACAGAGCCACTGCTTTCCTCAGACCCAAATACGATGTCATCTGACTAAATGAACATTTCTACATTTCTTCAACAACTCTTTTTCAGTTGGCATTACCTAATCAGAACAGATGTGGTTATTATATGAGCAGTTTGTGCCTTAGGTCTCCAATTTTTTGTTCCTAGGACAATTAGAAACAGCTGGTCAAATAATGGTGAGGGATACATCCCCTAGGAAAGGCACACACTAGACTAATTTTTCTGAAATGAGAAGATTTTTAACATGACAAGCAAGGCTGAAACTCTCCACAGTAGGGTCCACAGAAGAGAACCACTTTTCAGGTCTAACAAGAAAGATCAAATGTTAATCCTTTCATAACTGAATGTAAGCAGTCTTGCTTTAAGGCTGGAGTCAGACTGTGCCACCAGCCTTTCCCCCTCAGGCAGAGTTTAGAACCTGTTGGGCAAATAACAGCCAGGACCAAGTGTTTCAGTCTGGGCTGCAATTTTGGAAGGACGTTACAAGCAGCTCAGTCTGTCCTAGCTGTAAATGCTCACAAGCTGCTTCAAAACAATGCTAACATCTCCTCTGTTAGAGCAAAGCATCAGGGGTCAGAAGTCACTACTTCTTTATAGACAGGTTGCACAAAAACAGTTGCTTCTTTTTTGCCTAATATGTTATTATTTTTACTTACTTGACATTAAAACTTAGTGTTTGGTGTTTCTTTTTTGGCCAAAACTGTCTTGGAGAGAGACCAAACAGAAAAGCATATTATAAACCTTCCATCTCACTGTGTGGATTTTACTAATGTGAGATTTTTTCTTGTCACAAGTATTTTTCCATATCACCCACACCAAAGTTTCTCATAGCCTGTAAGGAGCTGAGTGAGGAGTGTGAATCTGCAATAGAGTAGAAAGACTCTACAGAGGGATCTGGACAAGCTGGATCAGTGTCTGGGGCCAACAGTGTGATCTTCAACAAAGCTGGATTCTGCACTCAGGTCACAACAACCCCAAGCAGTTCTACAGGCTTGGGGAAGAATGACTGGAAAGCTGCCTAGGGTGAAAAGACCTGGGGGTGTCAGTTGCCAGCTGAGTATGAGCCAGCAGTGTGCCCAGGTGGCTAAAAAGGCCAACAGCATCCTAGCCTGTATCAGGAATGGTGTGGCCAGCAGGTCTAGGGTGGTGATCAACCCCCTGTGTTCAACACCTGTGATACTGTACCCCAAATACCAAATATGTTCAGTTTTGAGCCCCTCACTACAAGAAAGACATTAGATTTTGGAATGTGTCCAGAGGAGGACAATGGCCCTCGTGCCCTCGTGAAGGGCCTAGAGCACAAGTCTTAGGAGGAGCAGCTGAGGGAAGCTTGGAGAAAAGGAGGCTGAGGGGAGACCTTACTGCTCTCTGCAACTACCTGAGATGAGGGTGTTGGTCTCTTCTCCCAAGTAACAAACGATAGGACAAGAGGAAATGGCCTCAAATTATTCCAGGAGAGGTTTAGATGGTTTAGAATGGGTGATTAGAAAAATTTCTTCACTAAAAGGGCTGTCAATTAATGGAACAGGCTGCCCAGGGAAGAGGTTGAGTCACTATCCCTGGAGGTATTTAAAGATTTGGTGCTTAGGTTTACTGGTGGACTAGGCAGTGTTAGGTTAAGAGCTGGACTTGACAATCCTAAATGTCTTTTCCAACCTATATGATAATATGAGTCTGTGATGGTACAAATCTTTTAAAAAATCCTTTTTCTTTGCAGAGCTATGTGCTTGTCTTCTCTTGCTACAGTTATATAGAAGCCTGAGCCCACTTGGCTTCTGTGATTTCTCTGTATCTTCCCCTCTTCCCCTAATCCCCTCTTCACTAAGCATCTTTTACACAAGGCTTCAAAGGTAGAAAACCACTTTCTTCTTCATCTTAAAAAGAAAAAAAAAAGTGTGTGTGTGTGTAAAAAGAATCCCAAGACACTGCTGGGACAATTGACCACTGTTTACTGAACAGAATTACATTCTCATATTCCACCTCACCATCTGTCAGACATTCTACCTTAGCTATATCACCGTTATAGCTCCTGACTAGGGGCTATTACATAAGGACAAGCCAATCAATACACCACACACTACTGAAAAGGCCAAGTAAAGACTTCTGCACGTTTACCCTTCCCCTGCCTCCTTGCCATTGTTGTGGTTTAGCCCCAGGTGGCAGCTGAGCACAACACAACTTCTCTGTCATTTGTTCCCTTGGTGGGAGTGTAGAGAAGTGTGAAGCCGAGAAAACTTGTGGATTGAGGTAAGAACAGTTTAATAATTGGGGAAAATATAATAACAATAGTAATTATAATTATTATAATTGTCCTAAAAAAAACCAACCAAACAAACAAAAAAACCAACAAAAAGAGATAGAAATAAAACCCAAGGAAAGCAAGTGATGCAAAAACAGTTGCCCATCACCAACTCACCAACACCCAGCCTGTGCTTAGAGCAGCAGGCCTCCGATCAGCTTTCCAACTAGTTTATATACTGTGCATGTTGTCACATGGTATGGAATATCCCTTTGGCCAGTTTGGGTCAACTTTTCTGTGTGTGTTTCCTCCCAGCTTTCTGGGTGCCCCCAGCCTCCTTGCTGGCAGGGCAGTATGAGAAGCTGAAAAGCCTTTGACTTAAGGTAACATAGCAACAACTAAAACATCAGTGTGTTATCTACATTATTCTCACCATAAATTCAAAACACAGCACTATACCAGCTACCAGGAAGAAAATTAATAATCCCAGCCAAAACCAGGACAGTATATAGTCTCAACAAGCTTATGTTCTATGGCGGCTCCAGGCTTGCTACCAATTTGGGGACAAGTTGGATGATACATGTGTCAGGGGACAAACATATTCTGCTGTCCTTTAAGAGAACTGAGGCAAGAAATCAAGCACATATTTGCAATTCAGTATGTGTCATTTCCACATTCTGTAGCGCAAACTGATGGCAAAGGCCTCACACAGATATACCATCCTACAGATTTTATTTATAAGACAGACAAATGGGGAGATTTTCTATTATTCACAGCAGAATCGTTGAGACTAGTTCACAGTGGTCAGAATAGCACCAAAATGGATAAGGATAGCAAATTTCCTTCTAGTTAAGCCATTTCAGCATGGAAGAAATTCACAGCTAGCCATCAGACCACCACCCTGGCTTAGAAGGACCAGCTCAAGTTAGGTACAGTCCAGTCACAAACACTGTGAGAAAGGACCCTTTTTATGGGATCATCTATATTCTATACTAAATAAAGGATCTTTACAGCCCTTCTAATGGGTTTGGGCAGTGGGAGATAACTCAGAAAGGACACAGAACATAAACAAGGACCATTAGACATCTGAGAAATAAAAGATGCCACTGTAGCACCCAATGTACAGTACAGACATACAATAAACCAATCAGGGCCAAAAGACCTTTTTGCTTTTTAAGTAGGAATCTCAAATTCAGGTAATGAGCTGACAGCAAACAAGATTGATGGAACTTGTTCATTGTTACACTCTTTTGAGCAACAGAAAGCAATTAAAAAAAAACCAAAAGGAGATGTATCCTGCTGTCCCTTAGTGCTTCTGCATGTTTCTATGACATGCTACTACTTGCTCCCACCATCTGCAGGTACCAGTTCAGTGACTTCACTAAGTCTCTCCTGGACTAATATAATGGAGGCAGTAGGTGCTTTCTTCTCAGGTAGCCTGACTGGGTTTCCAAGTGCCAGCACTGGTAGGACAACTCACCCTTTTGTCTGCTCTCAGGAGCATGAACCCAAAAATGGGAGGATGGTGTGGTGGTGTTGCCACCCCCACTGTCCTGAGCTGCTCAGTACTTGGTGCAATTTCTCCTTGCTTTGCTGGGCCACATGCCTAGGCAGCAGACCAGAATGTAAAGGTACCCGCTTTACGCACCTTTTCCTTGCTTTGTTTGGCCATGGTTACAGCATGCTCCAGAACATCTGTACTGGGACCATGACGAACTTGCTCCTTTGTTGTTTGGGAACAATAGTAACAATCCATCACCTCCTGACAGCCTTGTACACCTGTACCTGGGTCACCAGGTCACTCCCAAGACAGTGATGCCAGAAAAGTTCTGAGTCTTTGCAACTGGTGGAAAGTACCAGATTATTTCACCACACATGCTGTACACCATGAATACAGGGAGGTAGGTCCCCAGTGAAGGCTGCACTAACTGCATGTGGATAGTCTCAGTAATTGCAGTCTGGTCATCAAGGCTTCATCTTTGTTCCATCCAAGAATACAGGTGCTTTCACTGTGTCCTACTGTTGGGACAGGATAAACAGACAGATAAACAACAGATAAACAGAGCAGTGTCTGGGAGGCCATGTCAGTTGCCTCAAAGGACAGCTCACCCATGATCAAACGTAGGTCTCTCTTGAGGAAGAGTACAGTGATTTTAGGACGTCAGTCCAAAAAGGAGTATGATTTCAAAAAAATCATTGTAATAGAGACTGGAAAAGCAAACTCTGAAAGGGTGAAGAATATATGTAGATGCTAAGTACTTATGAAAGGGGATATGTTACTGAAAGTGTCTGGAAATCAAATCATCTTGTTTCATCTCCAAGTGACAGATTACTATTCATCATTTGATAGATCTCAGAGGAAAAGGCATGTATAACTAAACATTTTACAATGCATGCATTAACTCTAGTTCATTTTCATACGCCTAAATCAGATCTGATCATTTAGATCGATTTTGCATTTCCCAGTGTCCCGTAGGATTCATTTGTACTCAGCCAATTTCCATTCCACCTTCTAAACTGACTAATGTCCTACCACACACACACACACACACAAAAAGCACGAGTGCCACTGTAAAAATTTAAAAAACCCAAACAAAACCACACCAACTTTAAAGCCTGCAGTGAGAACTTTTAAAATTACAGTCAATGCGATTATCTTTTTGTTTGGATAGTGGTAGGAATAGTAGAATTTTTTTGGCTAACCATTACAGTTCTTGGCAATTAGTTTAAAAGAGATTTTAAAACATAGCAACACTATTCAGTTGGGAAGGAAATGCATATTTAGAATTACTGAAATAGGGTTGCAGGTGAAATTTCATAGTTCCCCATTTAGTTTCATGAGGAGAAGTTGTCTTTATGTGTGCTATTTTGAAAAAAAATCCAAAAGCAGCAGCAAAACTTAAAACTATTGGGGAAAAAAGAATCTGCAGGATGAGCAAGGGAGAAGGAAAGGACGTTGTTAGAAATTCTTATTTCCCAGAGAAGGAAACAAATAAAAAGGTATGAGACAAAAACAATGAAACATGTCAATAAAGACAATGCCTAAATGGAAAAAAAAAAACCAACTGAAAAATGATGGGGGGGTTGGTCAGAAACAAGTATTCTATCAAAACAAAAAGATATAAGTGGAATACTAGAGGATCAAAGAAGAAAACTAGTGATAGATGGCTAATATGCTGCAGGTCTAATTTTTTTTTATTTTTTTTTTTCAGAACAGTACATACAAAAGGAAAGAAGATAACATCCTAGGGACTGAGGCATGTTTTCCTAGGCTTGGGGGAGTGAATTGTTGAAAGGCTTTACCCTCATCATAAAACAGATAAGAAGGCAATTAGAACTACTGAAAGCCAACAAAGCACTAGGCCCAGATGACTTAAATCCCCAAATTATGAAAGCGGAAGAAAGGGGAACTGGAAACCTTATAGAAAATATTTATGACAGCTTACTGAGAACAGGGTATTACTAAAGCTGGAGAAAGAATTGATGCAGTTACCACATTTAATAGAGGAAAGGAGACAGGGAACAAATGTGTTCAGCCGTAGGCACAGATACAGGAAATACTCACTAAGAAAGATAAAAAATTTCTATGAGGCTGAGATGAGATATGGAAATAATATGGAGAAAGGGAGGACAGGGAACACACATTTGCAAAACTCATTATTTTTTTATTTCTTTGGATAGTTCTTTGCCTTTGGTATGGATCGCCTAACACCAGGGAAGTGTGTGTGTACTAATGGCAATTTCCCTGGGTCTGTAACAAGACTGTAAAAGGCAGTCAGGCTCCTCCAGATCTGAATTCATGGTTGTTAGTCCAGGAGAGCAGTTCTTCCCAGTAAAGGGTCCAGAGCAGGCCACTGCAGCAGTCAGTGGAGCGCGAATGTGTTCATTCCAGCAGCAGGCCCAAACCTCGCCGAAGCAGAAGTTTAATTGAATAACCTGGCAGACACATCTAAACTCTTAAGAGCAATTTCAAAAGTGCCACAAGGCATGAAGACATGTAAATAATCCTTCAGAGACTACAGAGCTGCAGCAAGAACACCACTGAAAGACATATGAGTCACAGCTCAACACTGACGGGACACTCTCAGAAGTGCCCCTAGCAAGTAAGCGCTTTTATAAGTGCAGACAGCATGATTTGAAATTATTTGCATGGTCAAGGCAAGTTATAAGGGGAAAATATTAGAGATTAATGTGATTTAAGGTCAAAATACAAAATGCAGTAGGTGGATATTTGTAATCCTTTCCCTTTCTCCCCTGAAATGCTCTGCCAAATCTATCCCTTTAAATTATGCTCTTAATTTACCCTGGACATTAGTTTGTGGTTTTAATTTTGTACTTTATATTTATGAGGAATTACTAGCCTCAGAAAAATCAAACGGTCTAGAATCAGAAGGTCAAAAAAGCCTACTTAACACCTTTCTATATGTGCACTTCAATTCCTGAGGCAAAGTCAGAGCTACAAAATTTTAAAATACTCCAAAAAAGAATTTTTTTGCCATAGTATGACTTGGCACATTGGGCTAAGAATTGGGTAGTCAGTTAGTCCACTGTCTCCTCTAAAGATTTCACCACTTCATGTTACAAGTTGAGAAAAGTGTTATACAATACACGGGATATTTTTCAAAAGCAGAAACATGAACAGTTTCAACAAAATGAAGTTTATAAAAGCATCACCACAGTTACAGGAAGAGTTAGAGCCACCAGGCAGCCTTTATTCTTAAATAAACATACAATCTTCAAAGACCTTCACCTTTCTTATCAGCAAGCCTGTGCACACTCTTGTCTCAAGTTTGTTACACGATTTATCTTTTCTAAGGAGGGGATGAGTTTCTGTTGGAAGTGCTGTTAAAAGACTGGTGCACTTCATAGGTGTGAAACAATTTCGAGAAATACTACTATTTTTAGGTTCAGTGAGATGTTTAGTTCATTAAGTGGCACTTCTAGCTGTCCTAATCACCATGTCTGCTCTTCTTATGGCCAACATTTCTGATGATCAGAAAACTGAAATAAGCTTGCAACATATACACCATACGCAGAGCAACAACAGGGATGAGAAAGGGCTGGATACACTGACAAAAAGAAGATCCAAATCTAAAGAAAGATTTACTATGCAGCATAAAATGCTCATACAAGCACTAATGAATTAAAATCTGGTACCGTACTGGAATCAGATATCATGTTTTATTTGTCTTCTAAAAAGTGCCTAAAGCATTTCTGTACTAGGTGCTTATACCAAGATCACAACAAGAGATTTCATATGGTCACACATAAATTAACTCACAAAATCACCAGAACTAAATTTACCAAATTCTTGAAAATATAGGATATCAAAAGCAGCACTGGAAAATTGATTAAGTGCACTGAATTGGGAAAACTGGGACACATGGTTAAGAGGAATGCTGGAAGTTCAGAACAACTTATTTTTAAATTTAAAGACTGTGAGAGGAGAAACAGAAAAAAAAATAGCCATATCAGCATCTCCAATATTTTATAAGGACAACTCCGTGTACTGGGTCTCCACAGAAAAAGGGAGAAATGGACCGTTTACTCACTGCTTTTCAGAGGACTGATTGGATAAAGAAGTTAACACAACTGGCATTAAAAGCACTCACACAACAGTCAGGAATACACTTGCTAGTTATATACAGTAAGAGCAAAACCAGGTAAGAGCTGTGAAGGTTTTTGATTCAAGACAGAGTAAGTTAGCTGCTAATTCAACATCTGAAACACCTTCTCTACACAGACAAATTTTCTTTGCTCTTTTGTTTTCACCTGATATTTTGACTTTTCATTTTACCAGGTCAAACCATATTATCTTGGACAGCCTCAGGGACTCAGAGCAATCAATGGCACAGCTACAAAGGTTGAAAAAGCAACTGCAGGTGTAAACTCTGCTATCTGTGATCCCACTTGGTGCACTCTAATCATCCATTGCTTAAGGCTTCAAAAACTCCAAAGCTGACCTTCTGCTTTATAAATCATTCTACTTTTATGGAACTACCCCCTTCAGCTATTAAATGAATTATTTTGTATAAACATGCACCAAGTCTTATTGTTCCTTTCGAAGCTTTCAAAGTGCATAGCTTACCCCAGAGGGGAAAGAGGCTGAGAGACAGAAGATCATAAAAAAAAAAAACCAAAAAAAAAACCTAAACAGGCGAACAGAAAAACAACACTCCCCCCAGACAAACAAACCAACTTCCCCTCCCTCTCCCACGTACTATATTCTGGCTAGCCAAAAACTATCGAAAAGAATACTTGTCCACAGGATTTAGAGCCTGTTAAAAGTTTCTTGCATTATCTGAATGCAGCCTAAGTTTCCCAAGAACACTCAGTGCTCTAATACAGTAAAAGAAATTTTTTTCTCGCTGATAATCTGATATAATTAGCATAAACACAAGAAAACACTATAAGACTTTGCTCTTCAGGCAAACACAAGTATTTTATGGCTACTATCAGGGCAGGGGAAGTCAATATATTAGGGCTATAAAGGAAGCTCAATACTTACAGCTCAATACTTAGGAAGCTCATCTTAGATGCCCATCAAAACCTAGTTCCTGACACCACACACCCCCTTCCCCCGCCCCAGCCCACCACATACGTATACCTATAAATAACTAGTTAGTAAAGTTACTAGGAAACCATAGATTATGCACCTAAATGCATGACACTTTAGATGCATTAGGCAGAGGGAGACTAAGTTACCTTTTTTCACAAAATTGAGATGTCGAATGTTTCCCATTTTGGGCATATGTGCTCAGACTTCATATATGTCCAGACAAGACAGAAAGGAAATATCATCATTATCTCCTACCCTGTGATTAAGACTGTCATCCGGATGTGGAAACCAGGGTTCAGTGGCCTTACCTGCCTTAGGGATTAGAATCTATACCTCACCTATGTGTTTTGGGGTTTTTTTCTTCCTTTTTTTTTTTCCTCCAAACACCAAGCTATGGGATACCTTAACCAAGGAGTGAAGACATATGCCACTAAAGGGAGATATCCCATTACACTGACACAACATCCTCTTGTGCATCTAGCCATTACACACTCTTGGAAATTCCCCCCATAGCATTTGTTTACATGGCATTTTACAGGCAGGCACACGAAAATTCCACCCCAGCTGAGCCAGCAGGACACAAGCCAGCTCTGAATAAAAAGCCATACTGTTACGTTTAGCACATCATTGAGCCTCAAATGATAAACTCTGCTCAGCAATGAGCAACTTTAAATCCTGGCATTTCTGATTAATTCACAGATTAACTATATATTAAAACCAAAAATGCCTGCTCACACTGTATTAAGTAGCAAGATTAGGAATTTTCCTCTGTAGCACTTCCCAAGGACTTGAGCTAATGATAGTCATAAAAGACTAGCTTTCATTTTGTGGCGCTATCTGTAGGGGGAAAAGACACACACCTTGCCAATTTATTTTACAGCTTTTTGCAAGATAGTAATGCAATCTGGGATCTGGGAGGAGCGGATGTGCAAGGCAAGCAGGCCATAGTTAATGTACCAATCAAAATGATCTAGCTGTTTCTGAGAAAAAGGTTAGAAAAAATGCAAAGCTTTGACTTAACAAAATCGTCTTAACAAAACTATTTCTGATTTTTTACTTCTATATTCCCTTGCTAACATGATCTATGAAAAACACTGCTAAAATGTCCAAGATTCAGATGACAGCAACCTACAATTGCTGCCAAATCCTTGCTTACCTCAAAGAGGTTGCTTCTGTATGATAGATCAAAGATTTCAGTCTAGTTAGAAAAAAAAACTAACCCCAAACCCAAGCAAACAAACAACAATGATGACAAAAAAAAGGCCAACAAAACCTTAAAAAAAAAAAAAAGCAGTATTACTTTTAAAATCAAGCACTCAAAAGTAACAAAGAAACGAAACTAAGACCTGCTTTTGCAACATCGATTCAATTACATGTGCTCAGATCAGATCTAGCAGTGAAGGAAGCTCAAAGAACAACAGCCTTTTACAAAGACACTTCCCAAAGCCAGGGCTAGTAATATTTACTGAAAAGTGGTCACCATGCAGAAAGTTACTTATCCTCTGTAGTTTCAGTTAAGAAGTAGCAATGCTTATGCACGCTTTTGGAATTTTCAGTTTGCCTATATGAAAAATAGGTTTCAGTGCAAAATTATATGTGCACTTAGAGCCAAATCCCGAACCAACAGTCCAACATTCCCCTCACAACAGGCTAACAGTTTGTATTTATTTCAGCCGTAGAGCAGCCATTAAAAATATCTGCTTACTGTTGGGAATCTGAGCCTTACCTAAGGGTCCTTCTAGTTTAGGGCAGGGAAGGGGTTGTGAACAATCCACCTGCAGAAGTGTGAAGCCTGACATTAAATTCTGAATGTGCTTGTATTAGTAAGAGAGGGGTCTGAATCTGAATGAAACATCAGGAGACATGCAGTAATACTCTTATCATTTTATATCCGAGACAGATTTTGCAAGAGGATTGAATCTTAGTCTTTATGTGAAGTATGAATGTCCTCAACCAAATGAAGTAGGCAAAAATTCTTCAATGGTTCATTTAATTTAACCTTGTAACTATGGAGTTAATACTGAGGTTGGGTAAATAGCTATTTACTTACTTGTCTAACATTTTCTTGTGTAAATGTTGATTCCAGTCTAAGAGACCAAACACCACTGCATTCCTTTCCTGTGAACGTGGCAATTCCTAAAACTGAGGGAAGTACAGCATTTCAGCAGGGAGAGCCTGAACCTCAGGACACTCCCTATGAGTCTGCAACACTCCCTCACTCCCCTCATCTGCCCATGATGTTATGTTGCATACTTTAATGATCACAAAACAATTTTTCTTGAGTGACCTCTGCCCCATTCTGTATGTTCCAGACTTGGAGGGTGAATCAAGGCTGCACATGCAGTACAAAAGGCTGTCTTCTGCAAGTACTCAGTGTGGCCAAAAAGCTGGAAGAAAAATTTGAATGAAGCCAGAACTGCAGAAAGAAGAGGCTGGTTTCATAGTGCAGGCTGATAAGTGATAATCCGGAGTGTTTTTCTCTGGACTTGTCCCTACATAATATTTTTAATTTTTATTTTATTTAGTCATATACAATGCCAAGTACATGGGGGAATAAAACATAGTAAAAATAATCATTCCAAGGCTTCTGAAGCGCGACCACCCAGTGAAGGTTACAACATTGAATTGCAAGATTTAATTCTAATTTGTTAAATTCTGAAATACGGAATCTTGCTTGTATTCCGACAATATTAGTCATACCTGACTAATATTGTCAGAATACAAGCAAGATTCCGTATTCACTAATATTCACTAATATTAGTCATACCTGACTAATATTAGTGAATGCTTAGATACCCTTGTGGCAACTTCCACATAAGAAACCATCGGGACGTTAACAAATTTTTTGTAAATGTGGTCAGATTTTAACATTGAATTGCTTGTTGTTTCATCAGTTATGATACACAGAAGTAGCACAGCAAATAAAGGTAGCATGATATATTTGGCACAATATGCAAAATGACAACACATTTTGTATTAAGAACCTGTTTAAAAATGTTGAGTTTTGTTAGCAGCAACCCAGAATCCTGAACATTTTTGCTGTTGCCATTTGGTTCAGCATTATTAAACTTCAATATTAGGAAAGCACCTGAAGATCTGGGCAGAAAGGTCTTATATACCAATGCTAACAAGCAGTGTCAGAGGAAGATGAGAAAGCCCACTTTCATTATTCTGTGCAAAGCTTCTGAAATTTTAAAGCATCTAAGATGATGTTCTTTATCTTAAACACAGAAAGCTATGTTTACATTTTTACATCTTGTTCTAAAACTTCATTAATAAAGATGCTCTACACCAAGGAAATACTACTTAGAGGCATGTTTCTTTTCCAAGGAGTCACAAAACAGTGTTTTTAAAACTTTCTAAAAAATTAAATATTTTTGAAAAGCAATGTTAAATAGAAGGAAATCAGAAGTTTGTTGTAAATTTTATTTCTCAAAGTACATTCCTTCTTTGTGGCCAGTAAAATACAAAGAAACCTATTACAAAAATTGTAAAGTAATTGCAAGGTCAAAATAAAGATTTTCTTTTTCTTTCCCCTTTTCTTTGCTATAAACTGCCTTCAGCTGATACTGGTTTGACCACAGAACTTCAGGATACTTATATTCCAAAATCATTGCAAAATACTAAACAATTGGGATTTTTCTCCTCTTCACAGACAAATTGTGGTTTTCCTACATGAATTTATCTTAAAATGAACTGGTTTCTTCTCCTGCAGTGTTATGCTTACTTGAAATTTCATACCTTCCTAGCTTTGCGTTTTGGACTAGTCTGGGGAGGAAGAAAGTTTCCTCCCCAAAACTAAACTCCAGGCTTCCCATAATTGAGAAAAATTGACAGGAAGTGAAGTGTGTCTGGTTTGGTTTTGTTACTATGCCTGCTAGTGGTAGTGCTTAAGATTCTGAGACACTTCTTGCTGAGTCCAGGCTGAAGTGTATCCTTATTGCCATAATCATATCAAGGATCAAAACTTCAAGCCCCCATACCCATGGTAAAGAGGAACAATTTGATACATATGTGGTGCATAAATTACTTTTTCTGTGTGAATACCATTGCTATGGGTTGGATTAAGAGAAAAAAAAATCTTTTATACTGTATATAATGCCAAACATGTTCCAAGATTTAGGAAATTATTTACCCTTTAGGATGATTCTTCCTTTTCCAGAAATTATTATACACTCAGAAGCCTTTGAGCATATGCTGGAATATGACATCTAGTATGATAGAATTTAACTGGCAAATATCCATATCTTATATTTGAAAGTATATTATTTGTCATCTTTTGCATAACTGAGGTTATATTTGACTTTCTATATTTGACAGTGCACACCAGTATGGTTTTTTTTTATTTTATTAAAAAAATCCATTACATATTCCATGTTGCATATTCTTTGAAAAAGCAAACCCATTGTGTTTCTACAGGCAAAGGATGCACAGATCTTTAATCCTGTTTCATGCCAGCAAAAGGAGACATTTTAACCATAGCATGTAAATACTCTGCAGGTGCTGAGAATTAATATAGTAGAATAGTTTAACTGTTGGAAAGATCCCATTAAAATTCAAGTAAATTAACATTAAGAAAAACAATGTTGTCGCATTTAAGATTTTGTGTAGACTTTATTTTGTGCTCCAAATGTGTTGTGAGGAAGGATTCTTACCATTACACAAAAAGTTGTTCTTAGCTACTTCTAACCTCTTTCCATTTATAATGTAGCAAGTATAGTCAAGCATTCAAGAATGTAACCTGTGTAACCTGCATATTTTGATGGACATACCCTAAGTGGGTAATTTCGTAAGTGATTAGCAGAAAACAAACAAATGCCTCACTGCCATCTATCTGCTGCAGTAATCACCATCATGGCTATCAAAGAAAGCTGAAGAAGTTACTGAAAGGAAAAAGAAAAGAGCATCCCTCTGGGCATCAAATTTACAGCACTAAGCTCTTTCACTACAATATATAGAGTAATTTAAGGTCAGATAGAGACTTCCCCATAGCATGACCAAAGTGACACACTAGAAGTATTTTAAAAATTTCTGTACAGTATTATTTACTCCCTTATTTTGTCATAAAGAAAATTGTTGAAAATTTTTAATTGTATAATTAACTAGCACACGTGTACTTTTGTGACTGATGAAAATGGAAAGGAAATTAATTTTTTTGTGTCTTCATCAGAAAATTGTCCTGGTTGTTGATACTGATCCCTTAAAAAAAACAACAAAGAAAGCAAATGAAACATCAAAAGAAAAACAGACTGAAAGGAGTTCATTTTGTGAGTGACGATTAGAAGAGCTAGACATCACAACCTTTCTTCCCACATCTTTTAAGTGGATAAGTCTCAGGCAGAGACTTATATAACAAAAACCCTCCCACTGTAAAAGAAGATCCTGGTCCATAATGACCCGTGGAACCTAAATGTACATAAGTCTATAGGACCTGACAGGATGCATCCTTGAGTCCTAAGGGAGTTGGCTGATGTAGTTGTTAAGACACTCTCTGTGATATTTGAAAAGTCGAGTACAAAGTTAAAAGACTTTGCTCAGGTGAAGTCCCTGGTGACTGCAAAAAGGGAAAGATTGCACCCATGCAACTCTGGAGTCCTCAGCTCAGGAAAGACATGAGTAGGAGTAGGTTCAGGAGAGTGCTACTAAAGTGATCAGAAGGCTGAGCACCTCTCCTGTGAGGAAAGGCCGAGAGATTTGGACCTGCAGAAGAGAGGGCTCTGAAGGACATTATTGTGACCTTCCAGTTCTTAAAGGGGACTTATAAAAAAGATAGGGACATGTGTTTTTGTAGCATAGGATGGGAAATGGTTTTAGAGCTAAACGAGGGTAACTGCAGACCAGACATCAGGAAAAAAATTTTTACAGCAAGGGTGGTGAAACACTGGAAGAAGTCACCCAGAGAGGTTTTAAATGCCCCATTCCTGGAAACATTCAAGGTTGGGTTCAATGGGGCTCTGAGCAATCTAACCTAGCTGAAGATGTCCTTTCTCATTGCAGGAGGGTTGGACTCAATGATGTCTAAAGGTGCCTTCTAATCCAAAATTTTCTGTGATTCTGTAATTCTGATTTTGGTATATTTTAAACTTTACCTCTACATCAAAAGAGATATAAAACCAAGGGTAATTTACTTATGTGCCTTAAAACTCTGTGTTAAAATACAAGTTAGTTCTTAAATTTTGTTGGTATAAGAAATTTGTACCAAGCATCCATGACTCAGACCTAGATCTTCATCTCTCAGTTTTTATGGTTTAGCAATTGGTTTTAATCACAGGACTGTGTTTTACCTGCAGATGTCACTTCATAGCATGAGGTAAACATCTGACAAATAAGGTTGACCTCCTTTTTTGCCTCCTCCATTCCTCAAAACCTACATATCTATGTTTGACAGTAAGCTGCCTCCCTTCTTCAAGGTACAGGAACAAAACACAGTAAACAAATATGTAAAAATCCAGGTGGCTAGTTCTGAATGTAGAAAGGTGTATTTCAATAAATGTTCCTAAAATGGAAGCTTTCTCCATGTTGGCAACACTATCAACACTACTGCTTTAACAGTTCTAAAATATATGATAGACGGTTCATCTACAGTCATTCACTCCCAAAATATGTCTTCATTTGTAACACAGTGTAGTATGTTGTAGGAGTGCTCATCTTCGGCCAAGAAGTACACAATAGGTATTTGCCACCAATTAGGAGTATATGCATATGTGAATCACAAGGTAGAGAGAAATACAAGAATTTGGACCAAGTTTTATCAAATGATAGTATGGCTACTTTATCATCCTTATCCTGGGCATTTAGGCATAGCTTGTTTCTCCCTAAACTAGAAGCCAAATAAAGATAACGAGACAATGCTAGACGCAGATTTACAGAGAATAAATTCCACCTGAATTTTTGTGATGTATTTCTTACTGGCTGGGTGATTAGTAGGGCTACAGCCATTGATCAAAGATTGTGCAAGTACCAGGTACAGTCATCTAGGTGGAACCCTTACGCAGAACACTAGGTAGCCTTGTAGGCATTTAGGTAATGACCAGATGAATCTGCGCCTTGAAACATATTCATACAGGTCTCCTCTTGCAAGGGAGCTACCTTTTTATGAATCAGCTGCTGAAAACACACCTTTATCTAATTTTCATAGCTATGAAATAAGAAAACCGAACAACTCTCCCTCCAGATTAACATAAGAGAATTTCAGTTTACCATCAGCATATTAAGAGCGCACATTTCCAATTCATCAGGAATAACCCGGCAAAGTCCCATTTTTCTGACTGCCATGTCTGAACATGTATGTTGTATCAAGCCAAACCACACTGTGAGACTACTCCTTACATAGTTCTGGTCCTCCCCCTTCACTTCATTTTTTCCATATTTTGGGAGGGGACCGGACAAGGTGGTCATTCCTCAGGAGTCCTTGATTTGGGTTCCTGCCTGCTATTGTGTGTCCCTGAGCTCCTCTGGGCTTATGCAGATGGATGTTCAGTGAGCTGCTGGCTCCTGTGATGGGCTTGGCAGGGTATAATTTGTCCTCCCCCTCCTGCTATTGTCTCTCTGAGCTCCTTTGTGGGTGTTTTCACAGAATCACAGAACAGCAGGGATTGGAAGGGGCCTCTGGAGATCATCTAGTTCACCCCCTCTGCTAAAGCAGGATCACCTACAGCATGTTGCACAGAAATGTGTCCAGGCAGATTTTGAATGTCTCAAGAGAAGGAGACTCCACAACATCTCTGGGCAGCATGTTTAGTAATTTGTTACAGTCAGAGTAAAGTTTTTTCTTAAGCTGAGATGGATCTTCCTGTGTTTGTGCCCATTGTCCCTTGTCCTGTCACTGGGCACCACTGAGAAGAGTCTAGCCCCTTTTTCTAGACATCCACCCTTTAGATATTTATAAGCATTTAGATACTTACAAGCATAAGACTCCTCTCTTAGTCTTCTCCAGACTAAAAAGGCACAGCTATTTCAGCCTGTCCTCATAAGAGAGATGCTCCAGTTCCCCAGTTATTTTTGTAGGCCTCCAGTGGACTTTATCCAGTAGTTACACATCTTTCTTGAAGTGGGGAGCCCTGAACTGGACACAGTACTCTGATGTGGCCTCACCACAGCACAGTAGAGGGGGAGGATAGCCTCCCTCAACCTGATGGCCACGCTTNGCCATGCTTGTCTTAGTGCACCATGGGATACTAACTTCTTGGCCACAAGGGCACACTGCTGACTGGTGAAGAGCTTGCTGTCCACCAGAACTCCCAGGTCTCTCCCTGAAGAGCTGATTCCCAGCAGATCAGCCCCTAGCCTGTACTGGTGCTTAGGGTCATTCCTCCCTAGGTGCAGAACTTGCCCTTGTTGAACTTTATTTGATTCCTCTTCACCCAGCGCTCCAGCCTGTCCAGATCCCATTGAGTGGCAGCAGAGCTTTCTGGTGTGTTGGCAATTCCTGCTAAGTCCTCCTATGTCCACTTGTCCAGGTCACCAATTAATATGTTGAACAAGACTGGACCCACTACTAACCCTTGGAGCAACAACTCCCTACAGGCTTTCAACTAGACTATGCACCACTTANGTCTTAGTGCACCATGGGATACTAACTTCTTGGCCACAAGGGCACACTGCTGACTGGTGAAGAGCTTGCTGTCCACCAGAACTCCCAGGTCTCTCCCTGAAGAGCTGATTCCCAGCAGATCAGCCCCTAGCCTGTACTGGTGCTTAGGGTCATTCCTCCCTAGGTGCAGAACTTGCCCTTGTTGAACTTTATTTGATTCCTCTTCACCCAGCTCTCCAGCCTGTCCAGATCCCATTGAGTGGCAGCAGAGCTTTCTGGTGTGTTGGCAATTCCTGCTAAGTCCTCCTATGTCCACTTGTCCAGGTCACCAATTAATATGTTGAACAAGACTGGACCCACTACTAACCCTTGGAGCAACAACTCCCTACAGGCTTTCAACTAGACTATGCACCACTTATCACAACCCTCTGGCCTCTCCCATTCAGCCAGTTCTCAATACACATCTAGAGATCCAACCCATGCTTCCTCAGTTTGTTTATAAGGATGAGTGTCAAAAGCCTCGCTGAAGTCAAGGTAGGCAACACCCACTGCACTCCCCTAATCCACCCAGCCAGTCATGCCTTCATAGAAAGCTATCAGATTGATCAGGCATGATTTCCCCATACTGACCATTACAAATAACCTCTTCTCTCCTAGATCCAGGGTCTGGGTATCCTGAGGCCCAGCCTTAGCAGTAAAGATTGAAGGTTTTATCACATAACCTATCACTTAGACTTAAAAAATACAGTAAATTTTTAAAACTTTTAACAAAGTTTTAAACAAAAATTAAAAAAAAAATTAAGGATGCTATTCAGAGTGATAAGGCATCTAGAAAATGGCTATCTATAATTTAGGCTTTCCATTTAACCTTATAGATGCAAGCTGTAATGGAGGACAGTTACGAAAGCACTGGTGGAACTAAAGAAAGTGGGGATAAAGTAATACATAACAATGGAAGTTGCATCTGAGTTTACACCAATTTTTGTCTGGTTTGGGTTTTGGGGGTTTATTGTTGTTTTATCATAGCTCTGCCTTGCTCAGCAGATCTCAGAAGACTAATATTTGAATACACTGTGAGCTGTATTTCTCCTGAGCTTATCTTAGTTTCAACTTTTCATAAAACTTCTGCCTGTTTCAACATCACATAGCAAGTGACAAAACATGTGATAAGTACTAGCATTAGATGGGATAAATACACAGTCTGACTGTGGGTTTCAAATACTGTCATTGTGAAACCACACTTGGACACACAAAGTCTGATAAGAGCAAAGCGTTTAATATTTTCTAGAGCTCACAAGTTCTGGCACAAACAGCAGGTACCTCAGCTTCTACTGCTTTCAGAATAAGACAAAGTCCAGCAATACAGTATAAATTCAGTAAAATACAATATCAGATTATTTTTGGCTTTCTATTCACAGAGAGACCAGTGACCAGATTCTAAACAGGCAAGGAGAAGAATCTCACTTTACTGACTTTGGGCAAAGATTCCTTGAGATAGGGAAAAGAGAAACTGCAATTGTTTTGGTTTTGTTTTTTTTTTCAAACTAACACAGCATAAGCTTGGCCGGTAGTAATGCTTGTAATTACCAGATTTACTCTTTTATAACACTCTGCTCCTCAGGTGATTAACTACTCAGGAAGACAGCAGCTTTAAATACTTCTCAGTTTCTTTTTACCACCTGGGGCTGTGGTGTCTGTAACTCTTCGACCACCAAGAGGCCAGTAAGAGTTTAAATGAAGCCATGTTCAAGCTGCTGCCGTTTCAACTTATTACCAGCTGTTTTTAAAAAATAAATGAAAGTATGAAATATATATAACTGAATGAAATATAACTGAATGTCTATATGAAAGCAGAGTATTAATAGAGTTTCACTATCCCTACTAACAAGGCCCAAAATAGCTAATCACACAAACGAAGGATCTAACTCTCCCAGACTGTAACAAAGCTCAGTGATGACCACTTGAATTGCCTCTTTGTGTGCACACGTGCCAGAAGGCTGCTTGATTTCAAAGCAAAGACTGAGTCAGATTGACACTATATGTGAAATATATGCCTCTGAAAGCAGGCATGCATCCTCAGATGTAGTTAGTAAGGTCAAGAGAGCAACTCTCTACTTCTTACCCTGCTAGTGTCTGCATGAGCTACAACCTATGAAAGGTGCACTTCCACCACGTTACCAGATACCAAATACTTGCTGCCTCTCACAGCAGTGGGGTGACCTCCCTTGCCACCTTGCAGAGCAACATCAGAAAAACCACACTAACTACTTGGAAACCAAGAGTATATCAGGTACAACCACTGTAGTGCAAAAGGAGTTGTTTGTTCTGACTGCTTTGGCACCTTCTGCACTGAAGGTCTTCTGACTGCTGGCAGGATTAGAAACACCTTCATTGTACTAGGGGATTATCAGACCATGCTTATTTTACTACCTCTTTGTTATAGGCAGAGACCTAAGAAACAAATAACATTCTAGGGAAAAAGTGTTATTCTTCACCCCGTTAGAAAGTGATTGCAAACAGCAACAGCCTACACAGACACTCAAAATAGGTTATAAGGTTCCATGGCTTGTGATCTGCCTGTGTGCCCTCCTATTTGCGCTCATGCAAATTCACAGAATATCTAGAATTGTCTAAATGTGGTCACTTGCTCCACAGGAATCTCCATGCTCCATGGATTTTGCTGCTCCCCACAGGTCTGAATATTAGGCATCACCTGGGAAATCCAAGCATCCCTATGGGCTGCTTCAAAAAAGCAGCTCATGGGAGCAACACAAAGGCATCCTGAAAAGGATTTGGAAGCTACTTCCTATTGATAAAATTATGTGCTCCAGTCCCAATTCACAGGAATGCCATCAGAGTTTCAGCTGTCCTTCAGACAGAATTGCTCCAGCAGCAGCTCCAGAAACACCCTTCTAAACCACAAAGGAAGCATCAAAGAGCCATCAACAGCCCTCCTTAACATCCTCTTCAGAAGTCTCCCAAAAGGAACTGCCACATAAAAGGCAGTTTTGAGAGGAACTGTAAGAGCCATGGATCAACCCACTTCACAACCTGACAGCTTCTTCTATTAGTTTTACAAAGCACTGGGGGTTAGCTAGGACTAATGGTTTCTCACAGCTCTCAGCAGTGGCAGAGAGCAGACCCCTTAGTCTGCCTCTGCCAACACCTATGCATGACAAGCGTGGCACAAATGTAAGAGTTTTGCCTTGCCTAGAGCAGGTTCTTCATGAAGGTAATGGAAAAGTTGCTATGGATTACACAGAACAGGATGGTGAGCTCAGTACTGATAGAAGCCTTTTAAAGCCGCATCAGGAGCGGGAGTTGTTTCTCCTTAGAGAGAAGCAATGATCCAGAACTGAATTTGAAAGCCAAGAGGAAAAAGTCTGTCCAGAAGTAGGAACAAGCAATCAAGGGTGACTACTGATTGGACTACCTTGACATACATCATGTAGCACAAAGGACAGAATAGGTCAAGGACTATTTTAAAATGAGCTCATTCTGCGACAAAGTTGTTCTGTAAATAAAATTTAGAAAAAGTAATTTGCATCGACCAGAAAGCAGCAGTGTAAGTGCACTTTATAGCACTTTACTTGTTCTCAGTAGTCACCAGGAAGCTTGTAAATAGTCTGAAGAGAGGAATATATTAAAATTAATGTCACAACATGCAACTTACATAATACACCGCTTGGTTCCAGGTACAAATGGGATAAAATATTTACAAATTCTAAGGTTTATATATGACTGTTACATGCCAGTTTTCAAAAAGGGAGTGACAGGTAACTTCAGCACAAAATCATTCCCAAGCTGCTTTTCAAAAAATTTCCCTTTAACAAACAGAAAAGTGTGACAAAGTGGCATAACACACAGGTGGGAATCGACAAATGTTGTTTATAACAGGGATGCCATGTTTAGGTGACATCAGAGAATAAATACCTTGGTGCCTGGGTACCCTCATTTATATGAGGGTAATCTTGAAAATGATGGTGAACATTTCTTTGAAGCATTAACTGATTTCTGTAAAAGGCATCAAGATCCACTGAAGAATAGTATGAGCTTTAGAGTAAAATCAGTCAATGAGGAATGAAGTGGCGACAGAAGGGAAACTGCAAGTGGGGTTTACATATTTTTTTTTCCTGTTGAAAAAAACCTGCACGTGCATGTTAATTATGCAATATATGGGTCATGGTGAAAATTTTTTTCATTCAAAATTGTTTTCCCAAACAGTGCTTTGTCAGTATTTTTTCTTAATGCATGTATATAGTTGTTTAAAGAGGCTGCTAACAGTTTTTAAAGTCTTTCTTGTAATTTTACTTCTGAATCAGAAATACTGGGTTTTTATTATTATTATTATTATTTGAACTGAATTTCCAAGACAATCTTTGAATTTCATTATCCTCATCACTTCCTCAACAACTGCCCAGCAGAAAAATATATTCTCTCTGTAGCCACATGGCACACTGCAAAAGAATCTTAAATAGAAGAAAAAGGAGAAAAAGTACTTGATTTAGGCAAGATCTGCCAGTTTGTAACTAACAACACTGAAGGAAATGTCCTTTATCTAACACATTTACATGTGAAGATAAAGAGTTTAATATATTCCCTTGTGTTAAGGTTTCAGAAAAAGATAAAAGTAAATAACTCTTCCAGCTATTTGTTAATAATTTTGGATGAATCACAGGAGCATCCAGATACTATCATATCAACATAGTCCTTCATCAAGTCTACATATGAAAATGACTGTGCACCCAGACAAATCGTACTCTTCCTTGTATGTTTACTTCAACATTGTTATGTACTTATATGGAATTGTTAACTAATCATATTTTTGCCAAACTGGCTATAACATAATCCACCTACAATGGATCAACTACAGAAGAAAAATTAAACAAACATTTTGCTGTTGTTAAACTTTTTTTTTTTTTCTGTGGGTTTGAGCTTCTGAAGCCAGAAGGTCACTTGGATTATGTATACAATGTTGGTAATTGCATTCCTTAAATCTACAAAATGCCACGAAGCTCACTATTTTCCAAAATAGCTCTGCAAACAATGACAATTACTACCCAGACATTTTCAAACACAGCAGGTTATTGGCTTAGGCGGTGATGGAAACCCTAAAAAGAAGATAAATATTTTGAAATGCACTGTAAATCAAATTTGTGGACTGGATTATCTGCCTCTAAACAGCAAAAGATGTTTTAGTTTGAGGGGTTTTTTCCATGCTTATTTACTAGAAATAATTTTAAATTGTATCTTTGTGATTTACTTCATTATTTTCTCAATAATTTTAGCAGCTTCATTGTAATAAATACTCTACTATAGTTAAACATACTTTACTCATCATTTTTGCTGATGTCCAAGAATTTGCTGTTTCTCAGTATTTTAATACGAAGTACATTTTTCAGATTAAAAATTTATTTAGAACAATGCTGTTGACTTCATGCTGCTCTGCAAGTATTTATAGCACACACATCAACAGTCACAACTGGGCAAATTTCTACAATGTAATTAACAGAGCCCTCGACTAAGAATGAGTCTGTGAGGAGTATTATAATGCAGTATAATCTGTGCTGACAGTGTGACACCAAGACAAAGGCAGACACGTTTTGCATCCTTCATTTCAGAAATGAACTATCTGGAGAAGATAAATAGACAGCCCAAATGGAAATTCATACAATTGACAGCCCAGGCAGTTTTGGCTGGTATCAATAGAGAGGCAATATCAGGAAGCCAAAAGCACTGGTATTACTGATGTGCACTCAAAATTGTTTATGATTTGCCAGGTTTCTGACTTTGTGCCAGATTCGTGTCCTCCATCAGAGCAAGGCTGTTGTAGGACGGAGACAGCGCTGCTTTTATACACTTCAGAAGACCACAAATTCAGGTTTGCTGAGCACCTTCAAGAAAGGAGTAATGTAAGACAGGATGCTGCTAAATTGTTGTTGAGGGTTTACTAATTAGTATAAAGCTAGTAGTGCTTCCCTCTCTTTCCAAGCAGATAGCAGATGTCACAGACAAAGAGAATGTGAGCAGAGTACCACTGGGCTCTGGCAGTTTCCAGCTGGGAGTCAATTTCTTGGAACGATCCAGAAGGAAGAAGCATTTCACCAAATCAGGCCATTATTTTTGTAAATTGGGGATCAAATTTACAAATCTTTTGTAAACTGGGGGTCAAACTGGTAAAACAGTTGCCTTCACTGAGAAAGACAAGTCTACCTGGCACTTTCTAAAAAGTGCAGTGAGTGTTCCATTCCTAATTTGAACATGATAGTTATCCCACCAGTCCTTGTGATTTTATAACATCTGAAAGCATTTGTTTTTTATTCAAAGACTATTGCAATGATATGAATCCAGCTGTTGAGTTTCACACATTTCCTCTTACCCTTTAAAAAAAGTAATTTCCTAGCTTTCCTCAGTATACAGAGATGGAAAAATGTGACAAAAGAAAGTTTAAACCCCCCCTCACTAATAGGAGAATAGTGACACAGAAGTTTGGGCCTCCTTGTTGGGGCCTTATTCCCAAAGGCAGTTTCAATATTTTTGAGCAGTCGGACTGACTATTCATCTGTGCAGCATTTTCTAAACTTCCATAGACTAACTTGGTCAAATAATGATAAACACACACTGTTGGATGACACACACAGTGTAATAAAGCAACACAAGCAAAAGCAAGCTGACGTTTTACACGTACCCACAGCACTCCATTGAACTACTCTTGACACCCTATGCAAGGTAACTGCTTTTGTAATCAAGTTGCTCAAGCCACAGAGGAATGAACAAAATTTCAGTCCAAAGTTCACCAAAATATCCTACCATTCTCTTGTCCTTTTATTTTTAAAGGAGATTCAAGGTTTATTGTTTTGAAGGCTTTAAGTCTTAGACTGCTAACAAGCAACATACCTCTTGGCAGCTCTTCACTATCCTGATGACCAGCTGAGAGTCAACACACACTGTAAGCGTTTGTTCATCAGCTCAGCAGAATTACACGGCACTCAGCAAGCATCTGGCATTCAAGAATGCTGCTGTCTGTGCGGCAGGCAGATTTATGAACATCATTTTTGCAACTGCTACTTTTCGTGATCATTTGCAGTTCACTCGTCTGCTAAATACAGCATAGCCAATTAAACCAGCTATCCAAGGCAGTATAGAGTTCAGCTCAAGTCATCGAGAGAGTCACAGCTTCTTTCTTTTAATAGTATATATAGCATTTAAGGGGTTTACTCGAAGGGACTGTCTGAGAGACCAAGGGTGTCTGTGTCTCCCAGTCCAAGTATGAGGCCTCCACTCTTCATCCTGAGGACTGACTTCCTGCAAGGGAAGTTCCCTCTCTGAGCTCAAGGTTTTTCTATGTTTATTGCACATTCTATCTACCCTCAGGTGCCATCTGCTTCCTATTGTTAGGGTGCCTCTGGCTAGGACCTGTGATCTCTACCAATTCATCCAACTCTTGCCCCAGGATTCCCATTGCTACTTGAGATTTCCTCAGCCTCTCACACCCTCCGATCTCCCCTACTCTGACTCAGGGCCCCACTGCTTACTCCTGACCTCTGCCTGGCCTCTCTGCAGCTGTCCCTCTCTTGCTGACCAGCCTCATGAAGTGCAAGCCCCAGAGCCATGGCTCCCCCAGTCCCATTGTCAGCCTTTCACCTCAACTTGAGCCCACATGCAAGGACTTTGCCCTTCACAGCTGTGCGGCTGCTCGATGCATCCAACCCCTTTGCTTCTCCAGGTGAGGAGGAAGCAGCTGTAACCTGGAGGCCAGTCAGCAGTTGCTGCTGAGCCCAGCCCAGACAAGTGGTGAGGCCAATGGCTGCTCCCTACACAGGGCACTCCCCAGACCCAGGCCTTTCCAGTGTGAAACTGAGCCATTCCCAGATCTCAGCCTCCTCTCAGGGTGTGCCAGCTGCCAGTGGGGGAGGCCCGTCACAGCTTGGAGCTCAGCAGCTCTCCACACCACACACATCTGACCAGGACAACCCCCAGCCAAGACCTGTGACAAGCTTGTGTACACCAGCACCATCATCTTGGCTGCAGCTCTGAGGTGGCACGGGCCACACCTGAGTCTCAAAAAGGGCTGAGGTACACCAGGTAACACAGGCAGGAAGCTAAGAGAAGGCTGCTGGCCAAATTTGAAAGATGCCCTGGAAAAGGCGTGTTTCTTGAGCACATTTGTCCCCACCATGCATGACAAGTGATGGGAAGGCAACATTCCATGGAAACTGATTTGATGCAGTGCTGGCCAGGCATCGCAGGCAGAGGCACCTGCAATGTCTGACGCCACATTTGCCCATTTTACTAGGCATCTGCCTACAGTCCTCAAGTGCCGAGGAACAGCTAGTGATCATGTCTGTGATGCCAGAAACCTGTCTTGTTGATATTAGAGATGGCAGTTTTCCACCTAGAGGGGAAAGCGAGTTATGGGACCCATCCAAATCCAGGAAACCAAGGTCCCAAACCCATGGTTCTCTGTAGATTTTAAAAATTATTATTTGGGATCTTCTCAACTGCAGGTGGCAAAAACAGCAGTCACTTCACAAACCCAGCAGGAGGGTGTACTTTACAGGGGGCTGTTTTTCTTAACACTTGAGACCTTTCTTAGGCTGATTAGGATAAAAAAGTTAAATCCATGTTAATGAAATTCAGTCCATCTTCCTCTTGCTTTACATACATTTTACTGAGGATTGCAGTGAGCAGCCAAAGCTTAGCCAGGTTTTTACATCTCACCGAAACCCCAAGATGGAATATGCTGGCCTCACCTTTTCCCTTCGCAGATGCTGCAGAATGCAACTTGAATTCTTTTTCCCATTTATTTAAATACATGCTAGTTCACAAGGACTCTGAGCAAAATATAGTTGATACCAGTAATTACAGCTGTCATACCTCCCCCTCCACCTTAGAACCTCAGTTACCAGCCCTATCCCTGACAAAATACTTATGAAGAATAATACATCTGCAGTCAAATGTTATCTGCTAACTGACAGGATGGTTTCAACAATGCAACCTTATCTTAGGTAAATAAACCTAAGGAAACTTTCTAAGGAAACTTTGAGCCAGAAAGGCCAAATGAGATGTTTGGGATTCCTTTTTGCTGCAAAGGTCCTGTTTTCATAGTGCATTTCAATAGCAAAGGCTAAATCTGAAAGAGAATCTGAGAGGAAAAAAAAAGAGACACTCGGTTCCTTCTGTTTATATTTGTTCCTAATTCAATGGTTTTCATAATAGGAAAAAGCATCTTGATGGTGTCTTTGATTATTGTGTTAGAAAAAAATGTTTAAAATTACCTTTTAAATAAATATTTTAACACATATCTAACAGTTGTTTCTTTAAATTCTCTATTTTTATACTAATTTTTACAATTCAATAAATAATTCACAAAACCAGCCTAAAATGATCCTTTTTAGTATACAACAATGTTGTTACAGATGTGAAAACTCCTCATGACATTCACATTAATATATCAGATAAAGGACAGAAGTACTCTACCCTGAATACAAGATCCAAAGATGTCTGAAAGCAGCCAGAGAAAGAGACAAAGCAGTGACCAGTGGGGAGAAGATGATGGAGGGAAGAGACATCTCCCAGCGTGTGGATTCAGAGGAATTCGAGACCATCCCGAGGAGGGACTGGAAACTTTTCACACATGTTGTAGTGTGTGCGAGGCCCTGACCCTCTCTCTGATCAGTCTTCTAAGATGTTAAGAGGCAGTGACCCTATTAAGTGCACAACACTTCTGTAAAATTATTTGCTTTATTAAGCACAGCTGACTCATAACACATGTGGCAATAGCAACTCAAAGTACACTCTCAACTTAGTGTCCTGAAACTCCAGTTAATGCAAGGGTCCATCTCTTTCCAAAAAGATGTAACTCAAGACGTTCCCACACATGCAGAACTCACCTCAGTTTACTTGCACATAAACATTACTCAGTACTAATCTGCTTCCAAGGGAAGAGAGACCTTGAATCCTACAGAGAAGACTGATCTTCATTGCAAAAGATAAATCATATTGTGAGATGGGTTTTCAAACAATACGAACGATAATTTTGTTATGTTATAAACATTGCAAGAGTGTGTACAAAGACTTTGATTTGAAGGGGGAGGGTGGGGAGAAGAACAAACAAATTCTCTGATTTTGATGTGCTTAGCATTGAAGAAATCCAATTTCCAAAAGCCATGGCTTATCCCTTATCAGCTGGGCCAAATCTGATCCCTCTGGGTGGTCATAGCAACTGAAGCCTGGAGCACTCGCTGGCTGAGCTTTCACTTCAGCTTCCAAAACTCTTCCTTTTCTATCTCAAGCTGTGATCCAATGAATTTATTCCAAACAGGATTACTAAAGAACTGAGATTATTTATCTAGTGGTCTTGATAGGTGTTTTCTGAAAATGCCTTCCTGTTCATAGAAACAGTATCTTCCCACTGTCCATGCAGAAATACAGACTCACATCCTTCCAGGTTGGATTTCAGTAGTTTTCTGACTGGCAGCTGGCTATACAACCACTGAGCATAAACTGTGTGTCCTGTAGCCTGTTCAGCTAAGCAGAAGAAATTAAATGACGAGTGGTGCTTAGGTGGTATGCCAGTTGAAGAGATGCAGTACCCTTAAACATGCACCACACCGCTTTTTGGGTTTCCTACACTGGATGTGAACTCCCCCTTTAGCTGGGTCAAATATACTTGGGAAACTACCAAGTCACTAGTGCTGTGGTGAACCTTTTTCTGTGGCTGACTGAGCCCTTACAAATCTGTTTGGGATTCCATCCTGATTACTGCATGCAAATGCTCTTAACACCATTCTGTCTAGTACAAAGATTAGAGGGACCACACAGAAGCAATGATCCATCCCTTCCACCTAACAGTTGTTTGTGGTGAGGGGAAGATGGCCAGATAGGGTGTCACTTCTTGCAGAATGACAGCCTCGGCTTAGTAATGGCCTCCTCTTATGACTCTAAAGATTGATGACTGACTGGCTCCAGATGAGGCTCACAGGACTCATCCAAAGTCTATTGCAGCAAAGGCCTGGATCTTAGTTCCTAGTAATAAAAAATAATAAAACAGCCAGCAAAGTAACCAAGGCCTGTTCAGAATTCTACAGAGGATATTTAAAAGTCCTTGTGGATCAGAGAGCTTCAGAGGGAACAGGGATTTTACAGGTGAAGGAACGTCTGTGGGGTATAGCAAAGGAAATCAGAGAAGGAAAAGTTTACTAGTAGTAAACTTAAATAACCTGTAGTGTGAATGTATGGGAGAAAAGTCAACAGACTTTTTGAACAACCAAGAAAACTGTTACTAGATTGTGCTATTTACCTCTGATCCGTGGGACAATAAAACTTTTGTGATAGAGCATGGGTTGAAATACCTGTACCCTTAAAACAGGTAATTGTTTTTGTTATTATAAATAAAATAAAATAAAAAGGAATAATAAAACTCAGTAAACATTAAATATCAGTAAATATTTAAGTTTCTCCATACTTTCCTTAAGTCATAACAGTAAAGTGATTATTTTAATTAAACCAGTAGCTAGACTTTAACTCCGAAACAAGAAATATTTTGTAGGACTTGATTAGAGACTTCCAGGCAAGATGTTTTTACTGTACCAAGTAAGAAGAGAAGTACCTCTAAGCAACAGTGACCTAAGCACCAAGTCTTCTGAAATTACTTTGTTATATTAAAAAAATGTAATGGCTTCAGATAAACTTCAGATAAAACCTTAAAAGCTCAATGCAAGGACATTTTATTGTTATTGTTATTGTTATTGTTATTGTTATTGTTATTGTTATTGTTATTGTTATTGTTATTGTTATTGTTATTGTTATTGTTATTGTTATTATTGATTGGTTGTTAATGAAATAATTCCAAGTAGTACAGGATATTTTTGCTGCCATTAATTTCATTCTTGATCTACATTATTGCTTAGGATAAAATATTATCTAATAATGTACATGACCATGTTCTTGACTTCTCCTTTACCTTATTGTTTTGCTTATATATCACAAACATCGCTGCTGCCAAGGACAGGATTCTAGCATAACATATAGATGTCACCTGAAAGAAAACACTCTGCATATATTTTGATGCATCTGGCAAAGTAAATGTTAAGCATACGGAATTCTAGTAAGTCAGGGAACAGACAACTGTACCATGGGTATCATTCTTAAAAGCTGCAGTTTTATTTTACTAAAATTATCTATGTTAAAAACAAATCTGTGCCTGGTGTGGAATTTCACTGCATCAAGTGTTACAATTATTTTGTTTTCATTACAAGCAGGAGAATGGATGTAGAACAAGTGTTAAGAAACATGACAATAAATTAGAATATAATTTACAAAAGCAAAAATAATAAAGTAACAGTGTACCACATTAATACTGAGTATAAAATAATAAGCAACTAATCACAATAATACAAAGGTAATTTCAGTCTGTATTATTAAGGATATCTATGTGACATTCACTCCATTACAAAGTTCCTAACGAAATGGACTATTTTTGGGTGTATATACCTTGAGGGGTTAATCTCTATATTTTTCTTTCCATTTTGATCTCTTTCAGCTGATAGTATTGCTCAGTGCTTCCTGGCACCAGATTGATTTCTGCATCTCGTATTCTACTATTTGATTCTAGGCCTATCATATTTATAGCCTATACAAATAGTCCTTTTGTCACTATTCAGGAATATAGTACTATTTAGCTTAGATTATATAGGAGGCTACAGTGTAGCAGCAGCAATGAACTGTGCTGTAGAAACCAATTATTTTTCTTTGAATTAGGTTTCATTTTTCGGTGTAAATCCACATACATTCCATGTTTTGTTCCCTTTAACAATACAATTCAATTTTGCTCCAGGGAGTTCCTTAAATTCTGACCTCAGTGCTGTTATGCTTCAGAGTAAACATCTGACTCCCTAGTGTTCTAGCACCAGTTAAGAGAGCAAAATGTGTCTTTGGAAATACTCCTTACAATTTCAATGTTCTAAGTGAGGTAAAAAAAGGAAAGGTTTCTTTTGCATATAAAGGAAACCTCTTTTCTTCCTAGCTGAAAAGACACATTAGCTGATGAACAAAATCATGCCCTGGAGTAAACCAGACCCTGATACAGAGGCCTCTTACTTAGGGAACGCCATAGCAAACCCCTTCCCTTTCATCTTATTTTTACCTAGCCAGGGCATGCTAGCACCATGGTGTTTTGTCAAAAGGATACAGAAAGTCAATTCACTTAACAGAGAAGGACTACATACTGCCCTTAATCCCTATGTGCAACTCCCAAAGACCATGTTTTTTTAATCTACTAGCGTCAGTTTTAACAAGAGTTGTTTACATGGTGATGAGAGCATCAGATAAGCATATGTGAATACATGCAAGCCAACTGAAAATTAATTCCACTGGTCACAGGCGTACTGAAGTGGAAATACTGGCAAGAGGTAGCAGATGACAGGAATATGATGGTCATGAGTATGTGGGCTACACAAAACCCCATGGGTAGATTGTCAATACGTTGGGAGGGACTTCGTACGATGAGTCGCATTAACAATATCTATTGTTCCATATTAATTCACATTAGTAAATAACGTGCAACGTATTTGGCTTATTAATGGTAAAATACACTGGTACACTTCAATCTCATGATATTCTGAAATTATGTTTTACTGACAAGAGTATTTTTTTTAAAAGTGCTATCGGAGTTAGAATTTGTAACGTTATTGTTCACATAATTTTGATTGCACTACAACAAAGGAGGCATAGATGGACACAAAAGCACATTCATCAAGTACCTGCTGCAAACTGCAAGTGTTCAAGTACAATATATTAATATAAACAAGTACCTACTTTCTTTATCTCCTTGTTGAGTCTGTTACTGAAAAGTGAAGGGGAAGAGGACCACAACTTCTTTATGGTAGGTTCTTGAAAGTGACTTGCCTAAGTAGTTTGGTTTCACATTTTAAAATACAAAATATTTGGTGAATATTAAAAATATGGTAACATGAAATAAGTGGAATATGGCAGCAGAATAGTTAAGGCATCTAACTACGAACCCAGAGGCATGAGTTTGCTCCAGTCTCATGCTGAAAGCTGCCCCTAGGTTTAAATATGGTACACCTTAAATATGTACCTGTCCATCTAGGTGAAGGTGGCTAGACTTCATTCTAGCCATCCCTCTTCCAGTGTGCCTTACTTCTGAAAGTCCAACAAGCCTCTTGGCTCAAGCACACTTTGACTTCTTACTTGAACATAACCTAAATATCCCCATAAAGTCATTTATTCTTTGGTTGTAATCCTTGCCCACACAGATGTGGGTCTACTGAACTGCACATTCACATATTCTTTCTTTACAAATGCCCTTATGCTATGCTATCAAAGGAGGAAGCCATCAGCTTTGCAAAGGATTGTTGCTATTACACAGTAGGCTTATCTTTTGCACTGGAATTCCTTGGTTTTGGAGAATCAAAAGCAACACGTAAACTAGATCTAGATGCCCACAAAGTTGTTTCTTTTTGTGGCTGGTGTTGTAAACAAAAGTAAGCTGGAGGCAGAGGGTAAGTTCTAAGCAACCTGTACAGCAGTAGTGAAGGAGCTGGCAATACAGTCTTCACCACTGTTGGAGTCTGCCTCCTCCATGATACTGAAATATGTTCCCTTTCAGTGGAAATATCTGATTGACTTGTACAATGGTAAGATGGCTATAAATGTGCAATGCAGATTTCATGTCATTTCATCGCAGGTTTGTATTTCACGCACTACTGCAATAACTGTTGCACCTCAGTGTTGTGCTATTCAGCATAGCTTTATATAGGGCTCACAGCAGTGTTCAGGAAATATGGATTACTCCAAAGAAAATTAGGTGGAATGAAGGAAAAATACATTTAAAAAAATTCTCCTCCTTAAATAACATTTCCTAGCTCATTTTATAATTTAAATTGTGGTGCTGTGTTGTGAGATAAAATAGTTAACATTTTTAAGCTATGACTTAACATTTTTTTTTGATTCTTCTTTACTTCCATAGTAGACCAAGTCATAACAGCTACATTTTAAACAGTTTTAAATACAAATGGATTCAGTGTCATTGCTAAGTCCATAATAAAAATTATTTTAATGGTCCAAGGAGGTAAACAGACTATTGGATTTAGTCAAAAGAAAACAAATGTTCCACAGTAAGCTATTCTATATGTGTTGTGTGGATCTTTCCAATTTGGCATGCCCTCCTTATACTGTGTCCAGCACTTTGGATTAATAAATCCCACTTCACAGAAGTTAAAATAATATTGAATCCTGTCAGCTGGGGCTGACCAGTGGTTACGTTTTCCACAGGGTAATGTGTTTGCAAGGACGTCAATCTCATTCCACTGTGTGGCTCTCCTCAATGGACACTCTTCCACAATGATAATATTAGGGCAAAAATTGTGTTTTCTGTGGGTCAGTGTCCTTGGCAGGTCTTGCAGCACATCTGTCTGAAGTATGCTCGACTGCAGAACTTGAACTTCAGCACCAGTGGGCAATATGCCACTTTGTTCACATCTTTGCACTCTAACAATTAAGAACATTAAACGGAAAAGAAGTCAGAAATAAAAATCAAAGTACAGAGAAAATTTTACATTTAACATGCTGATTAACATCCATCCATCCATCCATCCATCCATCCATCCATCCATCCATCCGTCCGTCCATCCATCCATCCATCCATTCCTCTTTGCTACTACTCTTTCTTGTCCAGCCTAGTAAACACAATGTATTTTAAAAAGCCATAAAAAATGTTTGCAGGTCTTCTCTCCCAGACATTTAGAAGTGTGCTCACATTGTCTTTGAAGAATTATCATTTATTGGGATAAAATAACTTTAGACAAGCTAGGAAATGTGAGTCAGTTTTTTTACAATACTTTTACAGCTTCTTTCTCAGGAGTTATTTTATCCATAAGCAGTTATCCAAAATCTAACATGATTCGCACTAATTGGTACCATGCCTCTACATTTGTAAGAATTCTTGAAACAGAATGTGCATCACAGCTAAAAGGGACAGAGAAAACCCTAAGTGTTACAAATAAAGGCGCCAATAATGTGAGTTCAGAGACTGGACCAAAGAGCGGATTATACTTAAGGCTTGGTTCCACACATCCACAATTTCTTCTATGCCTGTGGTAGACAAGCAAGAGATTTTTTTTCACAGTTGTTTTTTCCCTGTATGCTGGGCTTACTGCCTCAGCAGCCCTTGTCATCCTGGCATGGATGGGAGGGGAAGCGAGAATAGCTCAACCCTGCAGAGAAATGATTCCTGCTTTTTCATCCCACATAGGCTGTATCTAAAGTGACTGTCAAGCAGGTAAAGCAAGAAATAAGTTGTAGTTAAACTAACAATGAACCAACATGTACAATCATGCAGATACTCCTATTTGTCCTCCATCTACATACAGCCTCCTAGGATTGTTTCTGCTCTGGAGTGGGTGTTATGGACAGCATGTTCATGCTGCAATCATACCGCAGTAGCAAGTGTAAGTGGGAAGTTTTATTATTTGAACACTGAAATGCAATAGTGAGGCTGAACTTTGGGGTCTGTACTGAACAGTATTTCTGATAATGACATTATGCCAGGTAAGTGGAGGCCATGAAATCACTTTAACTTTCATTATGTTACAGCTGAGTGATGGGAGGATGGATCCAGGCTCTTCTTGGTGTTGGCCAGTGATAGGACAAGGGACAATGGGTCAAAGCTGGAACATAGGAAGTTCCATCAGAATATAAGGAAGAACTTTTTCATTGTGAGGGTGACAGATCACTGGAACAGGCTGCCCAGAGAGGTTGTGAAGTTTCCACCTCTGGAGACATTCAAGACCAATCTGGACACGTTCCTGTGTGATCTAATCTAGGTGATCTTGCTCAGGCAGGGGGGTTGGACTAGATGATCTTGTGAGGTCCCTGCAATTCCTAACATTCTGTGTTTCTGTGATTAACACAGATACACGGTGCTTTCATTGGTTTTTTTTACTCCATCTATCCAATGCTTCATGTGCTACTTTTCTAATTTTTTAATTCTCATTTTGGAAACAAATTTGGATGCCAGAAGACACCAAGGGCATTTCGTTGAAAAAGAAATAATTTTTAATAGCAACCTCATACGGTCACTGTGTTTCACCAAGTTTCAAAAACTCTTCCCAAAAGAAGTCATATATCTTTCAGAAATACTTTAGGTCCTTGTGTTTGTTAAGGCTGTGAACACAGGAGAGACAGATGTTGAATTAAAAATGAAGTGAGGAATAAAAAGGTTCACATGATCTCGATTAGATGTAAAAAGTTCACTCAGTACCAAAAATAATCCTCATACGCACTGGATTTAGTAAAATACAGGTGAAACCACTAACTGCATTTTTGCTAGAAGTAAGATTTGCAACTACCCTATTTCATATTTCTTTAAGTTATTCTTCCTCTTGACTAAAACTAGACCCTGCTCAGTCAATGCCATTTGGACATCAGTGAGACAGTATTCTGGAAGTTGCCTACAACTTCTGTTTTAAAAATCAGTTTTGAAATAGATATGGTGGCTGACGAAGCAGCCTGTTCTTCACAGGGCTGCGGTTGAATGGAAGAGCTTTAGCAGAGCCCTTTTTTTACTCTAGTAACTACTGTTAATAAGTTTCAGTAAGCTACATGTATTAAATTCTCCCCTCCTGAACTTTATGGCTAGATCAGACAATATTATATTAAGTATCAGATTACAATAATACAATCACAGAATGTCACTGGGCCTTCATCTGAAGAAACTGCAAAGACATACCGCACACAATACATAGGAAATTGAAATAAAAACAGACAAAACAGGTTTTCAGGTAACATTTCATATGACCTTCAGCAGTCTATATTCAACAGACACATATATCCTTAAGAGAATAAAATAATTCTGGACACTTTTCAAATCATGTGGTATATTCTGCCTGCAGTTCACTTCCAGCAGCAAGTGCAATATTACTCTCATGAACAGCAGTCCATCAAAACCCCATCTACAATACTCCAAATCACCAATGAAGAGTTTAAAGAAAATCAAGAGCTAAAGCAGATGTGAAATGCAACACAATACATTGTAACTTTCTTTTCCTATTTTTGCATCCCCAAAAGCTTGACTCTTATTTTAAGTAGAAACTCTCAACTTTACCAACATGATCATTACACTACAGTGGTTTAAGCTTCTTAAAAAATCATGTTCTTATTCCAAGTTAGCAAAATTAAATTGTCCAGATATTGCTGAGTGTGTTCCACAGGCTGTGAGCACCAACGTTTGGCAAGCGAAGATCATCAGGAGGTTTTCTGGGCTTGGAAACGAGAAGGGAATCCCCTCAGCTAGCCTAACCCTGCTGCAAACCTGTTGCTGTAGTTGCAACACAGTGGGGTCAAAAGCAGAGGTGATGGTACTAGGGAGGCATGTGGACAGTGTGCTCAAGCTCTGCTACAAAATACACATCCATGGGGCAGAACCCTCCCTCAGAAGTCCAACTCCTTACCCAACACCCACATACTGATACACAGTTCACATCCCACTACACCTGGAGAGAGACAGAATCAAGTGTACAGGCACAGTATGTCCATTTTTAAGGTGCAAAATGTGCAATACATGTACATTATTCATCAAATCCTCAGTCTGTGCTTCTTATATTCAGTATTTAATAGCAGTTCTGAAATGTGTATGGACTAGAATATATATTTAAGAAATACTTGCAAAGTATTGAAAATACACATCGAAGACAAAAAGTCTAATTTTAGGATATGTCACCCTTCGTATTTCATGGACTGCAGCAAGATTCTTCTGAAAGGACATAGGTATTTTAAACTGTTAAATGAACTTTGCCAGTATATTTATTTCTGAGCCATTTGAGCCACTTGATCACTTACAAATAACCAGTCCTTTCCAGTAAACACCTTCAGTGTGAGATACAAGAAAGAAGCGGGACATTTGGAACATGCTGGGAACTATATCTATTGGAAGAGATCATTCCCCTCGATTCTTCCTAACTGTGGTAATAAGGCTCCACGGCTGTCAGTGAGGAGCTGGCTCACGCCTGGCCTGCTCCGAGAGCGTGCCAAAAAGCTGAAGTCCACCTGGAATACCTTGTAAGTGATTTTCAACATTTTCTATTTGTGGATTCCAGAAATTTTCCACTGAAGGTGTAGGTCCCTGAAAAACACTATTACCAACAGGCTTACTTTTCATAGCTGCCCTGTGCAGTTCCACTGCAAGTAAGTCAAGTGGAACGTCCCAGTGTATGTAGATCACACATAGAAAAGACAGAATGTATTTGTCTGTAGGAGATTAGCATATTTTTCCTGATAATATTGAAGACTTACTGATGTAATAGCTATAAATAACAAAATGACCTCATCGTTTTGAAATTAAGAGAAGATTGGGTCTAAATCATGCTCACTTTATTACCTTTCTTGCTTTCGGAAAATGTCAACATCTGTGTTTGGAAATAAAATATCATTTAGCCTTTGAGCTTTTGGGGCAGAAAGTTTTCTAGATTGATCACGATCGCATAAAAATTAACTGAAAACACTAAACACAAAAATCAGAAAATAACCAAAGAAACTTCAATTACGAAGGTGTCTTACAAATGAAAATATGGGTTGATAAGTCTCTATTTCAAACAATCACTTCCAAGCAGTAAATTACGGTGCTCATAAACTGAATCTGTGTATTTCTTGAGAGGATTTTAGCAAACTTCCATGCCATCAGAGACATCTCCACTTGACTTTTATAACAACTTTGAATCTATGGCAGGAACTTGTACTTAGCTTTTTATTGTCTTTATCTTTAAACTACAATGACTAATTACAAAATAATAAAAAAAAAAAAAATTCGCAGTCTGAAAAACGATGTGACGTAGACTTGCACTAGCAAATGAATGCTGTAATAATGTAATTTTACTCATTACAGAACAAACTATACTGAGACGGCAAACTTACCTTCTGTGTTGGAAATGGGAGTGCTGTCACATTTGCTTTCACACTGCTGCATTGATGGAGGTCTAAGTGTTTCTGGACACTCGCTGGATGCTTGTCCAGTGTAGGAGAGGCACTGCACTGTTCTCATCTGTTGCCCAAGACCACATTGTGCAGAACACTAAAAATAAGAAAGATAAAGAGGTAAAATTACTTGGATCCATTTTTTAAACAGAAAACAAGATGACAGGAAAGCAATCAGGAAGAGTACGCATGCGTTTCAAGACAACAGGGTTCTGAAGACACTTGGTAAATACAGAAAATAGTTTTCATAAATTAGAACTTCTCTTTTTTTTTGACAGTATATGTGAGCACTAGTCTTTAAAAGAAAATAAACCACAAGGCCATGTTGGCTCCCTTAACAGTTCAGATTGGAGCTATAAGAATATGATTTACACTGTTATCATGTAAAGTGCACGTTTTCTGGAGAGAAATAATCACCTTAGAATAAAGAAAAAAACACCTACTATAAAATAAAAGCTGATTAGACTGTAATACTATGAGTGATTTTCACTTGGTTAGTTAAGTTAAAGTGTTTTATTTTCATCAGTGGCAAATTAGTCATACGACTTAAAAACTGAAATATCCATCATTATTTTAAAAGCAGGCCACTGATCAGAACTCAGAGGCAGAAGCAAAAATGAATAAGAAAACTCAATAGATCAGATTTAGAAACACTGAATAATATAGCAGCACTATTCAGCCTGTCTTGTAACAATTTCACAGAATCCCAGAATGTCAGGAGTTGGAAGGGACCTCACAAGATCATCTAATCCAACCTCCCTGCCTGAGCAAGATCACCTAGATTAAATCACACAGGAACACGCCCAAACTGGTCTTGAATGTCTCCAGAGATGGAGACTCCACAACCTCTCTGGGCAGCCTGTGCCAACTTGGACATGTTGTCCCTTGTCCTATCACTAGCCATCACTGAGAAGAGCCTGGCTCCGTCCTCAGGACACTCGCCATTAACGTATTTATGACCATTAATGAGGTCACCCCTCAGTCTCCTCCAAGCTGAAGAGACCCAGCTCCTTCAGCCTGTCCTCATAAGGAAGATGTTCCGCTCCCCTTATCATCTTGGTGGCCCTGGGCTGGACTCTCTCAAGGAGTTGTATGTGTTTCTGGAACTCAGGGGCCCAGAACTGAGACACAATATTCCAGATGGGGTCTCACCAGGGCAGAGTAGAACCTCTCCTGACCTGTTAGCCACCCACCTTCTAATACACCCTAGGATGCATGTGTGCATGTATATATATATGTGTGTACATATATATATAACTGAAACAGAAATTGGCTTTGTATTTCCATCATGTTTCTCAAAGAAGCTAAATGTGTTTTATGAATATGAAACCTTGAAACATTGTGTATCCCACAATACCCTTCCAAAAAGTATGTCATACAGACTATTAATTTTTTTAATAAATGTATACAGAAACTCATCAAGCAGAAACTAGACTGCTGTCAGGAAATCCTTTATAGTTCAGCACACAAATACCATGCAGAATCACATTTCAATCTTAGTGAGACAAACAGGAAAAGCTTTTGTTTCAGTCATGGGAACCATCTTTTATCCATCTCCAGCAATGTTTTATCTGTAGAAGGTTCTAATGTATAGGACACTAACAGCAAATACTTATATGAAGTATCTTACCTGTCCCCAGTCTCCAGTAACCCAGCGAGGAGGGGGACATCGACCTAAACTACAGCGGATGCGGACCGGTGGCTTGCTTTCCTCTTGGCATTGTGCAGCCGGAAACGTTTTTAAAAGATCACTGCTTTTGCACAGAACAATTCGGTGTTTGAATCCTGGGCCACACTTTGGTGTGCACTGGAAAATAACATTGATGTAAATAATGAAAATATCTGTAAAAAGTTGATAAAAATGTCAGAAATGTTTTTATGGAAAACAGGAATACATCTACAGTCTTATAATTAACTGTAATCACAAATTTCCCAAGATGATAACGATCACTTTAAAATGTTTACAGATGTAAACAAACTGACTGGGGGCTGCTTTATTGAGTTCAAGGATTTTTTTTATGTTTTAAATAGATAAATGCAAATTTCCTTTGATAGTAATGTTTAGGCTACTGTGTTACTAATTACTTTTACAGATATGAGACTTTAGATTACATTTAAGAAATAACCTTGCTGCAAAGTAGAAGGGTCTCCCACATGTAGTATTACTATGAAATGAAGTTGAGTGTACATTTCAGAAACTAAGAGTAGAATTCTCTGATATTAATATATTTTCATACAGTCTTTCTCCACCTCACAGACTGAACTGCAATGAACGCCACAGAAACCAGACTATTAAGGAAGAAATACTGCACTTTGCCTACACATTTTTCTTTTCTATTTAAATTTTAATTCTGTTTTCACACACTTGTTTTTCCTCCTTTCATGACTCCTCTGCTCATTCCAACAGCAGCAGATAATAAAATATTAATTTGCAAAGAAACAGGTTTGCTTAGGTCCACCTCACCTTTCTCCTTTCTTTTTGCTACTGACCAGTAGCTGTCATTTATATTAGCACAACTGCAGAATGGTGAAGAGATAAGTGATAATAAAGTTTAAACCCAAGACATTCCCCAAATCAGTCCCTCTAACATCTGATAAGGAGATTTTACAAGTACAGTTTTAGAACTCCCTAACGGCAAGTTAACCATTACCCCATAATCATATCTACATTATTTGGAGCAGAATTAGTTTCTGAGAACATGAACCTTGCATACACGTTTTGCTAAACCCTTCATGTAAAAGCAGCTGTAGAGACAAAATGTTATCTGGGAAACAATACTACATGGAACCGAGGCAATATTCAAGAAGTCACACACCAAAGGCTTTCCACACATCCAAAACAGGTCAGTATCTAACTGGGAGAAAAAACATTGAGATTGATTAAAAAAAAACCCAACAAACTCAAGTGATCCAAACTTTACTGTTGTATGCCTAATTCTGAGGCATCTCTGCCTACCCTAAGAAAAATTTAAAACCCTTGCACAGCACTGTGTGAAATAACATTCCCTACACATATGCAATGTGTGTGTATATGCGTATGTAAATATATGTATACAACTCAAAACAGGATGTTTTAAGGAAATCTCTCCATGACAGCAATCTAAACTAGTCAATACAGAACAGTTTTATCCTAAATTTTATCTCCCCTTAGATTTAAGATCTTAAATTGGGCTGCAAAGAGGTGGGTCCTCCATTTGGAGTTTGTCAACTTCCTTAAAATTCAACATTTCCCTTATTATGCTATTCTATCCTTTCCTATCAAGACAGTGCCTCGTTATCTACAATATTTCAGTGTTCAGAATTCTGACACAGTACTGACAGGTTCCACTGTCCTCATACTGGAGGATTTTTAACCCTTTAAACTTCTGAACTTCTTATGAGGTGGCAATGTTGACAGCTCTAAGGATTTAGTGAGCAATGGCTCATGGAGGCAGCTAAGAGCAACAGTATATGGACAACATACACCTTTGGCTCTGTAACGTGCCATAGGGATACTATTATTTGTTAGCTCTCACATGATGCCTAGATACTCCAATCAGAAAAAAGTATGCTAGGATAAAGGATGCAAAGACCTTGCAAACAATCAATGCCACAGATATGTTAAGTCTTCAAGTTAACATCCCCTCCAACTCATCCATTCTTTCCTTCTCCTTCCTTTCATTTCTGCTCTCAGATACATTTTCAAAAGGCTTGAATACTCTGTACTTTTTTTTTCAGCTAAAGCAAGGATCATTTAATATCTTTTCTTCCTTAATTTTGGTGCCCTACATCTTGTGTGAAAATCTGGGTAATGATGGGGTAAAAAAATCCTGTTCTGCCTGTAGAACAACACTCACTTAAAGATTCACTGCGCCATTTCTAGGTTTCTTGAAGTCCTGATCTAAACTGAGAAAAAAAAGCTGAAAGAAACTGCTTTTCTACAGATTTCAGGATATAAAGCTAACAACTTTTAATTGATTCCCCAAAATATCTGTTTATCATAAACTGAATAAAACTAGAGACAATTTGAGGTATAGTCTGGGAATGACTTGTCTGTTTTATGATGGTGGGTTATTAACAAAACCTGGTACAAAAATCAGGGGACTCAGAATCTAAGCAAAAACATCTGTATGATAAATTAATGAAAACAAAAAGATTTAACAGTTCATGTTACATCTTTGATATAAAAGCTCAATAAAATAGCATTTCATTCCTAATCCCTTAGAGAAAAAAAAAAGTTGGAGAGTATAGCAAACTGACACAAATTTCTTTCAGTGAAAGAAAAAGAATGTATATAATACTACTAATAAAAAAATTGTCTACAGAAGTTGTTTCCTCATCTAAGAAGAGATGTGGAATCACAGAATTTGGACAGCAATGAGACAAACAACAGCTTCCATGGCAGTTCACAGAATTGTAATTTAACAGGTAGTACTACTACTTTTATGTACTGCCATAATGCTAATAGCTGATGGGGGTCTCCATTCTTGGAGATGTGGTCCTGGGTGGCCCTACTTGATCAGTGGGAGATAAACAAGAGGTCCCTTCCAACTTAGAATCATAGAATCATAGAATGATTAGGATTAGAAGCAACTCCAAGAGGTCATCCAGTCCAACCCCCCTGCAAGAAGCAGGTTGCTCAGGGCCTCATCCAACCTGGCCTTGAACGTCTCCAGGGATGGGGCATCCACCACCTCTCTGGGCAACCTGTTCCAGTGCTCCACCACTCTTACAGTAAAGAACTTTTTTCTAATATCCAATCTAAATCTCCCTCTATTTTGAAACCATTACCCCTTGTCCTGTCACAACAGGCCCTACTAAACAGCCTCTCCCTATCTTTCTTGTAGGCCCCCTTGAAGTACTGGAAGACTGCTATAAGGTCTCCCCGGAGCCTCCTCTTCTCCAGGCTGAACAGCCCCAACTCTCTCAGCCTGTCCTCGTAGGAAAGGTGCTCCAGCCCCTTTATCATCTTTGTGGCCCTCCTCTGGACCCTGTCCAACTGGTCCATGTCCTTCTTATGTTGGGGGTTCCAGAACTGGACACAGTAACTTCAACTATTAGTGACCTATATTGCCTGTAACAACAAAATATGTTAAGAGCTGCTCTGTACCACTTCTGTGGGTGCTTGCAGTACACTTCCTTCTTGATTTGAATTTCCAGTTAAACAGTTCTATCGTACCTAGGCTTCAGTAAAGTACCTGAAATGGGAATGATAACTGGAAAAAGTTTTGGATTTGAGAGATGTTACCTGCAAAGACCTTCTAGGATCAGTTATAAGACTGACAAGGTTCATATTTCTTTCCAGTCTACTTAATTTTCACACCAAATTAGTTTCAGTTGTTTGGTGTTTCTGAAATTACTGTCACTAGCAGACAGCACAAGTTACTAACTGACCTCAATGCTACAAAGGTCAGGTAGCTCTACAGGAACAGCAGGACAACCATGAAGATATTAGCAATTCAAATGAATTAAACTTTGGCCATATGGCACACAAGAACACGCATCTCAAAACCCAACCAAGCAAAAAACCCAAAACACACCAAGAAACTAAATAAAAGAGGTTTAAAAATGTAAGATGGCTTTACATGATCAATAATTAACTTAGTCAAGAAGCATCTGGACAATGCACCCAGTCACATGCTCTGACTTGGCTGGCCTGTTGTGGAGCCAAGAGTTGGACCTGATGAACCTTATGGGTCCCTTCCAACTCAGGAGATTCTCTGATTCTATACTATTTTTCTACTACAATTAATAAAAACTTTTTTTTTTAAAAAAAAAAAAAACAGAACTGATAACATAGAAGAAAAACCTGCTTCAGTAGCAAAACTACAAGGTTTAAAATTTCTTATTAATGCTTTGCTGAACGAGGATCAATAGAAAATGTACTAATATTCAGTGGTCAGAGCTTGTCTCCACTACTATCAATGAGTTAACACAGCAAAATTTCCTTACTTCTGACCAGTCCAAAGCAACCCATTGTGGGGGGCAGGACTGATTGTTACAGGGCTCTTTTTCAATGGGCCGGTGTGTTAAACAGTTGGTATTGTCCAGTGTCTCCTCCTCAGAAGGTCCAATCTTCCTGATACATAGAACTGTTCGTGAACGCATGCCCCCATCACAGGTCTTGCTGCATTCTGACCAATCCCCTATAAACCATCTGGAAAGAAAGAGTTAGGAGACTCAGATAATGCATTTCAGAAACAGAGTGTATAATTGCATAAACCCTGAATCCAGATCGTTTAAATTACTAAATCTAAATCATTGTTAACAATGTATGTATTCATAGTGAAATAAATAGAAACTTATGGTGCTTTTTACTAAACTTTTAAATTTATGCCTCACTGCAATCATATCTTCCAATAATACTACTACTCTTTATTTTCCAATTTCCAGCCTAGGCAACACTAGTTAGAAAGAGTGTTGAGCCTGACAAAACTGCAGCTATTTAAGTAGATTTGTACTGGCCTTGCCTGAAATTATTTCTCTAGAAGTGGTTTGCAACTGGAAATGTTTGGGAACCACTGCTGTAGTTTATACCACAAGTTAAAAGCCAAGATCTAGTATCATTGCAAGAAAATAATTTGATATCAAAATTGGGCTTTCTGGGAGTTAATTCCCATCTGATTATGAGACATTTATAATTTTTTTTAATAAAGGTTATATATTGAAATGCAAAATTCTTATTAAAGTAAAGCAATCACCAGAAAACATGAATTCATCATAGAATCAACAAATATTTTAAGAATTTTAAAGCTCTGCATGAGAGCTGCAGCTGCTAGAGGGAACTTCTGAGTGTTTGCATGTGCATAATAATTATGTACAGCTCCTTTATAAAAATAAATAGCTGTACAGTATATTTCGCTTACTTTGTGTTGCTTCAGAGATTAAAGCAGCTGTTTAAGTGTCTGTAATGAATTTTGGTTGGTTGGTTTGGTTTTTTTTTCTGCTGATGAATGGTTAATGCAGCTCAGTTCACTGGAACTTTCTCTTCGCATTGTTGAGCACATTTGGTCTTGAGTATTTCATACTCAACTAGATACCCTCACCTGAATCATCCTTGCTAAGGATGAAAGTGAAGTCTAGTATGCTCTTACATGCTGTCATTATCCCAAAAATACCAGACATGTCAGTCACTGTGGATGTTACCAGAGGTCTGCTTGGAGGTGCTAATTTGTAATTTTCTGAAGCCTCTGTCAAACAGAATGTGTTCTGTCCCGTCTTGTGTTAAAGAAAATGTCTAACATAGTCTAATATGAACCTAGATCAATGCAGAAATTCAAACAAATATGCCATATTCTGTCATTAATTTCCCAGCAAAAGATAATGAATTTGGGATTCTTTGCCACAAAACGTATGTTTTTCTTATAGTATGAAGAAATAGATCTTCTTTAGAGCTTTGGAGACTCTGAAGTGTTACTTTTTAGCTGGCACTATGATTTGATCAAGTGATTCTCAGGTAAATGCCTTCTATGTTTACACTGTGTAACAGGACAGTACTATTCATAACTCATAGAACTGTGGGAGTTACCCATATTATTTAGTGAAATCTACAACTGCAGAAGTTACAGTAATAACAAACAAAACATTGTGAACAAGCATAGTCTTTGATGCTGCTCTGGGACATCAAGTATACTTCAGTTAGACAACTTTTGCTATACATTATAAGGAAAGTGGAATTTTCTAATTAAAGAATGACCAAATATTTCCTCTTATCTGAAGCATAAGTCCTACTGGGTGGTAAATCTTCCAACCAAAATTTAGGGTGGTTATAGCCATGCTAAACAGTGTTATCCAAACTGAATCTAAGTGCCTATCTACGGGATAAATATATATTTACAGATGGACTGTGGGGATAATGATTTAGATCTACTTTGGAACTATCTGTGTGTCATCATATTCACATTCAAACACAGTTAAGGTGAGAGCAGTGTAAAAGCTTCATTTCTGTTTATATCAAGAGAGTGTGGTACATAACACGGGGGGACTAAGTGTTGGACACACTGTTCAACTACCCTGCAGTCAGTCACCACACCAGGGAAGCAGCTGATATTCTATAAAGAAACTAGTTTTATTAAGAACTGTTGAGATTCTAATGCATTTTAGTCTTGATTCATTCCTCCTGGTATTGTTCAATGTTACACTTTTACACCTTCTAAGACACTTAAAAAGAAAACACTTTACTGTGCGGATATGCAATTACTCAGCATTAATGATTTTCATGACCAACTAGAATAAAGCTACAGATTATCACCAATTTTAAGATAATCAGAGCTTGTGAATCAATGAACTGCTGTATCTTTCTCCCCAACTTATACTTGTCTTAAACATAAGAAGGAGCTGCTATGGTTATGATGAATTATTTTCCAGTATGAAATATCACAAGTGTTTCTAAACAACTTTTGTAGTAAGATTAAGCTATGCTCTAAATCCTTGTCAAATTTACATTTTGAACGATAAGAGTTGCTGTGTTTTTAATTATCTTTTCAATATACAGCACAGAGCTATCTTTAAAAATAAATAGATGTAACCAAGTAGGCACTTTATCTTAAAGGCTGACATAATTATTGTACAACACTGAATATCCCAAAGAGAAAGTTGCTTGACAAAACTATTATCAGTAAATTATTTGGTCTATTAAGGAGTATATGTTTGCCATTTCTAATGTGAACAGTTCAATACGAATTTTAACAAAATATACTTTAAAAGATGTCAAACATTTTTTGGAGGGTAGGAAGGCCCTGCAGAGGGAATTGGACAGGCTGGATTGTTGGGCTGGGGCCAACAATATGACGTTCAACAAGGCCAAATGCCGGGTCCTGCACTTTGGTCGCAACAACTCCAGGCAACGTTACAGGCTTGG
>VXBZ01009723.1:164864-197180 GCA_013399135.1 Heliornis fulica
TTGAGGACATGGTCTAAGGGTAGACTTGGTGGCGGTAGGTTAATGGTTGGACTGGATGATCTTAGGGGTCATTTCCAGCCTTAAAATTCTATGATTCTATGATTTAGTATGTAATATAAATATCTATGGCAAAGATCTCACATCGAGGTTTTTCTGTCATCACTGTCTTAAAAATGGTCCTCATTTCTAGTCTGAGCACTATTCACATCTCACACACCCTAAAAAGCTGGTTTGCTAGTATCTTTTTAATTATGTCATCTGAGCTGTTTTGCTTAGTTTAAACCCTACTGGCTCCTCGGGCAAATCAGGCCTCCTGTAGGTCAAATTACAAATCTTCCACAACTGATTTCAGAGGAACAAGAAACTACAACCAAAACCAAACATCCTGTTTGATAAGATAAGACCCTACTGCTAGATAAGAATTTTACATAGATTTGGTCTACAGGATTTATTACATAAATAAAAAAATATCTATCTATGCAAAACACATGTCCATCTTACTGATTAATGACTTACTCAGGTGGGCAAGGCTCAGTGTTGCAGGCTCTTTGGTTTTCTGGAGGCTTACTGTCAGGGTCACAGTAATTGTTTTGTACAATGGAGTTGTCATCCAGCCTCTTACACACCACCTCTTGTTTCTGCACACCTTGGGATGAAATGAAACACCATTAATTATTCGTTTTTGCTCTTCTGCTTGTTGAGCTAAAGTGTATTTCACCTTTTGATGATTAATCCTACCATCCCAGTTCAACTGGCTGAATGCTGGAGAGGTTTGGTCCAATTAACTGAATGCCCCCAAACACAAAAGATCTTTAATTTTCCTTCAATTTTAGGCCACCCCACTGACAGATAGGATTTTAAATTGCTGTTGTTTTCTAAAACAAAGGGCATGCATATATTTATGGATTTACTAACACATTGCTTTTATTTGTATATTGCACAAAATCCATTTTCTGTATACCCTCCTCCCTGAGTAAAAGACACTTAAATTTCCAAAGAAAACATCACCAAATAGAATGTGGTCACACTCCAATGCAGAATTATTGTTGTTCATGTGCTCTGGTTTAAAATAAACCAGCAATACTGGGAAACAGTGTTGCGTTTTTATACATGTCATTCTATAAACATTTTCTTAATTAAAATTATAGAAGTATTATTCATTCTGAAAGATGCAGTGTGTCTCTGTGAATGCTCGTTTGGTCTGGCACTCTGAGCAATTCTTTCACTGTTAACCATCAACAGGGCAGCTTAGATTTGGTTATTATTCCCAAAACATAATGACATATCACTGCCAAAGCAACATTAAAAGGTGTCATGTTAAGCAGATTTTCTGATTTCTTTAAAAAAAGGATCTAAAGAAAGGCAGTAAAGAACCACAGTGTAGCTCAGGGTATTGTAAATAGTAGACACAGCTGCCTCCTCTCTTTTCAGAACAAGCTGTATGATATTTGCTAGCATAAAGACTGCGGATCTGCAATTCATTGCAGTTCTTATTTAACATGAGTAGTTTTGGTACTGAAATAATAGGATTTTTTGTACGATAAAAGCTGAAAAGCACTGAACCTTTAAGCAAAAATGCAACTTTTTCCAAAATGTGAACTGCATACAGAGATTAAAAGCTCCTGGCTTCAAGTATGTGCCAACTTTACAGACCTCTCTTCATGTTAAGACAAACTTTTCATAGGAGGTAGACATGCAGTAATATAATTCATTATGTAAACAAGCTTTTCAGAAACTTTACCTCCCACTATCAACACGGGATTTCATTCATCAAATATTAGCAGTCCTTTTGTTCATTTTAGACAAACTGAATCACTTGCCTTGCAACTGCTTCTTTTGTTACTCATTACAGACAAGAATCAAATCTCCTACTTTGGTTCCTAAAAGGTGACCTATTCAGAATTCAGGTATTTAATCCCAACAGTCAGTCAAGCCTTGCTTTGAGATGCTTCTTCCTTGGTTACGAACAGAAGTCACCCAGTCCACACATACAGGTATGTGAAATGTCTTCATGAAGCTATGTGCAAAGGACATGGGGAAAATGGTAGCCTCCTTTTTCAGGAGTCTTGGAGATGGCATACGCTCACCTATGAGAATGCAGAAACAGAACTATAATCCCTCCTCACCCTGAGGGGATTCCTAGTTCTCATGAGAACACTGTATTTTCTGTGACTTAGTGGTTAATTTAGCTAAGATGGCAAGACTATAGTTTCTAGTCTGTAGATTATTTCTAGTTTTTATTCAATTACAGTGAGTTATCAAATGTCTAAACCCTTTTGACAGCAAGAATGAAAATCTGTACCTGCCTGTGTTAAGATCAATGACTTGTTTTCTGGATACAGATAAAACCCCTTTCTTGTCTTCCTGCCATAGGCCCCATGAATCTTGCATCACTGGCTGCACTGTGGAGTAGAATGCTTATTTTAAAAGTCTTCCCTTTCCCTACCCTTTTAGACTCCTCAACATCCTGTGGCACATATTCCTCTGGAGATGCACTCCCAGCTGAAATGTCTTTATTATGCAATAAGGAATTGCTGCATAATTAATTGTCATGGCATCCTGAAAAATATTGGTATTATTCATCATGTTATTCAAATGCTCTCATGAAAACCCAGCAGTGTGAATACTAAGCACATTAAAAAGTTATGTGTCCTCAACTCTACTGTTCATGATCCTGACAAGTAGGAGTGCAGTTGGATTAACCACTCAACATACCATTTCTTACAGGATGCCTGTTTAGCAGGTGAGAACTTTGCATCAGCCCTCAAAATCATTAACCTCCTTAATTAACCTCACCTCAAAAACCATTAACCAAGTTGAGACTAAAGATACTTAATGCTGCAGTCTTCAACTCTACTGCACTACCTAATTCCAGAGCCTGGATGTATTACAAGTGGGCATAGTAAACAAATCAGCTTCTTCCATTTCTTTTTTTTTTCCCAACATGTACCTGGTTGCCACATTAGATAACAGCAGGTACCACAATAAATGGCTGAAGGCTGTCGAACTGTTTTCCAATTGTATCCTCCATACACAAACCTACACAAACAAGTTAAAAAGAAAATACCATTTTTAAATGGTATTCAACCTCCATTTTCTTTCTAATTTTCAATTTATGTGCTTTACATGTTGGAAAAAAAAATTGCTATAAAGTTGGGTATAGTTGGAATGGAGAAACAAATGATTAGTGTGGTGGACTCTTAATGGTCTGAAGCAAGTCTCTGCAGTGTTGTTTGACTGCACTAACATAAAGTTGTTTTATTTCCCTTGTTTAACACTCAGGTATCAAAGATTTCAGAGCTTCACATAAGGATGTTCTATTTAGAGAATTCTCAGCACATGATATTTCAATCACATGAAATTATATAAAGCTGAAATTTATTGGGATCTTGTACTGTAAGGGCAATTAAATAAACTTGGAACACAGGCACTTGGAACAGCAACACGCCTCTACTGCTGGGAACAAGCTCCACTTTAAGCCCAGGTACAATTTTCTTCTCTGTACTTCATGGGTGTCACTATTAAAAATACTCCAGTTTTATTTAATTGCCAATGTATTTTTTAAAAAACTCAGAACAGTCTTTCAATTTGAGAAAAGTTATGGTGTTTAGTCAGGATTTGGACTCTCTGATCCTTAAGGGTCCCTTCCAACTTAAGATACTTTATGATTCTATGACTAAGTCAACTCTTGCAGTCTCGTTGTTAGACACACTATTCCTTTACTCAACCTCACAACAGTTCTGTGCATCTGCTCACAACCACTGTACAAACTATTCCCAGTACTCCAGAAGAATTCTACTAGTACCTTATCCAGTGTCGATAGCACTTTAAAATAAATACATCCTATATAAAATCTGCCTTTATCATGACTGCAACATATTCCAGTCTTCCTCACATGCCTCCTAGTGCTGAACTGCCAGTAAATTTCATCAAAGTTTTGTATACTTTTGATGATGCTGTCAGAATAACAAAATGTGATGTCTCACGAGTCATGGGAAAGGTCTTCAAGAAGCCCACTGGTGTCACTGTGTTTTGGTCTAGTAATTTACATTTTAAGCATACCTCTCGTCTACTAATATTTTTCTAATTCTTTTTTAGGTGCAGGTGACAAAAAAAGCCTGCAAAAGTCTATATCAATGAATCTACTACATTCCCATGGTATAGAAAATCAGTTATATATTAAAATATATCTGACTAGTCTAGCATGACCTATCATGATACACTTTGTCTCATTTGTCACTTATTTCTGGATCTCTATATTTTTAATCAAAATTACAATCTAGTAGTTCAATGTCGTTATGTTTATACACATACACAGAGTGAGAGTTTATTTTCTTTAGTTTTCCACTCCTTCAGCACTACTCAGCAGAGAAAAAACATAACAACTGCAGCATACGAGAGAAAAACGTTTTCCAGATTAGGTAGCATTTCTTTATAAAACCTCCCACTGGTTCTTGACAAGAAAGTGGAATATCTAATCATCCGAGAAGCTGTGACAAGATGATTTGGTTTAAATTCTATAATCTATGCAAACACTGCCAACGGGTGAGAATAGATAAAATTAGATCAGATAATCTGAGCAGGAGTATTTCTTTTGTATTTTTCTACTCAAACTTCACCAGGACAAGAAATAGTATTTAAAAGTTCTAGCCAAACAGTGCTAGTAATATGGCACTGCTAGTTGACACAGAACTTATGTTCAGCTCCAACGGATGAATAATGATTTATCCTTTCTACCATAAGGTGCTTGAATTCTCTTGGTGGTTGATAAAATAGGCAGAATGCTGCCAACATAATGATATTTCTCTAAAATACAGTTGTTTAAAAATACTAATTTATACACACTTAAGAAATAACATTTTAAGGATACATACCATTCTTGCAAATACATTTATGGGATAGCATCAATACTAATGTTATGTTTTCACTGAATTTCCTACTGGCATCAGACACATTTCCTTCTAGGCTCTGGCTAGAAATTGGCAGCCTCAGTGAATTCATTTCTGAGGAGCTATGTAATAAAAAAGCATTTTGAAGTACTATGAACAAAAAGTATCATTGTGCTCAGTTTTTTAAAAAAATTAAGTCAGACATGTTATTTATTGAACATTGGTCAGGTTGCATATCACCCATAAGATATGCTTATAGCACAACTATTCACTCACACAGTGAAGAATCTTTAATCCATGACAGAAGATCTACTAAACCAATTTAAACTAATTTCAAAATGTTCTTCAGTATCTTGCCACACAGGATGTAAACTTTACATCATTGTTGTATAAGTATTGTGTTATTTAAAATAAAATCTCAGAATCAAAATCCAGATTCTAACTTTGAGACAAGAAATGGAAAAATCTAGAAATGCATTTTTTATTCAGGCAACAGCTGCAACTTGGTTAAACTCTGTGGGCCTTGAAAAAAAAATCTTTTTAAAATATCAACTCTCCCCAAAGTATATGGTCTCTCTTTAGAAAAAAAATCTAAAAAACACAGCTAAATAAGTTCATTTAAACTCGTGAGGGAATAATTACAATCAGTTAGACAGAAACACTCTGCTTTCGTATCTACAGATTTATAGTTTATAATAAAAGATATAAAATGTCCTCCTGATCAGTGAATGCTATTCTAATAGAAAACAAAACTCCAGTGGTTTAGTGACTGTAATCTCCAGAGAACTGAGATGCCTTGCAGATTTCAGTTCACAAATAGTCTGCATGACTTTCAGCAGCCAAAATTTAAATTACACAGAGCACATTTTATTCTTAAATTAAAATTGCAGGCATATAAATGCTATATCTATTTTTAAAAGCTGTCCCAAAAATTGTGGTTTGCAGTTGCAAGCAGTTAGTTATAAAGATGCCAGTACCAATACACAGTGAATCCTGCATCACTAAAACTAGTGCATGCTGGTTAACCCAGACATAGTTTCTGAGCTCACTCATCAGATCACAAGATGCTCATTGCTGAGCCAAACTTATATTTTCCTTGATGAGGACAAGTACATTTTATTTTTCTAAAGACAGTTTCATAATTCATCTAAGGGCACAAAAGAAAGCATAGTAGGTATCACTCTACAAAAGTGATGAGCAGAAAACTGGATGGCAATCAATTGTTTTATAGTATTTTGACAATTTCATTAAAAAAACCCCAAACACACAAATATCTAAAACGTATACTTCACCTGGAGATGAACTCTAACAAAATATGAATGAATTAAAACCCAATGCTTATGATACCTGCCAAATTCCAGGCAATAAATGCTGTCATTTGTTGCCATATACTGCTAGAATTTATGAAGCATGAAAGAAATTAAAAGGGGTGTGTGCACTTATTGGAGATTATTTTAAAATATATATAAAAGTAAAAACACCCAGAACCATTTCTTCCCTTTGTAGGAACAATACCACTAGCTGTTCAGTTCCTTATTAAGAATACTTATGCATCCGGACAAAGACATACACTTCTCCTTGGAAAGTTACAAAATAACATATAAGGAAAGACAAGCCTGAGAGTAAACAGATTACAGTGTGTGATCTGTATGTGCTATATGTCACTCTTTCTTATTTTAGCACCTTCTTCTCTTTTCAGCCTTCATTTTATTATTTCCTATTTCTATGCATTCTAGTTTTCCCTTTCCCAGACTTTCTCACTCAAAAATAAGGTAATAATAAAGTAACTAGGTCCTTAAAGAAAATCTTCTATTTTCATCATCACTTTCTCTGAATTACAGCAAACTCTCCATCCGTCTGTCTGTCTGTCTGACCCTCCTGAACTCCCTACGTTCTCTCCCACTCTTCCCCGTGTAAATAAACTTTCACTACACTTTATGATTATAGTATTCTCTGGCACTGTATTACTGTAGTACATGAAAGAGTTACAAACTTTTCTTCTGAAAAGCATTGACTCAAAAGAGTTATCGGTGAATTTTCAGGAAAAAGGGGAATTGATATAGAGAATACATGTAGGTCAATTTTCCTAGAGTGGAAGAACTAGTTCAGATATGATAATCTGAATTTTAAAGAAGATTTTCAATACAGAAAATACTGGTTCTAGTGTACAAAAAGAAAGCCTCAGTTCTGGATTTCCAAGCCTAAGAACAGATACTAAGAAATATAAAAAAATAATGAAATTATGTTCTCATCCTGTATATGTATATGAATACATGAAAATAAAAAGGTGCCTGTTACTAGGCAAGCCTTTTTAACTACCTGGCAAATATGAAGAACTTATTTTTAGAAAAACTTTTTAAAAATACCAAAATAAACCCCAGACTGGAGACTGATTTCTGCATAGTCCATGGTTCATGATACTCACAGGGAAAGAAACTATGGAATATTTTGTTCTTTCCTCCTTTAACATGAATGATGCCATTAAATATACAGTTTACAAACTCTCAAGACAGAAAGGCAATCTAAACATGTAATTTTTTTGTCTCACAAACTTTATCACCTGGACGATTCTATGAAGAACATGGGGTATAAATTCTACTGCGGAAAGAGTCCATTGATTTCAGGTGCCTGGCTGAATTTTCAGACTACTTCACTTTACACACACTTCAGGCATGCCTCAGAAGAGTTAGACACACATATAATGATGAACTGATAATTAGCAAGAGGACTGCAGTACATGCTTTCAGTTGCTCAGTATCATGTGAGAACCACGTAAAGGAAGCAGGAATGGAATACAGAGCTCTGGCACAACACTGAGCTGTCATAAGCAGGAAACCCTCCTCCTCCTCCTTCCTACTATTGCACTGACCACGCTCTTCCTATTCTGCAAAACTGAGACAGGCCCTTGAATAGAGGTCCTGTGTGAAAAATTAAAGTTCTTTTACTGCTCATATCTGTGACTCATCAGGTCTAGAGGAAAACACAGAATGCTACTTTCTATTTAAAGATCACAGGTTGGTCCTAGCTTGCTCTTAGTTTGCTCCTTGGCTCCTGACTGAATTCATTATCCTTCCCTGAGACAAGGCGATAAGCAGTTCTAGGCACAGCTGAATGCAGTGCATTTCTCTCAAAATACTATGGAGACCACACAAAGATTGGACACTTCTGTAGTATACAACAGTCCAAAACTATTTAAACTTTGCACTGCCAAAACACTGCTCCAGTCTCTGTGCTCTGCTTCATCATATTCAACATATATCCTCAAGTTCACACTACAGAAACAACACTTTGGTGAGCTGTAATGCAGTTCTCACTTTTTGTATTTTAGATTGTCTGAGTTAAAAAACATATGTCAAGTAATAACTATATTTTAAGAGTCACGAGCTTGGTCAAATAGTATGTAATGCAGAGAGACAGTGAGCCTCATTTAGAAAGAATTAGACATAAGTAGCCTGGAGTGGACATGAGCTAGCCTGTGACACAGTCTTAAGAGAATGGTCCCTGCTCAACTGGTCCATTTCACAGAACAACCACAACTACAGAGAACAATTTCAGGTGTCATAGCCATTTCTAATTTTATCACTTCATGGATCCTAAACACTTGCATAATTTTACGTTCCTTTAAAACAGCCTTTTAAGTGTAACATACACCTATACAATAAAGACATAGTGTTAAAATACAGACATGTTCAGAGAGGAACAGAAGTTAAATGTGTTCATTAGAATTTAGGTTTACCTAAAGCTTCGATATAAAGACTATGCTTTGATATACAAGTGTATCTGACTTTACACCATCTAGAGTTTTCATAGATCAAGATGGAATATCCTATGATCAAATCTTAATCAGTTCACACACTACAGGTGAGCTACACCAACCAAAAAAAGAGGCCAAAAAACGCTGATGCCTTCCACTTGTTCAGTCTGTTGCAAAGTCTCTATATAATTTCTTACCCTCATAAATATACTTCTGTATTAATATTCCTCGCATGTTCTTATTGTCCTTTGTTACTTCCAGTGAAAAAAAAATTAACTGTTTACTATACTGTTATTGTTTGATCTAGAGCAAAATGTTTCTTCTAAGGACAGAGAACTTCAATAATGGACTTCATTCGTAATGAATCTCCCAGAAAAAACCAAAGCCATGCAGTGGTTTCACTTGTAAATTTTGTCAACACTTCATATCTATATTAGCCAAATTTTCCAGGTACAGTCTCTGTCTCTACAACCTTTGTCTGCCTTTTATTTTTCCCTGACTCAGCTCATTTTCAGAATTGTGTCTTCCTTTGGCATATGGGTGGGAATAGCAGGTATTCATATGGACAAAGCAGATACAGTTTTTAACATGAATTATAGCTACAATTAAATATTTATCCTCTGAGCACAGAGCTCAGTGCAAATGTGACCATAGTACATCCTCATACTAAGTTGAAAGAAAAGTGACTGATTTAGCCACCATAAGCTACCAAAGAAAATCTCTTTCNGACACATAAATCTTCCCATTGAAGTTAATTAAGTCTCCTTCAGACACATTTTTTCCACTGTATATTGTCAAATACATGAAATGACAATGATCAGCACTGCAGAAGACCGCTGGCTAAAATCTTGTTCCTACCTAAATCAAAGGGAGTTTTCCCATGGCATCAAAAAGATCATTACCTCATCACCATCATAAAAACAGGATTTGCAGTACTAAGATTCATATACTCAGAACTGTCCTTTGCTATGAGCTAGGTACTTCCCCTCTTTATATTTCTTATTTAAAATGCTCCTTTCGTACTAGGCTCGCCATTACTAAAATACTAGTTAAAAAAGCAAGCTGTCACCCAGAAATCCAGGAAATAAATGATAAAAATATTAGAGTAGGCACCTTCCTCAATTTCAAGACTTTCTTTATTCAGCAGCATAGCAGAGAATTTGTGCTGTCCTTTGTTTATATATGGATAAGTGAACAGCTGTACTTAAACGGCAAATGACTACTATCAGCCACATTAGGTTCCAGAAGAAAGATGAGTCAAAATGTTTCTAAATATGAATACCTCCAGCAGCCAGGAAATAAAAAGACAAATATTTGGTCTAAAATTTCTTTAAAAAAATATGGTGTCTTCCTCTTGCTATGGGTGGTGAAAACTGAAATTCTGAGGTGGATTTGAAGTACCTTCCTATGTCTTCTGAAACTGAGTCATGTTGGGGAGAAGATGAATTCAGTCTCCAGAGAGAAGAAAGCACAGCACATCACTTCTACTCAGCAGTCCTTGCAGCAGCTTTGCTGGCTTTGAAGGAAAGGTGCTGGCTCTGAACGAAACCAACTGTCCTGCTCTCCCAGCCAGCTGTAAAAACTTGCATTGGTGGCCACTACATGAAGGATTAGGAATATGGTAAATTGTGTGCAGAAGGCACACACAGTGAATCACATGGGACAACCTAAAAATGTGGGGACAAACCCACTGCTGCCAAGGCACAACAATTCTCAGACACTGCTGCAAGCTAGGAAGTTGTTATCATCTGCTACAGAGGAGCTGCCAGTATGCATCCTAAACTTTGGTGGCTGAAGGATAGAGTGCTGACTAGGAACATGTGAAGCATACCTACAAACAGACAAGGACACATCCCTTTATTTACAGCTGCCTTATTTGCCTTCTGGTTTTTAATCTCCTTAGTAAAATTTCTGATGACCTTTATCAAGAAAGTTCCCGTGAAAAGCAAATATACCAGCTTCAAGAGAAGCCCAGCAGAAACAACAGCACAGAAAGACACATTGTACCAAGACACACTGTATTTCACAAAAAGATCTGACATTGAAAAATTGAAAAGAATACAATCCATTATGATGAAGTAAATATTCTTTCACTAAATTAAAATCTGAGGGTTGTCTAAAAGAAATATTTTCCACTGGTTACACCCAAATAATTACGTAGTACAGTGTATCTTGCAATTGAGTTTACCCTGTAGCTTGACTGCCTGGTGTCTTACCTCCAGCACAAGTGGTAGAGCACTCCGACCAAGGCAGATGATTCCATGCAAAACCAACTTCATTGTCTCCACTGCCAGTGCGAGAGATGGGAACATTGAATTTATATCTTATACCCAAATTTTGTTCCTGTAGCAGAATCTGCAGTTGAAAACAACTGGTTATACCATTAAAACAGGCAAGCAGAGGGCAACTACAGTGACATTGAAGCTAGCTATGTCATGTCCTGTTGAAGAGCAAAAAAGTAATAAAGGAAGCCTTAGTAGTTCTATGTATTCCCAAAAGAATCTGGACTAAATTTTAAAACATATACATGAGAAAAGTATTATTGCCTAAGGTGAGCTTTGGGTTTTTTCCCCTCTTTTAAGACAACTTTATAACTTCGGTCAGTTCTTTATTCTTGACATCCTTGCTCTTAGAAACCCATTTTACAAAAAAATTAAAGTCTTAATGGAAATTAACTTCACAGCTGAATAATTATGCAAGGTCAAAGCTGCTTAAGGACATCCCTGCATAAACATGCTGCAGTCCTCACTGAAATCTTGTGAGGAGCTTCCCACATAGCAGCTACAAACCTACCTCTGGCCTGGTTTGCACTTCATGTGACTGTAATAATAGTACTGGTAATAGCAGCAACACAGTGTTGCTGAGGTTATTGTTTTCAAAAGCCAACAGCATTAATGTGGCAGAATCATACCTGGGATTCAATCAAAACTCTTGCTGCAGCTGTATCACTGCAGCAGCTGGTAATATAGCTGGAAGTGCAACAATCAATCGCTGTGAGTTTTTGTCTACCCTCACTGCTGAATTATGCTTCTGCATACCACCTGTTCAATGCTAGCCTTTGAGTCTCTATCAAATTCTTTCTTTCCATGTTAATGTTTCATGCTAGATGCAGCAATCCTATACAACAGAGCTACTTCTACCTTCTGTGATGTTTTGCAGAGGCATCTGTGCCTATCTGCAATGGGCAAAAGAGCACAGAACTTAGTAAAAAAGTCAGTAGCACTGACTTTGAGAAAAGACACTATAATTACTGTGTAACTCATTCTACATGGACTCTCTAGCTTATCCATACCTACACCAGAAAAAAAAAATCAGGTATTTCACAAAACATACTGGGCAAGTATCACCTTCCTCTTACACTCTTCCTCAATACAGTAGTGCAACAGCAGGCTCCTTATTGCTGCTGTCAGAGACCGGCTATCAGGATCATGGTCACATTTGCTGCTGCATTCTCATATTTTGTACAATCTGTACAGAGCAATGTAAGTCACAGCAAGATACTTTACCACGAGTCAGATCATGATATTCTTGCTGTGGTAAGAGTATACTTCAAACTCAGGCGAGGCTTAAAAGCACTGACATCTACAGAACTGTCAGGAATTGTCATGCTGTAACTCAACACTCTGATGTACCAGCAGTGTGCAGAGATACAATGTACACGCCATTTACAATTTTGTCTAACATTATTCTGAACCACTGTTAACAGAGATGAAGCATTTTCTGTGAGGTTTCTGGGGTCTTTCTGACTTCATCCCTGTTTCATCATCGTGTTTGTCAGTCACTTCTGACAGGTAAGAAAGCTACATCAAAGCACAAATCCAAAGTTTCAGCTAGGCAAGCTGTATATTCTTTGAAAACACAACAGATTTTTATTTCATTCATGACTTTGTCTTTTCTCAGGACACAAATACATATTTCAAATTTCAGAAATATATTAATTATAACTTTACCATGACTATGAGATTTTCTGAAGTAGGGCCTAATGCTTCCAATGACTCTGGTTCATCCATTGGCCTCTTGTAATGGAAAGCTGTTCCAGCAACATCAAACTTTCTTGGCCAGTCAATAGTCCAGGCACCATTAATATAGTAGTCATCCTCTTCAGATTTTAAAGCTTAAAAAAAAATACAAGCCACCTAAAAATTGGAAGCAGCATTTATAATGGAGAAGCCATTGCAAATTAATCTACTAATGTGACAGAAATATGCGAACGTCAGGTCAATATCACTATTCTTCTAAGTGTTGCCACTACAATAATCTTCAATGTGAAGGTATATTCTGCAGATCTGAGCATGTAGGTGCTATATGGAACAAAACTGAAAGCCTCATGCAACTAGCAATGTGTCTTCAACTTTAAAACCAAGCCAATGTGCAGTGTCTGCTGTTCTACATAAGATATATGTAGGCCTGAAACCTATGATCAATTATCAATTCATCTTTACATTAAGATGTATATTAAGATGGAACATGGGATAGGTATCTCAGATAATGGGCAGAGGAAAAAGAGTAAAGTAATATTGGGTCTGATGCATGGTGTCAATCAGCTCTTGCACTGTTGCCTTTGTGCGCAGATTTGGGGTTTTTTTTTACCTTCTTAAAGCATAAATCCTATAGATATCTATTATAAACCCAAATACTATTTCATCTGATATTTTATTATTCCTTATCCATTAAAGTACTGTAGATAAACAAGAAATTTCTTAACTAACCAACCAACAGGCTGGCCAAACACATATAATTCAGGTATTTATATATGATATTCTATTAAAAATATTAGATTAAGTTTCTGAATGTGGACTGACAGTTTCCCTTAAAGAGTATGGGAAAATCTCTCAATGGTGGTCAAATTTTCTACAACGGCTCAGAGAGCATTCTATGATCAGGAGATAGTTGGAGATATAGTAATGTGCTGGTGGTGACAGCCATATTCAGCAGGGATTAGTAACTCTTTCCATCAGCACTGTAAGGTCTGAAAAGGCCTCTCTTTCCATAACATAGATCTTATTCCATTGACTTCTTTGGATTTACTTTGGAAACACCCATGCCTTGAGTAAAGAAACTAGCTATGACACATTCACTTATCTGGAATTCTTGAAGTAATTCAGACTCATTAAGGTGTATATAGGTTTTGTAGTAGAAGAAGGAGATGGTAAAAACAGGACTATAGGATAACAAGACAAATTGCCAGCAGTACCCTACTAAAAGACAGGACAGTAGCACACCATTTATTTTACCTGGCTATATGAAGTATCTATGCTACAGTTGAACATCAGGTTCTTTCTTTAATCAGTGGTCCTGTTTCCACATAGCCAAAACATCATTCTGATTTTACAACTTCTACCTTAATTTAAAAAAGTTTGAAGTCTCCCAATACTACTGAGAGGTATTAATGTCTCAAATTGCTACTCAATTCAAAAATGTTTTTTGCCAATATGCCTAGTAACTACCAAGAGCAAATAATGAAGTGAATCCTTTCTTTCTATTATTTTAGACATATGAATGACAACAAATGAGACCTATAAATGAGTCTCAGAAAACAAATGTTCTCCTACAAGTTTATGTAATTAAAATTCTGAAATTATATGGTACAAATTTTATGTATACTCTATACACTTAAACTAATGGATATTCTCCAGAAGCAAAGCAGTTCATTTTTTTACCTGACTGTCAAAGAAAAATGCCATTTGCACTCTGCAAACAGATTTACCCAATGTCAGTTACTACATATAGCTGAAGGTCACCCAGCTGTGAATAGCATTCCAATAATATAATTACATGTTAACAGAGTGGTAAAATGCTATTAGCATACGAGAAAAGTTAATGCCCTAATCAAGTAATTTATGAAAACCTGAGAACACAGGAAACCCACAGAAAATTAGCACACAGCACTCTGTTGCACAAGGGGAATATAAAAGAAGATGTCATCCTGGAGCAAGTCATTTAAGGGAAGATAACATTACTGAACGTTCATTTTTTTCAGCAGCTCTGAAAACAGCCGATTTTGTTGTTGAAGGGTTACTCAGTTTAAAATACCGCATTATTTGTGCAGCTGCAGAAAAATGCTTTTTCTTTCACAGCACTAGGAGTGATATTGATGCAGAAATGATCAGAGGTAGGGGGAGGCAGGACAGGTGATGACTGAGCCAGCTGAACTGTCAAACATCCAGCTGCAGACTAAATATGAGCCCATGACTTGCAAAAGAATTGGATCTTAGTTCAGGGAATCACAGGATGTTTGTAGCAAGTTAGTTTGAAAGCTAACTGAAATTAAAAAAGAAGAATCTCTGAAGCCAGTATGAGAGCTACAGAGAAAAAGGTTGGGTTTTTTTTTTCCTTTTTTTGTATGCTTCCAAGTGGAGAAATTGATTTTCTGTGGTCACATATTTGATAGCAGTGCACATAAAACAAAATGTAGCATTATGTGTAAATGGTTATTTTCTGCTCAGTCAGTTTTCTAATCTGAGTCTCTGAGGGTCACGGTGTGGCCACACAAACAGCTGTCCTGGTACAACAGATGGAAATCCATCAAGATAGGAAAGGAGCTGCGAAGTTGATATTGCCACTAAAGAAATAGTCATAAAACAAAAGCCTTGAGCTATTTATTTTAATATAATAAACTAATTTTTCACTACCATTCTGCTTGTACGCTTTTTTTAAGGAAGCAGACAAACTAGAAGCTTTCCTTTCTGCAGAAACTGGTGAGCCTAAAATAGTGATCTGGGTCACATTCACAGATCAAATCATCCTATCACAAAATGAAATGGCCCCTGCAACTTAGTAAGATTATCTTTCATTAGGATATGATGGCACCTTTGAAAATGAGAAATGTAAAAAACTAGTGAAGGAGAGAAAGCCTCTATTTGTGCAGTCAGGACTTCTGTTGCATGAAGTAAGGTAGAGAGTCTAAAACTCTGGAAACACCTTGAAATTGTGACAAGCACATAAAAGAAGTGTTTATGCACCACTTTACATTTTTAGATCTGTGGCCAGATTAAATACCAATGAAGTTGTCTGTATTTTTTTATTTAAGTCAAAAACTTTGTATTTTTCACTCTTTTTATACAGATGGTGCCAATCTAAATGCTTTTCCAGATTACTTTCCTCTGCTTATAAAACAGAGGAATAACAGGCATAATTGTTGTAGCAAAGATGTATCTTCTTTGTTCTGTGTTTCAGCTGCTCATGGAATAATCCTTTGTAGAAAATGACAATGATAGGATGCATTGTGTGACTCTCCCCACTACCACAGTTCTAAATGCCAGTATAGGATATACGAGCAACCTTACACGCAGTGTATTTGCAAATGGGGGAGAGGCCACAGGGAGTGTGATGCTGAAAGAATAATAAGGACTCTACTGCTGGAGTAGTGGTGTTATTATTCCAGTAGAATAGAGGGAGATTGATTATCTGCTGAATTACAGAAGGATGCCTACTTGTCTGCCTGCCTGCAAGCAGGCAGGCAGACAAGTAGGCATCCAACAGTAAAAGGTACCGTTATTATCAATATAATTAATACAGGAATTAATGTAACCTGGAGAGATAATTGCTCTTCTAACTTCATAATCCCTTCCAACATGTTAGTGTTCTATGTACCAAACACGCGTACACATGGTACAGACTGATGAATGTAGCCTCATCAGCTGCTGTTCAGCCTAAACAGGCAATAGCTTTTGGTTGTGTTAACCTGTTCATTTGCTGTACAGCTAATCAACTCCCTGATCTATTTCTGACTATGAAATGGGAATTCTTGAACTTCTGTGAACTGACTGCTCTGCAAATCAGGGTACATTTCCAGGAATGCATGTTGTCTTGAGTTCAACAAAGTCAGATTTGTACATACCTATATTTAAAAAAAATCAGAAACAAACGGAAAGCAAATTTAACACAGTCTTTGAAAAAAGGAATAATAGCACGGGAATTTTAATTTGATTCTGTGCTTTACAACATGCTGTGAATGATCTCAGTTAAACACCTAGTTTTTGTGTCACTTTCCTTATATATAAAAAAGGGATGGCATCTAGTCCCTACCAAGACAGCAACATAGAAACACTGTGGAATTAATACATCAAACTGCCTTAAGATGACAGTATTGTTACAATTTAAATAACTACAGCTATTAATAAATAATCATTCTGAGAATAAAATTGTGTTTTAAAAGAGTATAATTCCCCAAGATCAGAGACTTCACAGATGGAAGACACTACCTCAGAGTGGGACAGTAGATGACATGAACATTCCTCATCCACTACAGCTCAAGCTGACACTGTAACCATAGTTGACCTGATTTTGCACTGACTGGACAAGAAGGAACTACATGGTGTATTTTATCCATTCAAGAGAATACATCTTAGCCAAATACTGTATCTGTCTGATTGCATCCTGGTATCCAGTAATTCCCTCTGCTGCTGCTATGATGCGTATGGTTCAGACCAACCAGAAAGTGTACCTTCAAATCACAATATAAACTCTGACTTTATACCAGTCTGCTGTTTAATCCATCCTCTTACCAATGTAGTTCTTTGACATTGCCACTTCCCTTATTTCAATGTGCACAGAACCTCTTGGAATTTGAATCACTTCCATATAGCCTATAAAACAAAGGTAAATTTTATTTGTTGCTGTTTACATTAAGCAGTGTTAGTTATTAAACTAACCATTAACAGATTATTTACTACTAAAAATGAGTATGACATATGGGATTCAAATGCACTTGACATTTTGTGTTAAACAAAGGCAAGTTCTAAATTTCATACAAAAATTTGAAAGTGACAGCAAGTACTTTATATGTAGTCAAGAATACCTTTTATAAAGTGCTAATGAAGTTTTTTCCATGGTGTTCCACAGTTAGAAACAGATAAAATGACCTTACGATCATAAGGTAATTCAGGTTAGAGACTTCAGACAGTCAATTTAGTCAAACTTCCTGCTACAGGCAGGATCAGCTAGGAGAAAAGACCAAGTTACTCAGTGCTTTATCCTGCTGGATCATTAAAATCTCCAGAGATGGAAAATGTACCACCTTTCTGGGCAAGTTGATCCACTACTGGACTGTCCTCCTGGGGGAAAAGTGGTTTTCCTTCATTTAGTCAGCACTCATCGTGTTTAAGTTCATAGCCATTGTCTCTTCACCCACCTTGCAGATGCCACTGTGAAGAGCCTGACTCTTGTCTTCTCCTCATAGATATTGGAAGGCTAATACTAGGTCCTGTCAACCTCCTCTCCTCCAAGCTAAAGAAGCTCAGTCTCTCCTCACAGAGGGACAAGTGCTCAAGACATCAATAATCTTAGTGGTCTCACACTGACCTGAAATGAACTGACTCCAGTGCACTAATCCTTTCTCTGTATTCAGGAGCCCAAAAACTGGTAACAGGAAGATTGCAAGACTAATACTATCTTTTTTGAACTAAGCTATAAAATAATTGTCCATATACATTTCCCGAGTTCTTAATAAGATGAGGTTAAGAGATGTTTGTTGATAATTTCTAGTACAAAATTTCATGTATGACTATGTATCAGATTCTACCATACATATTAAAATCATACACATCATTACTCTTACTATACAACCATAACTAATAGTAATAAACCCCATTCACTTCTTTTAAGTGCATTAAAGACCATGAGAACTAAGTATTCAGTAATGAAACATGTTGTATTTGACATAAATCCAAATTAATATAGAAAAAGAAACAAGAAGGCAAAAAGAGAAAATGTAAACGATCAGCCACAATGCCATGATGGAAATCAGTACAGTGCTATTACTTGCTAAAGTCATCTAAACGCACTGTGCAGAAGAATGGACGAATATGTGCATACCTCCTCTGGGTAATGAATCATTGAAGAAACCTTCAATGGCTTCACATGTACTCCCATCTCCTCCACAAACACGGCATCTATCTTCCTTAGCATCAGACCCCAAAATATTATCACAACCTACATGCTGAGAACAGATACGAACAAATATTTTAACAGGATTCTGGTCTTACACCACTATCTTCGTAGCTTTTTTGAAGTGCTCCTTCTTTTTATCTACTCTGTTTTTGATAGCTGCTATCATGACTTTTCACTTACCAAAGAAAATAAAAAAAGAATGATCCACGTGTTGTTAGTAAATCTTGATTAGTAAGTACTTTGTACTTCTACTGTGACTTTCAGGAAAGGATCTCACAGCATTTTACAAACAATGTAATTATTACAGTTATCAATAAATGTTTAGTGATGTTTTAGTTTACTATTACAACAGCTGCATTCCATCTATATTGCTTCATTAAGGTAAACATTTGCTGTGTGTTCCTTAAATATTTATGCAGCATAAATAGCGTTATTGTTCCCAAAGGCATTTACATCTTCATACCCACACTCTCCAGGCAAAACTAGAAATTATTTTCGAAAGTTTGAATGTAAAGTGTAACTTATTTCACTGTAAAAATGAATGCAGAATCCAACTTAGTGAAGGGCTGAATTACATGCTGTGTTAGATAGGGTACAAAAGCCTTTGGAAAAAAAAAAGAGGTGTCTATAACTGATCACAAAAAGTACATTTCTGATCATCTACTTGAGAAATCTATGTACAGTTAGCAATGACGAGCTCCCTCTAACTTATTGATTCAACCCTCTTACAAAGCTAATGAAAATATCCAGATCCTTAAAAAAACCAAAGAGTGAATAAACAAGTAGGATGTAAACAGAATGAACACTGCAGCTTGCCAATTCTTCCTGGGTTTTATACAAACAAGGAAGCAGCTACATAACTTTGTTTACTGCCTAGAAATATTATCTACCATTTTGTAAACAGGTAATACATGTCATAAGGGAAGTTAAAATGCTTTAATTAATTTAAAAAATAGCATTATTCTAATAATTAATTTTCTAATTTCTGATTCACTGAGAAGAGAGAGGCCAAACTTTATTACACAACTCATTGTCAACTTGAGATTTAGTCTGAAAATTAGTTTAAAAATATTTCTCAAAACTACTGAAATCTTGTTATGTATAAAGTACACCACAATTCCGCTGGTTACTTCTTGTGCTTCCCCCCCTCCACCATTTATCAATACATGGGAAATGCTTTTGATTTCACATTATCCAAGAAGCATACATCTTCAGCCCTCAATTTTGCAAAGAAATTAAGCATCATTTTAAGCTTCAGCTATGTTTTTGGTTTCAGTGAAATCAAATAATTTTTAGTCACCAGCATCACTGTTCAAATATCTAGACCTAATTACGTAATTAAACACTTTACCAAACTGAATAAGTAGTGGGATGTGTATAACCAAAAATTTGTCACAGTCATCCAATTCTATTCAAATTCATATAATGTAGATCTATAGGAACATTACAAGATAATCAGATTTTTAGTAAACGGCAAATACTTGCATCATTATACACTTTTTCCTAGAACTACAGAGTGATAGCGAAAACTTTCTGTTCCTACTGCATCAGAATTGTTTGCAACAGAATTAAGTAAAAGAAAAATACGATAATAAAATAGAGAAACAGACGAATATGTTCATATTTTTTCAGCAAAAGTGGTGGTCTGATTGGAATGATGGAATGGGCCTTGGAACAGTGCAAGGATTGTGTTCATCTGCAGCTGCCCATTCCACTTCAACAGAAACCGTAACGCAAGAAAAAAGAAGACAAAATAAAGGGTTCTATGAATGTCTGTGGGAAGCCACTGAAATTCAAATAATTTGTCTTATTTATTAAATATATTTTTTAGCTTATTGTCCCAGTATTACTTTCATCAACAATTTGGCCTGTCAGCAATCCTGTTGCCTATAAGTAACAAAAGAGAACCATAATTAAATGCTTGGAGTTAGCAGGCACAAAAATGTAATCCGTTAAGTACTTTATGAAACATTTATAACCTTGCATTCTCCATTGATACAGATATCCAGTGAATCAGCATTGCACTGAGTCCCATCTATTACTGCAGGAGCACGTTCAGTGTAAAAATTATAACCTTCAGCCAAGCAGTTTAATGCACATGGTTTAACCCCACCTGGACAACAAAAACGAATGAAAAAAAAAAAACAAAAATCTTGAAAAGTTAACGGTTATAAATACAAATGCATAAACATATCTGAAATTTATAATCTTATGTCATACCTGACACATATAATACATACACTTTATTTAACTTCCCTTTATTGATTTCTCTACTTGACTCTTCTTTCTTGCAAAAAAGATTATTTCGCATAGTAAGACATGGCAAGGTGGGCTGGCTCCATAACGGTTCCATTATGTTAATACAACCCTAATGATTATTGAACAATTTAAAACAATAAGGATACCACTTCACCATTTGAAAGACAAGAATAACAAAAGAATGAAATGCTAGAAGTATATCGGTAAATTTCAAAGCCAAGATGAGACTATTTCAATTAGGAATTAAGTACTATTGAATTACACTGAGCTCAGACCACATGATTACAATGACTTTGTTTAGGCTCTTAATGTAGAGAACTAAGAGTAAAACCACTAGAGTCAATGAAATACAAAAACACAATGAAGACTTACTAGGGGTTTAGAACAGGGAAAAACCCCAAAATAATAAGAGCAACCTAAGAATGACGACAGAAAAATAACTAAACTTCATTAAACCATCTCAAAGAGAAAAAGAAATTACAACCCTCTTCTATGCTGCAAAATACCCCTTTGATCACCTCTGGAATCTGAAATTCTATTGCAATCACAGGTGAAGAAGGACTCCACATTCTCCACGTGGAGTTCCAACAATCATGCTCATTCAACTGATAAAAGGACAAGCTTAGGTCATTATTCTTTAATCAAAACATTCTATTTACAAAAATTGTTCTCTATATAACATTTATGTAATTTTGAAGTCTTCACATATAACAAAATCTTTGCTAAGCTAGAAATTACCTCCAGTGTAGGGTTTCCAGTTATAATACTTTCCCCGGAAAGGCATATTGTCAAAATCCGCACATTGCTTTTCACGAAAATCACGAGCCCCTGAAGGGCATGGCTAAAATAACAAAAAGACCAAAAAAAAAGATGTGAATTTATTTCAAATAACAACATAAGAGGAAATGTTTACATGCTTACGTTGCTAACGTAATCATGCAAGACACTACAAGGTGGTTCCCTGTTTTATCTTGTGTTTTTGATTCCAAAACTTGCTTTATTCCTTTACAGCTGATGTGTCCATTTTGCAATCTTAGGCTGGCATGAAGTAACTGAAGTAATTTAAACAATGTTCAAATGTTTCCATAAAGCTGGACAATCAGCATCACATCAAACTGTATTTCATAATCAGTCAATCCATCCATCCATCCATCCATCCATCCATCCATCCATCCATCCATCCATCCATCCCCTCCTTATAAACCACATTTAAAGCAGATAAAAAATGAAAACAAAGTAATTTTGGTAAGACCTTTAGGCTCAGTTATACTGTACCTAGCAGCTGTACTGAGACATGTCATTCAGACATTCAGGAAAAAAAACCAAAACCAAATACTTTCTAGAGTGCTGTATCACTTCAGTTTACTTGTAGTCTTGACAAAAGCATTGTGTTAAGGCTGTGAATTAAAACATATAGCATGGCTGGCTCTGAATTTACCAGTCTCCAAGCATGAAGAAATAAAGTGCTTTCATTTACATTTTCATGACTTTGCATTACCAATTACAAAACTGCAAAGTATCTGTTTTTATTTGGAATATACTAGATGCAAGTAAAATTCATCTTGGAATGAATTGTAAGAGAAACAGAATTATTTACTGTTTCTCACATTTTTCAACAGCAGGTTCAAAATAATAATGACAATGATCTTCAATACACCCAGAATTTAGATAGCACATTAAGCATTGTTATCAATGTTTAAGTACCTGCTGAAATTGCAAGCTCCTTCAGACACTATTTGAAACACAGATTAAAATCATTTTTAGACTGTAAGAGAAAAGAGTTTGTTTGACAGAAATGAGAAGTGTTAATTACTGTTTTATGAGCAACAGAAGAATCCATCTCATGGCAATTTTACTTGTCTTTGCACGTATCTAAGCCAGCTAACATTGTTCAGGATCAGAAATGCATTCAACTAAATCAGTCTCTATAAACACGGATGTTGAAAAACTACTGCGCAGTGCTATGATTCTCAGTATACATTAATCAAGCTCTTGTAACAGCCAACCCATTACAGTATGATTTAGAAATAGGAATTTGTTTTCTCCAGTTTTGGAGCTGTTGCCATATAAATTAAAATAGTGGACAATAGACAGTATTAATATTTTTTTCATTTTCTCTACACATCACTTATCTCACAATTAAAATACATTTCTGAATATCTAGTGGAGAAAAAAAGACAACATAACTACTATAATTCAATAATCCTTCACACAACAATATTTGGAATAAAAAAGTGAATAAAATAGTATGGTTTAAAAAAAATATCAACACAAATTAAATTTGTCTCTCTGCATCATATTCTTGAGCCTGATCTCTCTGATGGTAGTCACCACACCTTATTCTTCAGTCTCACTTATTTAGGTACTAGTTTACATGGCTGGTATTTTAACTGGATCCCTTAAAAGTTAATTAAACCACACCCTCTAATGAAATCCTTTTTCTAAATAGTTCAACACAGATAAATGTAGGGTCTTGCCTCTGGGAAAACATAATCCAGCAGTACAACGCAGACTGGGGTCTATCTGCTCAGGAAGTAGCTCTCTGGAAAGGGACCCGGGAGCCCTGGTGGACAGCAAACTCAATATGAGCAAACAGTGTGCTGCTGTGGCAAAGAAAACCAACAGGATGCTGGGTGGCATCAACAAGGGCATCACCAGCAGAGGTAAAGGAGTCATCATCCCAATCTACATTGCACTTGTCAGACCACACCTGGAATACTGTTTTTTGTTTTGGACCCCAATATACAAGAAAGATGTGGACAGGCTGCAGAGCGTCCAGAAAAACACCACCAGAATGATAAAGGACTGGGAAGCCTGCTGAATGAGGAATGGCTGAGAGAATTGGGGTTTTCAGCTTTGAGAAAATAAGGATATGGGGTGACCTTAACACTATGTTCCAGTATTTACAGGATGGCTACAAACAAGATGGAGACTCTCTCTTTATAAAGAGTCACATAAAAAAGATGAGCAGTAATGGGTACAAGTTATTCCTTGGGATATATTCTGATTTCATACAAGAGGAAAAAAATTGTCACAATGAAAGCAGTTGGCCATTGGAGTAATCTCTCCAGGAACTCAAGGATTCCCTAACACTGGACACTTAAAATCTGCATGGGCAGGGTAGTGAGCATCTTGTCTAGACTATGCTTTTGTCAAGAAAGGTTGGACCAGATGATCATTCAGGTCCCTTCCTGTGGTGGGTTTGCAATGTGGCTTCTTTAAGAAGCATCTATAAAGTTTCTTAAGGGTCCAATGAAGTAAATCCCAGTTGTGTTCCCAAGGCCAAACTCCCTAACCCTGTTACTGACATGGCTGGACGGGCCAAGCAGTGTCAGTCACAGCGCCTCTGGGAATCACATTTTAGAGAGAGAAAAAAGCAAACTGATGCATTCTGCCACCTGTGGAGAACACCATGGAGAAGCGGGTGGCCACACCTACAGCCCGCAGAGAGAGCTAAGATGGAGAGAGAGAGACGGAGGCCCATGCCAGAGCAGGTCTGCTGGGAGTGCTTGTGACTCTGTGGGGGACCAGGCTGGGGCCAGCAGTCTGGGACTAAGAGACTAAGAGACATTTTATTTGTTAATAGAAGTGACACACACTGGGGCAGTTGGTAAAGAGCCAAATCCCCATGGGAGAGTACTCATGTGAAGAAGTTCATGGAGGACTGTCTCCCGTGGGAGGGACTCCATGCTGCTGCAGGGAAGTGTGTGAAATAAGCAACGCCCCCCAAGAAGGAAAAAACTCATGAGGAACTGACCAAAGACTGAAACCTCCATTCCCTATTTCCCTGCCTTTCTCCTGTGCCATTCTGGGCAAGAGAAACATCATGAATAAAGTGAAGTCTGCAAAGAATGGAGGGGCGGGTGGTAGTGCTTTAAGAGCTGTTTGTACTTCTCATTATCCCACTCTGGTTTCTCTGTGTGTCTAGTGTAATAAATTAGAGAGTTTTCTTGCCTTTCTTCTTTGTTGAGTCTGTTTTGTCCATGACGCTGATTGCAGAATAATCTCTCTCTGTTCTCATCTCCACTCCAAAGCCTCTCAAAACGTATTTTCTCCCCTGTGCAACTAGGAGGGGAGTGACAGAGTGACTTATGTGGGAGTCTGGCCTTCAGCCAGGGTCAAAACACCACACTTCCAAACTAGTATTCTCTTGTTCTATAAATATCACAGGTGTAGAAATGCAAAAATGTTCCTGCAAGGTAAGCTACAATATGCATGTACAAAATGTTAGCTCTGTGCTGTCTCTTTGTGTATGTACTCTTTTCCCATGCAGTTACAGTACATTGATAATCCTGGTAAAGCAATGAGCTGATTAAGTTTCAATATGATCTTTTTAAGAGAGTGAAAAGAGGGAGGCAGAAATCTAACAAATGTATAAGAACTTGAAATCAGGTCCGAAGAACATCTTGAGAAAGAAGATGATGAAATAGTTTAAATTTGAGTTGAAGAAAGTATTTAATAAGAACACAAAAATCAAGACTGAAGCAAGAAAAAAATGCTAAAGAGCATTAACAAACCATTGAGCTGACACTGACATGACATCAAACATCTTATCTCTTCGAAATCTGTTTATCTTGGAGCTTAAAGTCAGGCAGACTTCAGTAACTGATCTGTCCTTCCTACTAACAAAGGGCTATACTACACCTCACAGAAGATTAGAAACACATCTAGAATGGTGACAGCTGAAACTCAGGTCCTGTCCCAGGAAGTAGCTCCTCATATGAACGCATTTTAGAAAAAATAGGCTTGAAAATAGTAAACTATGAAATCAACAAACAGTATCTGTGAATGTCTCCATAATGGAAGGAGTCAACAAAACCCATTGCCTACGCTGTATTAAGAGAAAAAAATGAAGATCAACAATCTTTCGACAGTATGCATACACACATACTTTGATAAAGACAAAAGTTCACAGAACTTAGCTTGCAAGCAAAACACACTTCCTGTTGTATATAGAAAATTAGGAGGCTTTTACAGTTTTAGATGTATATCAAATTAAGCTTCACATCCTATAATCACATCCTTTTAAATCAGCAGTGACTTACTTTAACAGAGTAATTATGTGGCTTTTAATTCTATTAACATTTTCTATTTTTAAAAAATTAAAAGCATTTGGTTGGAAAAATACATATATTTTTGTTAGAGATATTGTGGTTGGTGGTAGAAATCACTTTTCTTGTGAGTATGCTCTATCACCCTTTTGTTTCCAGAGGTCATTAGCTAGTGTTCTTTTCTGCTGATCTCAATGTTTCCACTAACAGATGCCTTTTGAATTAAGAAGTCATATATGGCTTTGCAAGTGTTTGATGAGAAGCCTAGTAGGAGTGTGTGTGCTGTTCCCAAAGATTTAAAATGGTCAAAAGAAAGGGCAACAGTATGAACTCATCTCTGAAAGAAAGGTGAAGTCAAAATAAGGGTTGGGTTTTTTTGTTTATGGATAGCAGGAACTTTAGGGAGTGCTAGCCTGAAAATTACGGATGGGCAATACATGTTGATACTGGAAAATAAACTCCAACAAAAAAAGATGAACAAACACATTTTTCATAAAAACAATGACACATTTGCATGCTTTTAATGTTTACATTAATCAAACATACCATTCCATTAAAAATGTCAAGCTCTAAGGGCTCTCATAAATCTTGAAACAAAATCCACTAGTCTCAGCAATTCTTAGCTATGCAGAACCCTAAATATTACTATAAAAGAAATACACTAGAATTGTCAAAACTATTAAGGCAGTAAATTTAAACTTCTGTAAGTACCAATATGTTTATTCTCTGGAAAACCATACCCCAAAAATATGCTAAAAAGATTATTCATACTCAAACTGTAAGAATGACATTTCCAAATTGCTTGGCCCGAGTCTGCAATCGTTCAAAATTTTTTTTCAAGACCTAAACAATGAAATGCAAAGTTTCCTTTCTGATATCTTGTTTAAAATATTGATTGAAATCTTTGAGTATATTAAAAAAGCTAACATTTTGGAATAGAAGCCTATCATTTTAGAAGATTTTGATTAATTGGAGCAGTGATTTGAAATAAAGCAATGGATACAAATTAATACGCTTAAGTAGGAACAATCAACTATGCAAGCACAAGCTGAGGAATGCCTTACTGAACAGCAGCTCTTAAGAAAGGGATTTGGGCACTACAGATCAACATAGACTAAATAAACAGTCACTTCTGTAAGAAAAATGAACACAATACTGGAATTAAACAGAATGCCATCACTAAGATGGCACACTTAAAGTTATATGTATCTATTAGAAACCTGTGCAGAGATTTGGGCACCGCCCTTCAAGAAGACATGCATTACTGAGATCCCAGTGGCTATTAACACAGAAAGCATCTAGTGTGAAGATGACTAAGAGAAGACATGCCTTGCAGCAATCTGCAAAGACAAGAAAGGCTCCCATAGAGGGAACATTATCTCATCTGTCCTCTTGCTGGGGAAACAGTAAGCAAGGGCCTTTTTTATGAAAATGTCTTGACTGTAAGGATATTGAAGAATCCTTATCACCTCCAGGACTGCGGGTATTTAAAAAACTCAGCTGTCTAACCATTAAGAATGGTTTAATGACAGTTAATTTTGCCTCTGAGCCAGGGAATTGCCTAAATGTCCTCCTTGCATACCTTGATGTTCTAGATCCTACAAGCTTCCTCTCAGTAATAAACAAATAAGGACAGCATAAGGGATGCAACATTAACCAGGAATAAAACTATCTGAAATGTGACTGATAAGAAATAAAATATGGTAAGAATAAAACAAATCCTAGCAACATTTCAATGGCATCGCTATGGTACAATTGTTAAAAAAGCATTAACAGTGGTTAGTTTTTGTGAAAGAGCAGGATTACATACAGACATTTTCTTGTATTCTGGTTACTGTGACAGATGCTAAATAACATCTATTGGAGATGTTATTTAGATCTATTGTTTAGTCCAGAGGAGACTGAGAGGAGACCTTATCCCTGCCTGTAATTTTCTGACAGGATGTTGTAGAGAGGTGGGTGATGGTCTCTTCTGCCAAGTGACAGGTGATAGGACAAGGGGAAATGGCCTCAAGCTGCGCCAGGGCAGGTTCAGATTAGATGTTAGGAAGAAATTATTCACCGAAAGAGTTGTTGGGATGTGGCACAGGCTGCCCAGGGAGGTGGTTGAGTCACCATTCCTGGATGTATTTAAAAGACGGGTAGATGATGTTGTCAGGTGTATGGTTTAGGAGAAGACAGGTATGGATGGACTCTAATCTTAACAGTCTTTTCCAACCTAGTCATTCTGTGATTCTGTGAACATTTTAAATAGGAACATGTGGACAATTACCTCACAAGAGCCCTCAGAGAGGTAAGGGAGGAGGGTTCCAGTGTGCCAATGTGAATTTTTTAACAGATCTTAGACTGTGGGCAGAAACTTGTAGTATTAGTTCAGTAAAGCAAACAACTCTAAGAATAAGAAACACACTCAGTGTCACTCAACATTTCCATTTGTGAAGTATAAAAAATCCCTTGCTTATGAAGTCTTCCAATTACAAAAGTAACATCTGAGTGAAAATAAAGAGGAAACAAATTTAGAGCAGATCATCTGATTAACTGGATCCATTCAAATGAAAACTGCACAGAAATAGCCAAGCACAGAGATACACCATCTTCTGAAAAAAAGGTGGTCAAAGTTTCAGAACAATGGACTATAATTTGGAAGGTTCTAGTATGACTGGAAAAGTTTTACAGCTCCTACTGGACAAGCAGCTAGGCTTCAGTTTCTCTTACAATACTGTGGCCAAACACACTTCTTGGCTGTGTTGACAGAGCAGCTGTGAAAAGCAGCAGGTAAGTGAGGTTTAATTTGGAAATCTGTAAAACTGCCTAATAATGAGAATAAACTCTACAGAGAAGCTTGCAGAATTAATATTTATGATAGTTAATAACAAGCAAAAACCCAAGGTTTTTTTCAAGGAATCAGCACATTAACCATTGCATTTTTTCGTGAAACACATAAAAAGATAAACAGGTGAAATAACACTAAGTACAGGTTCTCCCACTGTTACAAGCTTTCTGGTTTAAGAATAAAATTATCATGAATTTGAAGCTAAAATAATATGAAAGCTTGTTTATATTTGCAGTGCTGTTGACTACAAACTTACTAGTGAAATTCTTTGTGGGAGTGTATTTTTTCTGGTTCCATTTTTAACTTACTTTAGTTTGTAATTTAGGTTCATAATTTGGTCTTATACATTTATAGTCTGCCCCACTCTCTCAGTGGTATCATTATTTGATCGTAGCTCTAAAATAAAACTGCTTGATAATTCAGGTACTGCAAGAAGGAGCAGACACCCAATGGCAAAACCAGCAGATTTTAAACACATCAACAGAAATAAGTTTTCCTGTAATGCCTAACACAATAACGTGTAACACAATAGCACTGGAAGTTATAAAGGTATAAAAGAGTAAGAGGGTTTAAAAGTGGACTCATGGAGGGTACTTCCATTTGTGGCAGTTAAAGTGATGCATATACAGAATCATAGAATAATAGAATGGCTAGAGTTGGAAGGGACTCCCAGAGGTCATCTAGTCCAACCCCCTGCAAGAAGCAGGGACACTCCCCAACTAGATCAGGTTGCTCAGGGCCTCATCCAACCTGGCCTTGAACGTCTCCAGGGATGAGGCATCCACCTCATCTCTGGGCAACCTGTTCCAGTGCTCACGACTCTCACAATATATCCACAGAGAAAGACATACCTTGGCTGCCAAAAATTTATAATTTTTCCCTAAACACCTTTTATTGACCACTGATAGGAGACAAGATATTGGGCTAGACACACCTTTCCATCATGTAGAATGCTCCTTGTTCACCTTTAACATGTATGTTCAAAGCGAACTCACTCCATGCCTTGATGTAAAGCCTGAGCATCACACTGAGACAGAGATCCTAACACTTAGCAGAACACGAAGAGTGCCTGAAATATAGAAATTCCCTACAGAACTGTTTGCCAATAACATGCAGAATTCACAGCTTTTCTGAATGGGGAAAAAATGTATGCCAAATGTAAAACAGGTAAACTGATGATACTTTTACAGTGGAACAAAATTTACTTACATCAGTATTACAGGAACGATACCGCTTCCTTTCCCCAAGACAGTATTTGCCTCCACCTGAAGGCCTGGAAAAAATGTTTTATGTGTTAGAATATGTATCAGTAAAAATACAAGTTCAAGTTCAGGAGATATACTAATGCATAATTAGTATAAACACAATTCCAAGAGGCACATGTTATGTAAATAAATCTACATGGAGGTTTTAAGATGTGATTTCATAATATTTTATTTCATGAGAATTATAGCATTGGCTGGACTTTGAACAGTTAAAAACCAATAGTGGGCACTTGAAAATTGTCGCTCATACCATGTCATATAGCTTTAATCTGGTATGTATGGATCACAAGCAAAACAGTTTATTTGTGTTTGAACATACTAAAAAGGCCTTTTTTAATTTATTTGCTTGTTTCTTGAGATTAGAAAAAGAAATTACATTTAAACAACCAATGTGGTAGTGTTGGGGTTTTTTTAACCTTCTCATATTACACTTGACAACAGAATGAAGAAACACTGCCTGCTCAGTACTGGAGCTAGCAAAGACTGCATTTTTCAGTTCAAGAATCTGACTCTGATTTGAATTAAGCAGTATTATATCTGAGGAAACTCCAGGGGAAAGAAGTTTTTATTAATGAGAGTAAGACATTGGGTCTTAAATTCCCAAACTGTTCAAGAATCTTATCTTTAACTTAGGTCAAGTACTGAAGTTACATTGTCTGGAGTGGAAGACTAATCAGATATCAGGTCTTTGGCTCGTAACTTGAAAGCAAAAAGGAAAAACATTTTATGTTTGTTTTACAATAAATAAAAGAAAAAAGTACTTTTAACTAAAAAGAAAATCAATACTATTTTTTATGTTATGGATACTTATCCAGGCAATGATATTGTTGAACCAAAGGGATTTTTTTTCCTAACACAGACATAGCCTCCCTGATGCATTTGCTTGTGGTATTGTTAAACATTTAAAATGTAATCACCTTTCAACATACTTACCCATGTAAGTGGTGACAGGAGTAGTTTAAAAAAAAAAAATCTTAGAAAATTACTCATGCTCCAAACAAATATTTCACTAGCATTTTACATGTTGCTATAAAAACATAACAAATTTGATTTATTATTCTCTCAGTCACATAGTCTGATATGTTATTGATTCATATAATTTTTGCTTTTGAATCCATTCAGTAAGTAGTGTTGTTTGTCAGATGTGATAGCTATTGCTAATGGTACGAGGTGAACAGGTCACCTTAAAATCAGCAGTGATGTGACATGGTGTCTGTCTTGCTGAGTGCAGTGGTAAGCTGCTGTACAGCCTGGCTTGCAAACATGGGTACAAGTAACATAGAGCCTAAGTGTATAGAGAGGGGAAGATAAGAAAGGATTGACAAAAGCCACAAAAAAGGATTTTCATGAAAGAAGTACAAAAGCTTAATGTTTTCAAGAAAGAGTGGTCTCAAAAACTAGTAACTGATGGAAATAATGATTAAGGGACATGACAAGAACAGAGTAATAAAACTTCTGAAGAGACCTATAGCTGTGACGAGGTAACCAGAACAGAGGAAGCAGCAACATGAAAAAAGCAGTGAATTCATTCAGCAAAGATCAGCGATGGACAGTAAGTAAGCGTTCTCCATCAGATGAGCACTAGTGACAGAGAGAGTAGCACTTACCAAACAGACCTTCTCTGGAACAGCACTTAGGACATTGGAAAGCAGAGAGATGACAGGACCAGTACAGATACACACAACAAATCAATCTGCAGTGGAGAAGCTGACCTCTCTTGAGAGTGAACAGATGGACCAATAGGGAGTAGTGGCAAGGAAAGAAGTTGCTAAATATTTTTAAGAGTCAGTGGGAAGTCACAACTAAGTGTTGAACACGACAGCATATAAATGCATTGTATGCAATGTAACGCTACCAAATATGGCTTATATCTAAGCAGTTGTATGCAAAAGTTTGGAAGTACTGTCTTGTTTTTGCAGTAACTGGCAATAGTTGCTTTATATTGTAGGCAAACATTAGAGGTAACATGTCTGAATAAAGAAATCTAAGGCATAATTTAAATAGATTTTGCATAAACAGCAAGTTGCAGCAAGAAAACCATTCTGGTCACTACTAAATATAAATCAGTTATCTTTACGGTACACGAGATACATTAAAAAATCTTAAAAGTATGTCTAGTGAACTTCTCCCGTTTAAGTGTTTCTGTCTGCTATTTTGAAGACAAATGTTGGCAAACTAGCAAAACATTTTTACAGATAACATGTGAAACCATAGTTTTGAATAATTTCCAAATGTGTCTTTTTGTTGGCTCCGGCTTACTTTAGCTACTTACGCTGGACTGTCACAGTGTCTTATAGACGAGGAGACTCCTCCGCCACAGGTCCTGCTGCACTCTCCCCATATTGACCATGGACCCCAACCCCCATCTATGCTC
>VXBZ01009723.1:197304-261385 GCA_013399135.1 Heliornis fulica
AAAATTAGCTTCCAGGCTGACAAGAGTTATCATGACAGAAAGATATAAGGGTCAGGCAATGACCAATTATAGGCATTAGCATTCTCTGTATAGATAACAAGACTAATATTTTACTTTTTCTAGCCATGTTTAGACATTGGTGAGGGTGTGCATGATTTGTTAATTGTCTTCACCAAGTCCTGAATTATATATAGGTCCCTAACACACTCCAGAAGTTAGAGCAAGCTTAAAATAAAGATTTTTTTTTTTTTTTAATACATCATATTAAAGGAACTGCAAGTTGCTTACATTCTTTTAAACACTAAGATTCATTTCTAAGATTAGTTTAGCAAAACACCCTCCACTTAGAATTCATGTAGGGGCTTAATTTTGCAAAATGAAAAATTCCCCCCGATAGTATTTTTAAGAAAGTACACCCTTACATTTTAAAAAAGAAAATCTGGATGAGGTTACAATGGAAGAAGAATTTGTTGCAGTACTTCATTTACACTAAACCTACAGACATAATAAAAGTAGTGCCAAAGCATTAGACATAGAAATGTAACTTGACTTGTTCAGGGACTGGGTGAACATGTGTACTCTGCTGTTAAACTCTGTGATATTGTTCCTTACATTGAACATACAAAACTACGGACAAATAGCACAACCAGCTAATTGTTAAAATAAGTTTATTTCTTCATGGGAAACATTTTTTAAACCATTCAGAAATAATCCTGAAGCCCATAGTTTGATCCAAATTCCAGCACCTACTGCCTCACCAAGAACTGGAAGTAGCTGTTAGGTAACTCCCACCATTACAGGCTTAGGTGACAGCACAGAGCACAGCCTCAGGTCTACTGTGACCTAAAACTCCACATTTCACTTCCAAAATCTGGGCATCTGCTGCTGAACTCCCTTGACTTCCATTAACAGACACAGTATCGACCCTTTCCTAAAAGAAACCCAGACAACTTCTGTGTCCAAAACCAGCCATATGAATTTGACAAAAAGCACCAAGACATTCACGGAATACATAGACAGGCAGACATATCCCTGTTCACCTATAAGCACTACTGAAAGACTCAGTGTTGATTTAAGCCAAGAATAGGTACAGCAAAGCCAAGTTTTCTCCTCCCCACAGTCCTAAGGCCCACCTGAAGCCTCAGTCCCAGCATCGTGGAACATACCTAAACAAGTAAATACAGACATTAACAATGACCAGAATGACTGTAGATTTTTCTGAAAGCAACTAGAAAGAGAACCTTCAGTCATTACTCAGGCAAAAATAATTTTAAAATTAATAGGAGTTGGATTATACCGTGAGAGTTAACAAAATGAACAAAAGTCCTTATTTTTTCATTAGAAAATGAAATTTTTGAACAAAAGGTACTTCCAGACTGCCTAATCCGTCAGAGTCGAAGTGTGTAGCTCTCAATAAGGTACATTAAAAATATATATTAATAGTAAATGTGTAGCTTATCATCAGCAAATGCACCTAGATACAACAGTTCTGCATATAAACCAATGCTATAATTTAACAGAATGTTTCCTCATTTCCATTTTACGTCCAAATTAATAAGAGAAACCTGTAGCATTATTTTTCTAAGCACACTCATTCTTGTTTCTTCTCTCATCACATTTTTCTTCCCATGACCTGTATTACCTCTGTATGTGCTGTAACTGCTTTAAACACAGTTGTTACAATCCAGCACATTTCTATTTATAAGCCTTATGTTCTATCATTTACAGAAACAAAACCCAACTATTAGTGTGTCAGCAGAAAATATAAAGCACACTATTTTAAATCTCCAGTTAAAAACACACTGCCTTGTTTGTGTACCAGGTCTGTCGGGGACTGAGCTCTCCTCATAGCAGCCCACACAGTGCTGTGTTCCTGAACAGTGTGGATAAGGCACCAATGTTTTAGCTGCTGTGTAATAGCGCTCGCACACCATCAAGGTTTTCCAGGAATCTCAACTTTTCACCCAAGGGAGTAGGCTGGAGGTAGGAAGCAAAAGGGGGGAGGGGACACAGCAGGGACAACTGACCCTAACTGGCCAAAGGGACATCCCATACTCTGTAACATCATACTCAGCAGTAAAACCCGGGGGGTGGTGTTGCTTCCAAACTAGTCAATCATTGCCTTACTTATTCTCTCCCCCATCTCTAGGGGAGTAGCAAGCAAGTGACTGTGTGGGGCCTAGCTGCTGGATGGGTCAACCCACCACACCCTTCTTCAGAAAAAAACCCACAGACACAAGTTTTCATGGATCTGTACTGCGGGAAGGAGGGTTTGTCACTCTTGGAGCTCAAATTTACAAATCAGTAGTTTATGCCAATAAACAGGCATCCATCAGAAATGTAACTTTCATATGGAGCTTCCGTTAATCCAGACTATCACCAAATATCTGCGTAACACGTAAAACAGACAGTATAATGAACAGATATTTTTAACTAGTATAGATACACATGTATGGCACGCTGTTTTGCAATGCTTTTAATGGTAATGTTATGATGGAGAATGAAGTATTTATGTGAACAACACATGAGGGATCAAGATTTTCTGGTTTTCCTCTCATGGTAGTGACAAATTAAGAGATAGCTAAAAATTAAAATGCTTTCTGTGATTCATGAGATTAGAAAAAGAAATTACATTTAAACAACCAATGTGATTAAAAAGATTCTAAGTGTAAAAATGCATTCTAATGATCTAATTAAAATGCATTAGATACATTACAAATATGTTGAAATCGAAGTTAAAAAAACGAAAGACAGTCAGAGTTAAATCCACAAGAATGTAAACAGAACACACAAACCATCCTAACTGTATTATTATTACTTTATACAATAAACAGCAGGTGCATTTTAAGTGTTTAATTTTTTCAAAGCTGTGTAAAACCTCTGTGCTCTGTAATTTTCTCTGTGATGCAAACGTTGTCTTCCAATTCCAATACTCCCCTGTAAATGTTCTTCATATGCGGTTTTCTCTACTGAAGTTAAATCTGAAAAATTACTGCTCATTTCTCTGTCTTTTCCTAACTTTCTTATGAAAATTCGTCTTTCATCAGAAGCCAGTGATGCATAAAATCTCTGTCAGAGTAATTCAAAATTACCAAAGTCTTCATTACTTCTAATGGGCCTATGGAAATATGCTTTCTTCACAAATTATAGCAGCCTCATCTTCTTTAATGAGGTAAGGGCTACTGAGTAACCAGCATATGAAGCAACAAGAGCAGGTGACAGCTGTTTTGAAAGAGCAGTCCTACATGAAAGAACATTCAGAACTGAAAAGTTAATTCTTTTCCATCACTGAATAAACAATTATTTCAACTAATTTCAATCTGTACTAAAATGTGCAAAATACTATGTGAATATTTTAAGCAGTCTGAATTTTTTCTCATAAGTTTGTTAAGAATAAAATAGTACATGGTATTGTGGTACATTTGAGATCACCTTTATATAAGCTGTTTAACAGAACTAAGAACAGTGTGCTTTTAGAAAGGTCATAGAGCAAGTACTCTAATATTGAGGAACATTCATTTAATCTTTTGTAGCACAAAATTAATGAAATTAAAATTTGCCATTTCTATTTTAACAATGGGTTTCAATCACTGCTTCTACAGAACTTCGCAAGAAAACTTAATGTCCAATAATAACAAATTTACCTGATTTTAATGCCCAGTAATAACTTAAATCATCACACAATCTACTTATCTATCCTTTGGGCACACTGTGTTTTCACTTTTTACACATTTGCCCATCATTTACATTCTCAGCATGGATCTAAACAATAATGTTAGAAAAGTTTACTTTATTAAAGACAGAAAAAAATCACATTCCTATGAGTTTTGTCTTATTGTATTATTTTTCCACTTCCTCACCAGGTTCTTTTTCAAAATCTATCAGTTCACCTTCACAAACACACCTCTAGGTATACCAGAGAGAAAGTACATGTGTACATAAATTTGTTATTACATTATTCGGAAAAAAGTACCCTTTTGAACCCTGACAAGACATAAAATGGTTCACCAAAGCATGAACATATCTAATGATGGAACAAGATGCTGCTGACTGGAAAAAGATGTTTTGCAAAAGTTCCTTAAACTTGTTCATTGTAGTGTCATGGTTTAGAAAATATAAATTGAGGTAAATTGCTCCTTGTCATTGACAAGGAGTAGTAGTTCCAAAATAAATGTAGACTGTTGATTTAAGAGTAGGGCTTCTAACATTTTCTATGACGCTAATAAAAAAAAAAATTGGTAGAATAAGAAGCTGTCTCTATTTTCATTGGCTAACACTAAGCACTCTATTTCTTCAAATGACCCCTTCAATGAATTTATTTAACACAGTTTACCAATATTTCCAAACTCAGCATGGAAAAGCCATCAGAACGATGCTGGGTCATGGGCCCTGAATGAAGCTGTCAACATACATTAATAAATTGTGACAGCTGCCCAAAAGGTTTCATTCTTTTTGTTTAAACATCTGATTGCAAGTCAAAATGCAGTGTAGTCTCTGTTGAAACTAGCCTAGCTAGCATGGAAAAAATCAGAATGAGAGTAGATGTTGGGATTGTTAGGCATTGTTAGGAAAAAGTTCAAACTGGGGTAGCAAATCTTATGGACAGATGCTGTTACCCTCAGACAGATACCGGAAATTGTTTAATATAGTAAGCTCTCTTCACTTTGTACAAGCCTGCACAAAATACATTATCTTGAAAAATGGCCTCTGCAATTCCCCTTTTTTTTCCAGCACATGTACCGTAAAAGAGCAAAATACACTGCTCTCCGCCTTGAGTATAGATTTTGCCTTGAAATTGAGATTTAATCTGAAGTGTCAGAACTTTGAAAACTACTGATACACAGACATCCTTTTCAAGTCAAAATTCACATGCTCAGACACAGTATTGATCTTGATACACTTGACATATTTATTGTAACATAACTTTCTGTTTTTTTGTTAGATAGAAGGTTTTACCAGACTGTACAGCAAAGTCCCTTGAACAGTTATACAAGTATAATTGAATGTGAAAAGAGTAACTGGAAGACAAGACAGATGGGTTATTGGACTTAGAAAACCCACTTATCAGGGCAAATTTTTTTCCATATGTTTGACTCATTTATAGCTAAATTTTTTTTTTTATATTTTTATATTTTTTTAATATTCTAACAAAATAACAGTTATCTACTTAACAGGTAGATCTATGTTCCAAATTTTCAAAGTCTATGCCAGACCTATCTAGATTTGTAACAGTCCTTTAAAGAAAAGTGTCATAGAATTTAATGAAAATTAAACTAAAGAGTTTTTACAATAATTTTAAAAATACAGAGTATGTAATAAGATTTAGGGATTTTTAGTCTAGGCTATAGAATTTTATGGCAAGGATGTTTTCTTAAATTGCACATATAAAATAATTGTTAANTTCTAACATTTTCTATGACCTTAAAAAAAAAAAAAATTGGTAGAATAAGAAGCTGTCTCTATTTTCATTGGCTAACACTAAGCACTCTATTTCTTCAAATGACCCCTTCAATGAATTTATTTAACACAGTTTACCAATATTTCCAAACTCAGCATGGAAAAGCCATCAGAACGATGCTGGGTCATGGGCCCTGAATGAAGCTGTCAACATACATTAATAAATTGTGACAGCTGCCCAAAAGGTTTCATTCTTTTTGTTTAAACATCTGATTGCAAGTCAAAATGCAGTGTAGTCTCTGTTGAAACTAGCCTAGCTAGCATGGAAAAAATCAGAATGAGAGTAGATGTTGGGATTGTTAGGCATTGTTAGGAAAAAGTTCAAACTGGGGTAGCAAATCTTATGGACAGATGCTGTTACCCTCAGACAGATACCGGAAATTGTTTAATATAGTAAGCTCTCTTCACTTTGTACAAGCCTGCACAAAATACATTATCTTGAAAAATGGCCTCTGCAATTCCCCTTTTTTTTCCAGCACATGTACCGTAAAAGAGCAAAATACACTGCTCTCCGCCTTGAGTATAGATTTTGCCTTGAAATTGAGATTTAATCTGAAGTGTCAGAACTTTGAAAACTACTGATACACAGACATCCTTTTCAAGTCAAAATTCACATGCTCAGACACAGTATTGATCTTGATACACTTGACATATTTATTGTAACATAACTTTCTGTTTTTTTGTTAGATAGAAGGTTTTACCAGACTGTACAGCAAAGTCCCTTGAACAGTTATACAAGTATAATTGAATGTGAAAAGAGTAACTGGAAGACAAGACAGATGGGTTATTGGACTTAGAAAACCCACTTATCAGGGCAAATTTTTTTCCATATGTTTGACTCATTTATAGCTAAATTTTTTTTTTTATATTTTTATATTTTTTTAATATTCTAACAAAATAACAGTTATCTACTTAACAGGTAGATCTATGTTCCAAATTTTCAAAGTCTATGCCAGACCTATCTAGATTTGTAACAGTCCTTTAAAGAAAAGTGTCATAGAATTTAATGAAAATTAAACTAAAGAGTTTTTACAATAATTTTAAAAATACAGAGTATGTAATAAGATTTAGGGATTTTTAGTCTAGGCTATAGAATTTTATGGCAAGGATGTTTTCTTAAATTGCACATATAAAATAATTGTTAAATAATTATGTATGACACTTCCATTAGGATGTAAATTAATTCTGAAATAAGAAGAACTTTAATCTTCTAGTTCTTCCTTCATGTACTCTTTAAACAATAAATTGTTTCTTCAAAGAATACATTCTTTGTACTCACCCCCTTTTCGATGCTCCCTGTTTGGCAAAGAGTGCCTTCAGCTGCTGGAATGCTGTTGGTAACACAACGGTTACTTTTGCTGAGGCACCAGAGCTCTCTACACACTTCCTAGGAAACAAGGCAGAAGCAAGTTGATCAGAATAAAAGCCAAAAATCGCTTCCAGTCCTCATACAAATATGTACAGATTTGTTTTGAACAGAGGCTATTAAGAACTGAGCTTGAGAGATAAATTTAGAGAAAACCATGAAATATTCTGGAGTAATTTTCAAAGCCACCTTATTTTACCTAAGAATATGCAAAAAAAAAAAAAAAATTCTGGAAGCATCAAATTGTAGACTACAAGAATTGCTTAATATATTTTAGTTTTTCTGTAAAAGTCGTCTTCAGATGTGCTGTAGTATCTCCATTACTACCATGATCTACCTCAAAATTACATGTTATTGTGGTATCGAACATCAGCAATTAATTTTGTTTCCTTTAGTTAAAAGCAAAGTTTCCAAGCTCAGACTACTTGCACTCCTGTTATCACTTACTAAAACAGTACGTGCATATTTAATACTAATTGAGCTATGTACTAAAATATTTTCTACCTAAGTTTTTTTTAGATTTGAAGCTGATATTTCATAAATGATTCAGTTTATCCTGCTTCCCTATGTTGCCACTGTTAAATAAACACAAGTTTTCAAACCATCTTTTTTTCTTACTAGATTTTCTCATTTGATTTTGCACCTTTACTCATTTAAGTTAACCCAGTTTTGCCGGCATTGGAGATCCACTGTTAATACTGTCTATGCCCTGAAATTCATAATTAATGATACACAGTTGCCTTAACACTGGAAATTTTCATAGGTGCTTCAGTTACAAATTAATTCAGCTATACAAGCAGAATAGAATCAGAAGTGGTTTGCTTTTGCAGTAAATTACTTGCATTATAACATTTGTTGCATTACTTTGACAACTGTGCAGTTTACAACCTGCTTAAAGATACTATTTTCCTGTTGTGTTTTTTTTAGTTTTATTTGAAAGATACTCAAGTCTTTAAAATTATTTTATAATAGTCATTACTGTTATATTTTATTAAACTGCTGCTTGAAATCATATCCTACAAATAACCCTTAAACATTCTGTAGCTGAACCTCCGTAGAAAGAGCGAAAAGGAAAAGACTCTAGCAGAAAATAAAGTTATTAGGTTCCCATCCCAATGATATCTTTCCCATAGAAAGCAACCGGAACAACTGTTTTACCCTGAGATTCATGCCACTTGCATTATACTGCATATACAAATTGATTTATTTTGTATTATTCACTAGCTGCTGCATAAAGAGTTCAAGAATACAAGCTTTTCTTGAATAATTAAAAATTATTTTCCAATTTTAAAATCAGGAGGTGCCATTCCTGCAGAACTGCTTATATAATGTATTTTGTTTGATGACTGGTAGAGAAAGGTACATTTTAAAAATTCATTAAAAATATACCATAGTAGAATGGTCTGAACCAATGAGGAATACGTAGCAATGAGTTTCAATCCAAATGTTGGCCACTAGACATAAGCTATTTTGTGTCATTTGGTGGGTGGTTCTATGAAAACTTACACGAATTGTTGAGTCTTTTTTAGAAGAAATCTTGCCACTTGTAAAAATAACTGAACTAGCATCACCCAGAAATTTTCATTCCAAAGACATAATCAGCTGAAATTTGTATATTGATGGATACAGCACTCCAAAACTATTTTACCCATTCATCAGCCTCCAATTGTAGGATGGATTCTAAGCATATTGGCTCATCTCCTTACTTCACAAAATAAGAAATATTATTTTCCTTCTTCCTAAATTACTTTGGGATAGAGAATGAAAAGTACTATATTAAAACTAGGTATTACTGATGTAGTCTTGTAGACCTTATTCAGATCTTAATTTTAGCAGGAATTTGTCTCAGTAAATTTCTAAAGACAAAAATGAAATACCAAATTATTATGGGCTCTATCATACTCTTAATATTTGAGTAAACACCTCTGCTAAAATCAGAAAGTAGTTCTGTTTGAGACAGTCATACAATATACCAAAACCAAAAAAGTATTTTCTTACGGAAAACTATTAGAAACACAGAGGATACAGAAACTAAAATAACTAAATGTATCAATTTGTAATAGTTATTTATATTATAAAAGAGAAATTTAAGTAATTTTGTAGTATCTTTTATATATAACCAAACTTATTAAAAAAGCTGTTCATTTTCTTCTGCTATTTTGTGTTTAAAAGAAAGAGTAGAATGTGAAGTATACTCTCCATTAGCCTGTACATGAAATGAAAAATACTGTTAATAGTAATTTAAAAATAAGATATCAAAGAAGATGTGGAAAATCCATCTGTGCTGCTATTCCATTAAATTAAAATGGAATTACACCAGCTACTAATACGGCTATGCCTTGTTTATTTTCACAAACTTTATAAAATTAAAAGGGAAACTCCAACTAAAGCGCATAAAGCTTTCTGTTCTGCAGCTCAGCCTTATACTTGGTACTACCCTAGCTTCCGAGTTAGTGATTTGAGATATTTTTTTAACACCACCATCTGCAGCATCTCTAAGCAACTGTGATTATTAAGCCAGCCTTAAACACATAGCAGGAACTGCCCTGGAAAGGTCAGATCCAAAATTGCCAGTAGAAAGTCTATTGCTATTTTTTCCATACACTAATTTGCACACATGCATGCACGCGCACCCGCTCACCCTTGCTGACCCACCAATACTGGGTGACCCTTTAAGGAACCCTTTTCTTCACTGGTGGACACATGATGAAGCTAACGTGTCTTTTGTCAACATGAAATTTGTGTGAACAATTTAGTGAAACTAAGAGAAAGAAGCATAATCTGAAAACTAATCAATGACCTCGAAGTCAGTCTCCAAATCTGGAGATTTAATAAATATTAATTTGTAAAGAGAAAAAGGGAAATTGTTTTAAAATTCCAGGATACATAAACTGAAACTGAGGCTTCTCACAAGATCAAGAGAAGACAGATAACAACCTGTAACGGTGTATCTTAGGGCTCCGTGACTTCACTTTGGAATTCAGATGCTTCTTGTATTAGCAGTAAATTAAAACAAATCTGAACTCATTCCTTTTGCCTGTTATCAAGGATGGATCCTCTTTCTGTTGTGTCATGCAGAGTTACATGTCAGCATTTCAAATTATGTAACATCTGTATCATACTAATCCCAAAGGTCAGCAAAACACCACAATGAACACTCAAGTAGTACGAGTAAAGATCAAATGGTTGTGCTGTTCTTGATGTTTTCAACAGCAATGAAAGCCTCCAACAAAAGCAGTTTGGTAGCAGTTTGCCCCCCCAATATTAAAAAGGTGAAATGGGAAATTCATAATGTATGTTAAACTATGATAATGTGGGAGTTTTGTCTTTTGTTAGTAAATTTTAAAATGTTCAGTAGGATTCTGTGTTACTCCAGCACGTTTAATCTGTAATATCCTGCACCTCTTTACAAGCATTTGCTAAAACAGGGCATAAAAAAAAAATAATTTGTAACTTAAAACTCAGGCCTGAAAATCATCAACCTAGAGTATTTTCAGCCTCACCGCTGAAATACTGCTGACAACATGATTAAAACTAGAACACTGTAATTAAGGGTGAACTTCAGAAGATTCAAAGTTTAGTTCAGATAAGCACCCAAAAGCTACCATTTTAGTGTTCTACTACCAAATGCTCATTAAGTGGTGCAGCACGTTATAAATCACAACATGCTGAAAGAATGTGAAATAGAATCCAAAGCTTAGTTGTATTATGCTGCCAGAATTCTTTCCTAAATATTGAGTGCTTATGTGAACCTTTTGGAAACAACAGAAGCCCCACAAGGTCAACCACCTCCAAGTAGTATCTTCCCTTTCAAAAGCAGGCAACCCATCTCATCTTTATTCAAGACATATTCCAGTATCTGGAATCTCACTACAGCTTCTACTATCATCTAATGCACTCCCTCCTGCTTTAATCACTAGCTCTCATTTGCACTTCTTAAACAGCATCTGTCTGGTGTTACATCTGTGTCTCTTATGAAAGACAGAAAGAGGCGGGGCGGGGGGGGGGGGGGGGGGGGGGTTACAGANGGTTTGGAGACAAAGGAGTCCTGGAAAACACTACCGGAACTTCCTAGAAAAAGATACAAAAAGGATGTAAAACTACTTTAGGATTCAGAAAGAGGAAAACTTCTGGGATTTCCTTGGGCTATACATATCCTACTTAAAAAAGAGAGAACAAAATTGACTTTAAGAATAAAGCTGAAAGTTTTTCAAATGCTCTTATGCAGTTCTTACTGCATGATCCATTAAAGAAGAAAAGCCCCAAACTTTAATAATTCTGAACAAAAAAGACCTGCACAATAGTAATGAGAATGTGAGCACTTGATTGGCAAGACCTTATGAAATAAAAAATAATGGAAAGACTAATAAAGATGACAGTAGATCAGGATCTTCAATTCCTATCTTCACCTATGCATACTTTTAACATCAGCTGGCGAGCAACATAACATTAATCCATCTATAATCCTACTTACACTCTGCTAACAAATGCCAAGTGTAAAGAGACTTAGCTATGGTAAGATATATGAAGCTGGGAGGAAAAAAAGCACAACTTTTCAGTGAGTTACTGTTACATACAGATTCAAATGAATGTACAATCCTGGTCATATAGTATCAATGGGTGAGGTAATGAAAGGGAACTGGTTGTTCTGGTGCAGATACACCAGTAGCTTCTCTGTCTTCTGAAAAAACAGCTTCCAGAATCTGCTTCCACCTTTCTATGGAAACCCTAAATCAAACTTAGTACCCTCTTCTTTATTTAACTGGAGTGAATCACATCAAAGCAACAGTTTAATTCAGAAACATTAAAGTTTGCATCACCTGATTAGAAGGGGCAACTGTAATTTGTCATAGAAGAAATATTGTAGAATTGCTATGTATAGCAACTTATTTACTCTTCTGAATTTGGAAGTCAGCTGAGAAATGCTGTTTTGTTTAGGCATTACTAACAAATTGGGTTAAACTACTCTGTCTCTGAACAGTCATATGGGAAACTAGGAAGCAGTAAATGTATGACGTGTCCTGTACTTCTTTTCCCATTGACCTTCCATTAATGGTAATTAACTCAATTGTTGCTCCCCATAACTCACTGAAGAATTCATAGAAACAGCCAATGCAATCAACCTACTGAAGGCAGCAGGAGGAGTCCTTACTCTGAGAATGTATCTTCATTCCTCCTGCCTACAAGTAAGACGTTAATAGCTTGAATTCTGTCCTTCAAAACACACTAAGAAAATGTGAATAAAAAATTACATTTGAGATTAAAGCTATTTCAGTTGGCAAACTAACTTGAGAGCTTAAAAGAAAACAAGACCATCACAAAGAAGAGAGCTACCTGTCATCAGCTAAAATACATTACCGGACATGTTAACATCTAGTGTGAAATACAGTGAGTGGTCGAGCAGACTTTAGTGAAACCAATGTATGCAGAGCAACAGAGAGTTTGTCCCCCTCTAAGTGTTTACTGACACCAACCATTGTCAAAAAGCAGAAATTGAAAACAAATATACCAAAGAACTGTAAAACACTATCTCTGAAACCCATACAAGCAGCCAACAGCTTCACTGACCATAAAACGCACTACAGCAATATCAAACATATGCATAAAGTATTAGCTGCTATTAAAATGTCTGAGGTTTTAGCCTGAAGCCAAGTATTATTTTGAACCACAGAATCTGTAAAATACAGTTACACATATTTCAGGTATTATTTAAACTCATAAAACAGAAAAATTAAAAAAATTTTTTGGAAACTGGAATTCTTTCTGGAGTTAACCCAGAGACAGCCAACTGTTCTTAGGCAGATGCTCAAAGGTTAAGCAGGTAAGTAGTAAAAAAAAAAGTTCTAAAGTTCTCCTTACATTCATATAAACACAAAGATTAAAAAAGCTTCTGAACTATGAGGGGAACAGGTGTACAAACAGAGCAAAGCACTAAGACACAGTCAGCAGGAGAGAACTCACGCTGTATCACCCTTGAAGATGCAGCATATCCAGTAGCTACCTAACTGAACAGGGTCTAGCACTGTTCCTAAGCACTTCAGCATCTCTCACTGCGATGAGTCCAGTAAGATACCAAAAGGTTTGTATTTCTTCGAGGAAAAAGCTATGCAACTTTAACATCACCATTACAATTTCACTCAGCCTAGGTAATGTATTTAACATTCTCTGAATTCTAAAAGAGCACCCTAAAAATGAAATATTTTCAGTCACTTGAGACATTGCCTCTCAATTCTTTATTCAAAGTATCTATTCCCTTAAATTTTTCCAAAAAAATCTTCAGAATTGCTCCTGGAGTACAGTAGAAAGAACAATGCACATGCAAAAGTAGAAGTATCACTGTCTACTTGCTAACATGTAGTTTTATTTTTTCATCTTTGGAGATGAAAGCTAAAGTATCTCTGAATTCTTGAAAGACTTAATGTGCTGAACAAATGCAATTGTTTTGCTCAAACAGCTCTCTCCATAAGTCACTAAACAGTGTAATCAGGTCTAGTATTACAACAGTATCAAAACAACTACCAAAGAGCTCATTTCACACCAGATTTTCACAAACATACAAGAAGAAGAGAGAAACTTGCAGCCTCATTAGCACTTCAGTTCTTATGCCTTAACCATTCAAACACCTCTCCATGTGTTCAACTTCCTAAGTGAAGATGGACTTCAGGTTCCTAAACATGCAAAATTCCTTGCTGGGTTTAGGACATCACCTATGATCAAAAGCAACAAACTGCTTAAAACAAAAATACAGAGGTAATAGATGAGGTAATAGATGAGGAAATAGAGTAGAAAAGGTAATGAACATAGATTAATATTCAAAAGGGTTAAATTTTCCAAAGGTTAATAAGACTTTATGACACAATTCTAAAGCAGAAAGAACATGAAAAACTTCTAAGTTTCTTTAAAAACATGGACTATCTTATCTCAAGAGCTGAAAATTCTTTGAGATCTCCCTTTGATTTAGAATTTATCTCCTTCTGGGTCATTAAACGCCATGTTGGAAAACTCGCTATACCCATTTCTTGCCAGGTACTTAAAAGTGCTTAAATAAGTGAGAGATATCAGTTAGTATACACGCTAGGTTCACTGTTAATTATGAATTTTTAGTATGTTTAGTACATCAAATAGGAATATCCGAAACACTGACTGCTTACTTCTGCTAATTCATGAGCAGTATATTCAATCCATCTTTTTTCTTGCATTTAGATCTAGTTCCACTACCCATTTCTAAAAACCCTGTCATGTATGAAAAGGTCTTCCTTGAATGAGTATTCTCCATCTGCACTACCATATTCCAAAGCCATTTTTTCTTCGCCCTACAAAATTATCACTTCAAAAATCTGTATGATTATAACCATCGCAATCACATTTTCAGAGCATTTTAGCTATTAAATGCATTTAATTTATTAGAGTGGATATTACCAGACTTCTACATTAGTGTGTTATATTAATATATGTAGTGTGAATCCTATTATTAAAAATAAGGTGGGATTTTTTCGGAGACACTTGTAAATTATGCTTACATTGATGGCACACTGATGGAATACAATGCATTATGTCAATACAGAGGACTGGTAATGCCACATAAAGAAATAACTTCTTTTAATTTGCCTCAATTAAGTCCTGACATCATTTTTGTAATTGTAAAGGATTCCCCACAAAAACTTTAAAACAAAAAGAAAGCAGAAGGCAGAAAGCAGAAAGCGGAGATTACCTACACATCTTTATTATTCCAATTGTTTGTGGTTTAGAAACTGATTTAGGAAAGTGTACTGTGCAGTGCAATCATCACAACAACGATTACATAGTTTAACAGTGTTTGAAAAAAGATAACGTACATGTGGAAAAGTCAGATTTTTCACATTATTAACTTTGCAGTTTAATTTAAAATGCAGTGTATCTCAAAAGGCCGTGCTATAAATCATGATTAAATACCTGCAGATTTCCTTAGTCTGAAAATAAAGAGTGTGTGTGTGGTGAGAATTTGTAAGATAAAAAAAAAACAGTATGGCTCAGATGTAGTGACAGGAAACAGGGCCCTTAAAGAACAGCAGTGGGAAGTGAGAACTTACAGAGGAACAATAAAGGCCAAAAGAGGTCTGATGAGGGATCAGGGGTAGAAGACCCAGTAAGCTAGTCAGCCAGTGTTTAAATCCTTTGCACAATGTGGTCTGCCAAACAGGCATCCCAAGAATAATATTGTATTTATCACCTATGGGATAATGAAAATGGACTTTATTTGTAGCTCTCATTTAGAGAAGTACACTCACTGAGTATGAATTCAATGATTACATTGTTTTATTTGAATAATCTAAAAATCAAATCATTATTAAAACTATTTACTTTTAAACCTCATCTTTTCAAGGTTTATTTAATTTCATCCCAGCTGATCACAGCACAATGCATTCTTTTACTACATACTTTGGGCTGCAAGATTCTTAAGTAAGTATTTATAAATTTATTACATAATGGCTTAAGTGTGCAGTTTTGTGTTTCTACTGTAGACTTATTTACCTTAATTTTTGCACATTGGTACATACAGCCAAAGCTACTCTGGCTTCATGTTCCTCTGATCCCCTAACTGCAATTTGTCTTTCAAAAATAGAGATCTGAACGATGTCAGAAACAATAAACAAAATTATCAGAAAAAAAACCAACAGACCTGACAAATCAATACAAGTACAAAGGTAACTTCAAAATGCAGCTTCAAAACAAGAAGTGAAAGTCAACACAAAGGATCTCATGTCTCAAGATTAATACATGAACCTGATCTCATTTAACTGAAATAGTATGCTTTAGGAGGAGCAGGATCAACTGCTTTGGGCTCCTTTTTTACCTATAATGCTTTCCCCGGTTCATTGTTACTCACACATTTTGGTGTACAGCGCACACAAATGATTCAAGCCAAAGATGCAGTGTAAGCATTAAAATGTACCCTCTGCTTATGTATGATGGCACCAGACATGCTATTGGAAACCTGTAATCCACTACTGCATCTAACTGAAGATTTATGTTATAAAGGAATATATACAAATGACTAAGCAGAACACTCAGCATAAGGATTAAGACTTCTTACCCCATATTTACATTGGCGGGATGTTGCTCCATACTGGAAGCGACACTGTTCATCAGCATCATACACCTGACCTGGGGCCACAGCTGGATAAAGAAAGTCACGCTTGGGAGGCTCATTATCAAGGCAAGTACCACGGCCCGAACTGTTCAACATAAAGGACCAAATCAATTAGGAATTCTACTGACTGTAAATCACAGTAATGATATCATGTATCTAGCTCTTACTTTTAACAGCACTGGGTGTGAAACAGTTATGATTGCAATAAACAAAACAATAAGATGGTACACCCATAGTAAAAAAGAAAAATTAGAGGGAATTAAGAGATTAGAGTATTTTTTCATCATTAACAAAAATGCTTATTTTAGATTGTGAAATAGATTTAATATATTATCCTTTTTTAAAGTGTGATAATTTCTGAGCCACACAAGACTGATTTTCATTTTTGTTTTAAGATTCCTATTTGTTCTCACTGAACAATAGCTACATTTGATCACAGAATGATTTATAAACAAAATAAGCAAATAGCTAAGTACAATCTTATAAATATGAGTAGCTCTATTAGTTTCTGTAAGATAAAAGCACAGTTAAATTCCAATACAACTACATGATTATAGGATTAGGACCTCAACATCATGCTCTTCTTCCACGTGAGTGAACAAAACAGTTACAGTGGTAAAAATTCTGCAGGTTCTTCAAATCCACCTATACTAGAGTGAATGAAAAATTCTGTATGGATCCAAGATATTTTCCATTGTATTAATAATACTTAGTTTTAAAAGTCACACGTTAGAACTATGATTGTCATCTTTGAAAGCTTCAGTATTTTCACTGTTTTGTTTGGTGGATGATTTTTTTTTTCCAAAATATGCCCATATTCAACCGCAACATTTTAGTGCAGTGGAATAAATAACAAAGCAAGCCAATACAGACAGAGTTCTGTTTAGAAAACTTTGTACTTTACTAAATATAATTATTCGGGTTTATTTAGTCAGTGTGCATAAAAGAGGACAGATGCTTTTTTACTTTCATTTCACATGTGAATAAGTGAGGATTTTTAAAGAATTCTTATGCCAACACTTCAAATTTTTTTCCGACATTCCTACAAATTTTGCCAGCACTTATGGGTTTTTTTTCCAAATCTTTTCCATGCACCTTGCCAAAGGAACATAATTTCAGAAGTGAATGTTCTACACTGGTTTTTGTAGATCTCCAGTTTTCTATACTTTTCATCTGCAGGTTAAAAAAAAAGCAAAAAGCCTCCTCTAACTACACATTTTCTGTTCTTACTTTAACCTTATTTTAATCAATTCTTTGAAATACTAAAATAATATCTTTGGAACAAAAAACAAAAAAACCAAACAACTGCCAACTATTTCAGAAGGCAAACAGCAACTAAGTCAATAACCAGTTAAATATAGAAAAAATATATTCAGTTACTAATCCAAATTAATTTAGTGTCATTGATGCGCGCGTGCACACACACACAGTTACTAATCCAAATTAATTTAGTGTCATTGATGCGCGCGTGCACACACACACACACACACACACACACACAGAGCTGAAATCTACCCTTAAAATATCAACCATGTGAGTCTGGTGTAAAAATTAATATAAAGGTCCCTTTATTCCAGTTTTAATTATTGCAAACATACATATTTTCTAATAACAGAAGTTAGGAGGCTATCCTACATTATTTTGAAACATTTCAATGTTATATTTTGTGTGTACAATAAGTTTGTTAGCAATGCCAGTATGAAAGTAAGTCAAATACAATCTGATTTTTCTGCATTGTCTACACCAAACTGAAGCCAGAAACTGTGCTTAAACAAGCGTTGTAAAGTTTAGCATTTGACATCAGCTTGAGCTAGCAATGCACATGATGACAACATTTCCATATATTCCAGCAGTGCAGAATTCTGGTCTGTAAACTGTAAACAGTCAGACAAGAAAAAAGTATTTAAAACCCTCATTGCCTTTGGTGACTTTTTCTATAAGAATAGGTAACCCTGCATAGACTTAGATCTAAATCTTTAGATTCACTGAATTTGTAAATTCAAGTCTATGCCTAATCTACAAGACATATAATTACAGAAATGTAATTATGTATGTAATGTTGTAATTATGTCTTTTCTGCTCTAATGACAGCATTTTCACCATAATGGAATATCACTGCAGCTGTAAAAAGCCAGGAAATTACTTACTAAAGCAGTCATTCACTTACTTATATCACCAACTCTCAGACTGAGCATTTGTTTCTTTCTTTCCTCCTGCTGCAGCTCTTTTCAGTTCAGAAGTTGAAAAAAATTGACACGTTTTACTAATACAAGAGTGAGAAAGTGATACTTGATTGTGTGAATCAAAGCATTTTTGAAAAGAAAGAGTATGTGTTATAAAACACATTAACAAAACCAGGGACTTTCCACTGGTAATGACAGTTCTTACCAAAGCCATGTAAAGGATAAATACAGGCTGAGGACTACATAACCTCTCCAGAAAACTTCTCCACAACTCAGGAACGTGATAATAACGTTGAGTCTATGTCCTTGTTCTTCTCCTTTTCTCCAGCAAACCAAAACCGATATACTTGAGGAAAAAAAAAATTGCTAAAACTAGGGGAATGAATCAAAAAAACGCTAGAAGAATAATGGTACTGCAGCACTTTATAAACGGAGATCTGTTATCAATCACACCTACAAAGTGAAAAAAGCCCTTAGTTTTGATGGAAAAAAGATACTAAGGAAAAGAATGCCCCAATACCTTGATGTCTGCAATTTTAGGAGACTTCTGCACTTAATCGCATTTGTGTTTTGTGATTTTATCTTATACAGGAAGCAAATTTTAAAAAAGTATGGGGTATCTTTGCAGAGCATTTACCTTTTTTAACAGGGAGTGTATAAATCTTTAGTGTCTGCAACAGAAATCAGATCACAGAATCACAGACAGTTTGCATTGGAAAAGACCTCAGAAAGATGATCTAGCTCGAACCCCTTGCCACGGGCAAGGACACCCTCCACTAGTCCAGGTTGCTCAAAGCCCCATCCAGCCTGGCCTTGAACACTGCCAAGGATGGGGCTTCTAAAACCTCTCTGGGCAGCCTGTGCCAGGGCACCACCACCCCCACAGGAAGAATTTTTTCCATATATCTGATATAAATCTAGCCTTTCGTTTAAAGCCATTATGTTCCACTCTATCACCCCATACCCTGATAAATAGTTCTTCACTGTAGGCCCCTACAGGTACTGGCAGGCTGCTTGCTCTCAGGTCTCCCCAGAGTATTCTCTTCTCCCAGCTGAACCCCAACTCTCTCTCTGACTCAGCCTGTCTGCACAGGAGAGTGCTCCAGCACTCTCATCTCTGTGGCCCTGTTCTAGACTCACTTAAACAGCTCTGTGTCCTTCACATACTTTGGGCCCCAAAGCTGAACATAGTACTCAGGTGGAGTCTCTGGAGAGCAGAGAAGAGGGGTAGAATCTCCTCCCCCATTCTGCTCATCATGCTTCTTTTGATGTAGCCCAGATGTATATTGATTCTCTAGGCTGTAAGCACACATTGCCAGCTAAAGTTGAGCTTTATATCAATGAACACCTCCCAGTCCTTCTCTTCAGGGCTTCTCTCGAACCATGATGATCTCAAACTCATGCTTAGATTCTATTTACTCCACAGGATACTACTAGTCTGCAAAGCTTCTGTCAATCTCCTAATTTTAGGTTAATTTTGTGAGGTTCTATGGGACATAGTGGGATAGTTTCAAGTATAAAATAGCTAAGTTTGATGTAATTTCATCAGTATTCCAATGTAATGTCTCAAGAAATTTTGTAAAACACTGTACAACATAATTTATACATTGTCTTATATTTTAGTATCACAGTAGAGCTAATTATTTTTCTGTTTGGAAGGATATAAATTATATTAAAGCATTCTCTGAAAATTTAGTATCTCAGACATACCATCACTTCTGTTTGGTGAAAATAAGAGCAACCAGGGATTCAATGTTGGAATCTATACAGACTGAACAATGCAAAACTGAGGATCATCACCACTGTACACACATTGCTGTTTTATCCAAAGTAAAGAGAAAAGGCAAAAAAGGATGGACCTTTCAGGTCCTTTATGCTCCTTTTACAGGCTGTTCCTAAATATATCAGCAACATATGTAGTATAACACAACTTCTTCAGTGGTTGAAAAAAAGATCCTAGAGCTGAAAATAGGCTTTGAATATTACAGAATTGTTTCATTCAGAATTATGATGCAGACTAAAATGCAAGATATGATTGCCAATCATAAATAAAATGTACTATAAAAATTTGTAATACTTATATAGGCAATGATACATATTTTTTAAATTAAATTTTATCACCAAAAGACCCATTAAAATATGGGAGGGGAAATATAAAAAGGGATTAGAGTATAAACACAGTGTGTTTAATACACACACATACATAGAAAACTGAATTAGTTACATGCCTATTCATAACATTTGGCTCCTAACAGAATCCTTACTAAACTTATTTTTAGTGAGGCCCATCTGCTTAGCACGAAATTAATTAATGAACTCTGCAGATGACTCATCTACAGATATTAACATAAATACTTGCAGAATAAGGGCATAAGTAAAAGAAGTCTGATTCAGCGTACTATGTTTCAAATTAAAATTAACCATGATAGGATTACTAAACGAGAACTTTCTTGAATGGTAGGGAAATTCAGATATTGAAGTGAATTTGCCACTCATTATCTATTTCACAGCAGAGACTCTGCAATCTACACACTTTTTTCATAATACTAGATACTGCATTTCTTTGTTAGGAGATAAATTGCTATTTCTTTACTATAAATGGTCTGTCTTCCAAAGCATTCTTTTATTCCGTTGAATAATTACCCAGAAGCCATATTATATACAATATCATATATCATATATCATTTTGATATATCAAAACATCCACCTACCAAAATCTATTAATTTTTGTCCATGAGTTTGGGAAATACTAAGCTGTAAAATAATATTGGAACAATTTGTTGTTCTACACTTATTTCATCAAGCATTCTACAAGTAAGTTAATGGAAATCTGCTGCTGATTGAGGACATGGTCTAAAGGTAGACTTGGTGGCGGTAAGTTAATGGTTGGACTGGATGATCTTAGGGGTCTTTTCCAGCCTTAAAACTTCTATGATTCTATGATTCTGCCCTTTACAATTTCTGTAACTTTAAATAACCCAAGAGGTAGACAGAGAGTAATACTTGCACGGTCAACACTCAAAAACATTGGCAGCCCATGATTACATAAACGGTTGTGGATTCTTTAACAGGGTATTCTTCTAAGCAAAACATAAGGCTTTCAAAGTTTCCAAAATCCACAGTAACTGGGGACATATGCTTTTATTTAACTATCTGTTATTTAAAAAAAAAATAAATCCCAATAAACTTTAAAGAAAAAAGAAGCTAATTATAATCCAAAGCATAGGTCAACAGATAATACTAAATGTATTTTTTCTCCATTGATTCATAGAGAGAGATACGATATTTCAGTATGATTGATATGATCTTGCCTTTCAAAACTCATCTTCGCTTGCATTTTTTTAGAACTCAATTTATATTTTTGAGTATCAGGGGACTGGCCAATCTACTATAAATATCATATGAGGCATATATGTATCCTGTATTTATCTTGTATATCCACTTCTATGCTCAAGATTTTTTAGTAGATTATGTCTGGGCTCAAATACTGGATGATTTTTCCTTATTGTCCATACGGGCTTGCTTGGATCAAGGTAGTTTTGGCTCTTTTCCAGAGTTAGAAAGGTGTAGTCTACATGTAAATCCTGCTGTAATGAGATCTTAGAGACTATCCAAGTATTTCCTGTGATAGGTCTTACTTATCCAGATAGCTTAAAGACTCTTGGTTCTTATTCATTCATCTTGAAAAGGCAATCCTGCCTTTGAAAGACAGAGTTGGCCACACGGCTTCATCTAACATCTCTTCCTACCTGACTAACAAACTGTTATTCCTGAAATCACCCAGATTTTACTATTACAAAACACGGAAGTAACTGAGTAAAGAATTCTAAGCAGAAAGTTCTCTTCTTTATGTCTAGGTATCTGCACAGATCCATAGGCACAATGTATAAATATATGCTGGATATAATTGCATTTATGAACAATTTAGTTGATAAACCGAATTCAGGTAATCTTTCACTCTAACATGAAGCTTGTCAGACAACAGCTTTTATGTGGTAGAAGGAATGCTTTCCTCAGGGTAAAAAAAAAGTGTCTTTGGCCACTGGAGAGCTTGTAGTGGCTGGCCATTCTTCTTGAGAGCTTTCAGAGATCTATTAGCAATAGAAAGCCATACTTTGTCTTATCATCATTCTCTGAGACATATTCATCCTCTTATCCAGCCATCCTGCAAAAACAACACCTGACTGGATTGGTACCTTCCAAGTGATAACTAACATCTATTCATCAGTAGCATCGGTCTGGAAAACTTGTTTCCAGGTGCAGTTTTAAGAAAGTTCTCAGGAAGAGAAGGATGAAGACAAGTTTCTACTTTCAGTGCCACCAGGATGACTTCTCTATCCAAAATGCTTGTTCCTGATGATAAAGGACAATATGGTTTCTACAAAATGGCACACAGTACAACACTGCTGAGGCAAGCAGTGACCCAAGCTGGTAAACTAGTATATCCACATTAATCTAACTTACTTTATAATATGGTGAAAACATGTTGAGCTTCTAGCAAAAAATTATTCCAGCTGCATTATTCTGGTGCCATAACAGCCCTGCCCAACCTAGTCCAAGCTGATCAATCTAAAAAGTTCTGTGGTATGGTCATACAGAATCATGGCCTCTTGGTTTCTGCTTAGCTATCCATATTTCATCTCATATCTTTCTTGTTAGACATAAATAAACGGTTCCTAAACTAGCTATACTCATTCAGCATGGAAAAAAAAGATTTGTCTTCCTTCTTTGTAGTCTGCTGTGTCCAGTTTTCTCCTTCTTGAAGTAAAACGGAAAGAAAGGGGGGAGAGTCTACTCTGTCTGGAATAAACATCTGGATACACAGATGACAACACATTGAACCTTTAGCCTTAAAGCTCTAAATCAGCATTTTTGTCACCTGTTGCTCAGTTATGAATATAGATTTTTTTTTTTTCTTCCCCTGCCTGAATGTAGGTTCTGGTCTTATAGCAGTCAGGGAGTTGCTACCACATGAAACTCACTATTTTTCTTTGCTTCTTGTTCACTGATTGTTACCTGTGAAAGAAAAGTATCTGCTCTTAATGCTGTTCTGCCTTAAAAGAAGGTGTGAATGCACAAAAAGAAGTGTTTTAGGCTTTTAATAGCCTAACTGTATAACAGATTCCTGCTGTCATTGAGAAGATGACATGAAAAGCTGGGGAGAAAACTAGAAGCTAGAGGAAAAAAAAAAGTAGCTTTTCAGACTATTCTACTTTATGCAAAACAACTATTGTAAGTAGAAAGTATCAATTAATTTATATTAGAACCGCAAATAACAATAAGCATAACCATATAAAGAAACTGCGTTTGAGAAATCTGACATTTTTTAAAAACTGCAAAATTAATAGATGAAGGAGAAGTTATCTTTTCCTTTAGTACATAATTTAACACAGTATCTTATGTAATTGGAAAACCCCCTCATAATTGCAACGCATAAAATAATGTTTATCCAAGGTGGCTTTGAAAAAAATTAACATCTACACTCTGGGCTATAAAATAGAGCTAAAATATTGCAAAAAAAAATATTTATTATTGAAGCTGCTATGGGGTGATCTTTTTTTACTCTAGATCAAGTATTACTTCAGTATCTTCAGTAATGTTTTTTTAATGAAATCACAGATGGTACTAATTCCAGTAAAGAGTTGCAAACACTGGCAATGATAGCGAAGTATCTCCAGAAAACTTGAAAAGGTTAGAACTATGGGAACAGATCACCAGAGTTCTACTTTGGCTTTACGCTAATATAGCTACAATTTCAAAGGCATCTCACAGACTTAAGAGTGAATCAAACCTATTGCATGGAAATAAAAAGCAAAGATAGTGACAGTAAATAACGTTAAAATTAAAAAAAAATTAAACATAAAGTGGAGGAGGCACAAGCTAAAAGTGTTTTTAACTGGCAGAAAAAAAACCAAAAGATCACTGAATACATATCAAGTAAAGAAACAAAAATGGTTGTTCAGGCTGAAATTTAAAACAGGAACGTGATGAACAAAGGTTTAGCTCTATTATATATGCAGCATAACACAAGGCACAGACTTTAACCATATTTCTTCCTCTAAACACACAAAAATAGAATTACTTCTTAGCAATCTGTTGAACTATGTCTTCACCAGTACACAACTTACTGTCAGGACAATTATGAGATCAAATTGGAGTTCAGAAGAGAGCAACAAACAAATCTGAGACAGAGAATAGCAGAACTGTAATGGTAGGAAACAAAGCCCAAAATGCAATATGAAAATACCTGAACTGTAAGCTAGAGGCAGAGTTATCAAGCTGTTAAATAACCTCTCAGCAGAGATGTGAAAACTGTACTGTCATAGTTAGAACTTGGCTGCATGACATTCTAGAAAGACTACTAATGGGAGTATTTCTGAATTAACAGAAGTGACTGATAATAACAAAACTACCCATTTGGGATTTTTTTATAATACTAGTGTTAAATGAATACTTACATTGTGATAAGCAAGTATCCCATACATATATTAAGGATGACAGTGTGCTTTAGTTTAGACACTCCAGGACACAAAATTGTGCTGGCACAGAGTTCAGTGAGATGAGAGAAGATGCCCTAACCTGACACAGAGACTCAAGTTTTTTGGTCTGAACAGCACCAACATTAAACAACTGTCTCTACCCAATGACTCTGCCTAACACCTCTTCAGTCCTATTCAGTGATCTTCTACAACTGAAGCTTCATCTGAAGGAAAATTTATTAGTTGGGATGGTCCCTTCAGTAAAATTCAGAACACAGCACTTCATTCTGAAGTTAGACCCCTGAAAGAGGAGGAGAAGCTCATTTTGTTCTTAGTATCACAGAATCACAGAGCAATAGGAGTTGGAAGGGACCTCAAATGATCATCTAGTCCAACCTCCCTGCCCGAGCAGGATCACCTAGGTTAGATCATACAGGAACGTGTCCAGATTGGTCTTGAATGTCTCCAGAGAAGGAGACTCCACAACCTCTCTGGGCAGCCTGTGTCAATGATCTGTCACCCTCACGGTGAAATAGTTCTTCCTTCCATTCACATGGTGCTTCCTGTGTTCCAGATTGGACCCGTTTCCCCTTGTCCTATCACTGGCCAACACTGAGAAGACGCTGGCTCCATCCCCTTGACACTCACCCTTAACATATTTCTAAACATTAATGAGGTCACCCCTCAGTTTCCTCTNACCTACTAGCCAAAGCCCGTTCTAATACATGCCAAGATGCCATTGGCCTTCCTGGCCTCAAGGGCACAATTCTGGCTCATGGTCATCCTGCTGTCCCCCAGGACCCCCAGGTACCTCTCACGTTGCTCTGCAACAGGCCAGTCCCCAACCTATACTGGTACCTGGGTTTGTTCCTTCCCAGACGCAAAATTCTACACTTGTCCTTGTTAAATCTCATTCAATTTCTCCCTGCCCAGCTCTCCAGCCTGTCTAAATCCTGCTGAATGGCAGCACAACCTTCTGGTGTCAGCCAACCCTCACAGCTTTGTGTCATCAGCAAACTTGCTGACTGTGCACTCTATTCCCTCGTCCACATCCTCAAAGAATATATTTAACAGTACTGGTCCCAGTACCAACCCCTGAGGAACTCCACTAGTTACAGGCCTCCAGTCGGATTCTGCCCCATTAATGACAACTTGCTGGCTTCTTCCCTTCAACCAACCTTCAACTGCTCTACCCTACAGGCCACACTTCCTCAGTTTATCCACCAGTCCTGTGGTTAGACCACTTGACTGGTTTATTTACATGTAATACTAAAGTACAGTAAGTGCCTGAATTATTGAACAACCTTTATTTCTTATGGGAATGGTTGTACTGATGCCACTAAACCTACAAACCAACTGCCATTTGCTTGCATATAGCCCATCTTAAGTCATTTTTAAACATCATGTTATTAATCTGTTCTCAGTGAACTCACAGTACTGTGCTTTCTTCCACAATTTCAGACACACAAAGGTTTCATTGTGCATAATATATACTAATGTATACACTAATATAAGCACATGTTTGAGACCAAAATATTGACTGTTTAAAATTTTTCACAGAGAAGTAAAATCTAATGTAGCAAGCTACTTCTGGATAAAAATCACCACAGAAGTACAGGTTAGTTAACTACTGATAGAAAATGCCATCTAACAGTGACAGAATAAAAACCCACAAGACTGCATGAAAAAAAAATCTGGAGAATGAAACGTACAAGGAACAGGACCATAACCCTGTTCTCTTCATTAGATTCACTCACATTACACATGTATTTAAAAAACATACTTCCCATCATTCATAGACACTTTCTACCCTTCTCTATTTCTCACCCTTAGATTAAAGATGTAATGCAATATTATCAGCACTTCAAAAATTTTTAATAGATTAAAAATGAGAACTGTAGGGTGGGGAAAGAAGCAGAAGACGCTTTTTTCATTGCATAGAAAGTACTCTAAAAAATAAAAATCTTAAAGTGACTTGTCATATTTCTGTCTGTTCAGTCTAAGAATATAAACTACTGCAACAGGTCACTCTATTTCTACTATTTATGCTGAAAGGTGTCCTTTTTTTTTTTAAATTGTCATTTTTCTTGGGAGATTACTTACTCTAAGAAACTGGTGATGTAATCCCGACTGCAGGCTGACCAAGAGAAGGGGTTGGTGTTTGCTGTAATATGAGCTGCCATCAACTTTGCTGCTTCATGACCTTTGGTCCCACAGGAATTTCCAATACCATCGTGATTCATACCAAAACTGCCCAAAAGAGGAGAGAAAAAGCCCATTATTTTTCTACATCATGTCTGATTTTCAGACATCTCTTAAAACTTAAAGTCACCACTCCAGAAATCATGTTGGGTCTAAAAGAGCACATTTAGAATAGGAGAACTCATTTATGTTGAGAATGAGGATCACTTAAGTCCTGTTTAGTTTATTCAGATCTCAGAATATTGCACAGTTAAATTGCTTTCTCTTCTCCCACAGACAATTGAAAGCATTTTATTTATTTTCTGTAGCTTTTAAAGAAAATTCAACGATATTCCTGCAAGATAAATACAGAGCATTGTGCCTGGATAAGGAATATACATCGTAGCACTGACACACAATGACAGAGAATAGGTGATATTGATGTCTCAGTACAGTACAGACAGTATAGCAGAACATGGGTTTTGCAATTCCCAGGACCATGGTGTATGCACACTCCCTCTCTGCATCCACTCAAGACAGTGATTTGGAGCCCTTCTATTAGAGCTCTGCTGTGACACGTAGAATTGAAGACAACTAGAAAACAGCAGAAAATACAGTAAGAAACCTCTGGGTGGCACTTAGCCAACAGGTATTTCCAGGCAATAATTAACTAACTTTTAACAGAGATTATACAACTGGAAAAAGAAACATTGCCAAAGAATCCCTATGCAGAAATTCTGCACTACTGAAATAGACACTTGGACCTACAGATTGTCAACATAAACATCAAATTACAACCAGAAGTAAATTTACACAGTACCTGTATCTTAAAAGGCTTTCATTACAGACCAACTTTATTTAAATGATTACTGTTACTCCTAAGCAATCAACAACGTGTACCTGACTGGCCTGACATAAATGCAGCACCTGAACAGATTGTTTCTAATAGCATACACTTTCCTAAAACTCCACTTTCTTAGTCTGCCTTTAACTAATCTCTATGTAATCACTTGAAGGGAAAAGCTTTTTAAGTAATGACTTTTTTAGTGAAATTTGTTCGGTCTTGCCAAACATAGTACAAGTTTTATGAAATCAGAAGGACTTTGTAGCAGCCTGCCAGTACCCAAAGAGGGCCTACATGAAAGCTGGAGACGGACTGTTTGTCCGTGACAGGACATGGAATAATGGGTTTAAACTGAAATATGGTAGATTTAGATGAGATTTTTAGGAAAAAATTCATTGTTGTGGAGGTGGCGAGGTCCTGGCACAGGCTGCCCAGAGAAGCTGTGGCTGCCCCCTCCCTGGCAGTGTTCAAGGCCAGGTTGGATGGGGCTTTAGGCAGCCTGGTCTAGTGAAAGTGTCCCTGCCCATGGCAGGGGGGTTGGAAGTAGATGATCCTTAACACCCCTTCTACACCAAAACATTAGAAGAAAAAAAAACAGATTTAAAAGATCAGAAAGACAGGAAGAGAGACACATAGGAGAAGCCAAAACTGAGCTCCTGCACATTCAGAACAGTAAAACTGTCACTTCTTGGTCTATCATACAAAGAGGTCAGTCTTTTGTGTCTTCTGTACTACAAATGCCAAAAATACTGACTCCCTGGCTTCTTACTCACAATTCAGGAACACAAATATGTTGAGGCACTCTGTTTTGCTTTTCCAGAAACTTTTAGGACTGACTTCCAGAGATACTAAAAGTTGTAGATTTCAAGATGGCCATTTATCTGTGGAAAATACCACTTCACAGCAGCTCATGCCACTTTCTTTACTGAAAGACATGATAGTTGTGTTACGTTAATCTGGACATTTTGCGCTAGAACGTGCTACAAAAATAAAAGACCTTCGTGTTACTCTGAGCTTCTGTACACCATGTACTGCTTCACCTCCTCAGCTGATCAGAAAAACCTACAAGTACAAAGTATAGCTACTCATTCCCGCCTCCAAGCCCCACTGTTGTGGTTACATCACCTAGATGTAAGAAAACCAACGTGGGTGAACAGTGGCTGTTTCTGGCAATCTGTGAAAGGACTTAAAATCACTAAAAAGCCTAACTCCCTTGCCTATGGGATGTCTCCATATTGAATACCTAGGCCATAACAATGCTTGCATAGAACTTTTTAGTGTATATCTCATAAATTAGAAAGTCGTAATATTCACGGGAAGGGTCTGCCTAACACTTTAGATTGTTATATCATCACTTGAATATTACTCGCCTATAACAGTACAGCTTTAAAAAAAAACACATCTGAGCAATGTATTTATTTTAGTTAAACATTCAGACCATTGTTATCTATTATGATCAATTTTCAATATTGATAAATGCCTCAGATGTCCAATGCAACAACCCGAAACCCAATTTTACTATGAAAATATTACATTTTTACTTAGTTTTCAACTGCTGTATTTCCCAGAATTAATGGTACTTCGCATAGAAACATTTCCTTTTGAATTGACTCTGTACAATTTCTTAAAATAGAAAAAGCTTGGTTTTGAGTAATCTGCAGGAGTGACTCTTATACAAACAGGCATTTAGGTATGTGGTAGAGTTGGATCATGCCAACTATATCTGGTATCCAGCTTACCACTACTCAACTTGTCAAAGAAATGACAGACTTCAAATGCCTTGGAAATTAAATCTGTATCTTTTGAGGCTATAAAAGAAGGAAGAAACTTTGTAGCTTAATAGCTATCCCTCTTCCGCTAGCTCTCCCTGTGAAAAAGTTGTTGCTGAGGGGTAGAGGTATGCATGACAAAAAAGCATGTCTGTGAGCAGAAGCTTTGATGCCCACAGGAACAGAAAGCCTTTTCGTGAGCTGAGGGTATTCTCACACTTTATAAATAATCGTTCCCCTGTAAAATCTATTTGCCTCCAAGAAGGCTTTCTACTTGCCCCTGCTTCTGAATTTAGGAGGAAACTGATCATTAGGTACAAGTAATTTTTCTGATGCTTGGAAAGGGGTTTTTGCAATTACTGTCATCTATTTCTAAAGATGGTAGTGGCAGCTTGCCAATACAGCCCCATAATTTGCACTCCTATGTCCAGGATTGCAGATGAACAACACATTTCTGTCCAGTGTACCAGTTTTACTTCCATCAGAACATGTTGATTATACTTGGCCATCATTAGATTAAAGCTACATCCTTTATAAAAACATGTTTGCAATTAGATTGGTGTGGGAATGCAGGGAAGAAGAGAAGGAATGTGCAATACTCTTCACAGAGCAACTGTTATAATTTATTTACCTTTTACAAGCTCACTAAACAATATAATTCTGTCTATAAATAAACAGCTAGATGACCAAGAAGAGAGTGAGAAGTCTTCTCAGGTGACACAAGAGGTTTTCTATGAAGTTATCTTTCCACCTACCATCTTCAGTAAAGACAGTAACAGATCTTTTTTTCAAGTATTGTAGCCCCTCTTTTCCACAGAGAGTACCTACATTAAAGAACTGTGTAAAGCAGCAAAACTAAGAACATAGAAGTCTTAAAAAACACTAAGGTGGCATCACAGAATCACAGACTGGTCTGGGTCACATTTGACTGGTGCTGTGTGCCTCTACTGAAATCTGTAATGGAACTGATTCTTTTTTCCCTGTACCCTAAAAAGTTATCTTAGGGAATTATTTGTAACACATTCAGCTTAAGATGTGACCTCAAAAATCACAGGTGGGATAATTAGTCTCAGCTGCACTGAATAAAGCAGCAACAGATAACCAGAGACCCAGAGTATAAGTGGAAGGAAGGATGGCAATGTAAATTTCTCATCTAACCTTCCTTTGTTTTGCAACGAACAATACTGAAGAACCATACAATTTCATTTGTACTTAAGATAAACAACTGATTTGTTGGGTGGCTCTTAACTATCATGGTTATGGTTGCCAAATTACATATTGCTGATGTATCTTTAAATGATGTCAGTTATTTATTTCTGTGAGACAGACAGGATGCATCCATCTTGATTTATTATCCAAACACTTAAGATTCAGAGAAGACAAATGCAAAGAATTTGAATGCTCCTCGCTACTGTTCACTGAGGTTTATTTTGTATGTCATGCACTTCTATAGCACCGAAATTATCTGAAGCGTGCTACTCAAGCGAACTGCTTTTTCTCACTAACAAGTAATTACCTCTGCTTTCCAACTTCAATCCTAATGACTGGCATACCAAACCATTTCACAGCTTTCTTAGGGTTTGGAGTGTTCAGATCTGCAGAGAACACTAATGGTTGCTTTCTCTAAATACAACAGAGTTCATTTTCTAGCAACTTATTGACTGATGAGTTACATGAATTTGCAGTTCTCTAGTCCTTTAAAAGCACTGAACATTTAAAAGCATTTACTCTGGCATGTAAGAAGCATACCAGAGACTGAGCATCTTGACTCAGGTGAGGCAACAATGTAGGAGGAATGCAAGCAAGAGAAATACTGTAAAATCAAACACTTTCATCTTCTTGTTCATTATCTGAGGCTGATTCACAGCTGCATAGCTACATGTAACTCTTCACAAAAAATAAAAATTTTCTAAGAGAATAAAGAAACTTCCAGAAGTTTTACTAATCATTTGTACTAGGTGAAACAAACGTATCTACTAAGAGTCGCTCTGATGAAGAAGCAAACCTCTGAGCTCAGATTTCGTTTAGAAATTTATGATTCCCTGAAGGCTACGATAACCTTACTCTTCACCCCCAATTATTCTTCTTACACTTTAGTTAAGATTTAGTTGAGATTTTTTAATTCATTTCCTTTGATTAGAATGCTTTAATGTTAGACAAATAATTTTATATTGAAAATTCTAAACTTTAATTTTTTTACAGATATTTAGAAACAAGCCTCTTTCATATTGTAAATACACAATGTCACAAAAACCAGGACTGTGGTGTGTCCAGCCAAACAATGGACACGTTGTGGTGTGCATTTTTTTAACTAAAAGAAGTTACTTAAACTGTCCCTAAAAAATTAAGGCATCATTCTCAGTAAGCATTTAGCACAGAGAAGTTTTAATTTGTTCTGGCTAGTGTTGTGGTGTCCACACAGTATAGGTTGAGAGGATCTGTCAGCGCTGTGGTAACAATATGGAAGACTTCCATCACCACTATCATCATCATCACCATCACAGATAAAACAATGATGACAGCATCACCTGGAGATGTGTTCATGGTACAGCTGTCAGGACATGATGTTGGTGCATTTCACCTTAGTTGTTTTCAACTACTTTTGAAAGCTACTTCTTAGTTTGGTACCATGTCCCTACCACCTCAGATCGAAGTATTTTCCTCTTAGTTGTACAACACATACATTCCTAGACAGATGTATGTTCTAGAAAACATCTCACTGGAAATTATATCCTATAATGCAATGAAGGTTTGACTGATCCATCGGGATGCTCAGTGATTGCTGACGACTGAGGAAAAGACAACCAGCTTCTGAAAGTACTTCTAGTATTTCCTCTATTAAAAATTTCTATTCTAGCACTGAAGACTTTCTCATGTGGGAGGAATGGTATTTATGCTTTTTTTCTACTTTCCATGCAGACTAAAAAAAAGGTTTTATAAAAAAAAACAGAATTGCAGGCACATTTTCACTGTATGAACTAATTTAGTACTAAATACATGCTTGAAAATATTCTTGTTCTTTATCTGGAAGCCAATTTGCTCCATTAAACTATAATCTATTTACTGTTATTCTTAGAACATTTTAATCAAGATATCATTGCCAAACTCCTCTATATTTCAATTCATTACATCTTCTGTAACTCAAGACAATTCTGACTTTTCAAAAATTACTTTAGCCACCAACCTTTTCACCCTGCTCCTTGTATACAGCCCTCAATACCTGTCTGTCATTAGTAAATTCTTTTCTTACTCCAAGTTTAATGGGCAGCTTATCTGTTCTAAGCACTATTCTTATGTTTTGATGTTTCTTTCCACCCTGCCTTTTATTTGTTCTTTTTCACTTTGTTAATTAGTTTCTGGATGTCAGGTAACTCCACAGGACAGCAACAATGAAAGGCACAATACCTGTCTTTTAGTGATATACTCCCTTCAATGGAACCTGGAATTCCTTCACAGTTCAGCTAAGCATCCTGTACAGCTTGCATGGAGCAAGCGGGGCATTTAGAAAATATCAAAAATAAAACCCATAAAGCACAAAGCCACATAGCTTGACTGGTAGGGAGCAGAAAATGGGACTGGATCTTAGAACTTGTCTGGGCATAAGAACATATTCAAGCCTGCAGATAGTTCCTTTCTTCACTACAAAGAAGATGACAAACTTTGGCAATGCAGGAGAGACACATTCAATTCTCACTGCTGCTATAAGATATCACTGGTTCTGATTCTTGCTTACCAAATATCTTAAGCATTTCTGAGGCATGAAATACAATAATAGGAAGGTAGGTAAGTACTCTGTAAGTCAATCACCATAAACCAATTTTCTAGAGACACTATTCTGAAGGCTAAAGGGCCCACTCTGAATTTCATCCGATTCACGGAAGTATTAAGAGTAACATAAGGTGGTTCTGAGAAACATGCACGGTGAAAAAACACCTTAAAATTGTAAGTATGGCCTCAAGAAAGAAACACTTGAGTTAATCAAGAGTGTATGGTTGTCTTCAACAAAAACAGCTGGGTTTGAATCTTAACTGCACACAGCTTATCTACACCATAACTGACTGAAAAAATCCACAAAAGGTAAGGAACAGAGCCAAAATATATTTTTAAAAATACTTGTAAATATTTAACAGAAAGTGTAAAACCCACACTCTCGGTCTCTTTAAGTCTTCATGTCTAAATGTTATTCTGGAAAATATTATACAATCAAATAGACGTTACTTGGATCAATACAAGGTTAAATGAGTTGAATTTAATAAACTATGATATGCAGAAGGTGAGACTGAATGATAAGATGACTTATCACTGTAATGTAATAAACATAGTAACTACCAAAAAGTTGAGCCATACTTCCATTAGGAAATCTTACAAAAATCCAGTTTTGGGGAGACTGTGGATGATCTTTCAAAATAAATGTATTATTATTACTCTTCTCTTTTAAACACAAGATAATTTTATACCTTAGCTCAACGTTTTTAAAAAAACTCAAGTCTTCAATAGTAACAATATAATTAATGCAAATATGATCTTGTAAAGAGCAATCCTCACACTTGTAATTGAGTGCGCTTTCTGGGTGTTATGTATTCACTGTAATTAAATGTTTCTGCTTTTCATTTGGCAATGAAGCCAATATCTTATTTCTCATGTACATCTGAAGAGAAAAGCAATCATCATGGTCTCGCTAAGGAAAAAAGTTTACAAGCCTGCCTTAAACAATTATTTTATTACATATATGAGTACCTTCTTGCAGCTATTAGGAAGCAGGAAGTTGAGAGGAACAACTTCCTTGGTTTAGTTGTAGAGGCAGTCAGTTGCAGTGTGGGTGACTGGGAAGGGATGCAGGAATAATAGGAAACATTAAAGACCCTGAAGATTTTTTTGCAGATAATCTTTCTGGCTTCTACTATATGAAATGTTTATTTTAAACACCAAGCTTGCAATGCAACTTTCTTTAATCACTGAGCTAAAGGACTCTCTTTTCAAACCAGCATTTGCCATGTCATGCCAGTCAGAGGGTAAGGTGAAAGCTTCAAAGAGCTGAGATTTCAGAATTTTAAAAAAGTCTTTCATATAAGGCAAATGATATACAATGTAGAAAACACAGATGGCTAAAAAAATTCCTGTGCTGACAGGATATATGCTATCACTACATAGTTTTTCTTGGATTCTAACCAAGGTCTAAGCTCTTCAAATCACTTCTTGTTATCATGCCAGCTTTGCATGATAACATAGCTGCATGTACTCAAATTATTTTCATGTATCTGTGGAATAACCTGCATAAAATCTGTAGTTGCATGACATACAGACCAGGATGAAGATGCTGTATTAGAAGATTGTTTCTGTTGTTAAAGATGTGACAAATTCACAGCAAGGTCAGTTATTACTGTAAGAGATGGTATTAACAAGAATTTCAGAAGTGATTTGTGGAGCTCCTTCCTCAAGTGGAAATCTGTTTCCCTTCACCCTATCTGTCTGAACTCGTGCAAGAAGAGGTGAAAAAGGAAGGAAATGAAGATGAGGAGAATTACATGCTTTAAATTATTTTTGTTCAGATCTTATACAATTGCTTTTGGATTCTAAAATTCATCCTCTTCAGTGCACCTACAGTGTTTTTCCATACATAATATGAACTGATATCATACTTGCCCACAGATTATTTCCCATTATAGGTGGTCTGAAAGTAACTGTTTACTTCAAATTCCTTTTTTTGATCAGCAGATCAATAGCTTCCATTTCATTCTGCGCTGGAACTTTTCATAGTTATATCAGCTAACAACTGGAAAACCATGTCATCTGTAACACCATGTTGGCCAACCCATGTAAACAAAGAAGGAAATGTCTTGACAACAGAAGGTGCCTAGTTCTTTAAGTCAGTACAATGTATTAACAATGCTGTCTTTTGAAGGAAGACCTAAAATATTTCCCAACCAAATTCTACTCACATTTTATCAGTCTGATAACATCATGATGTTTAAAATGACATGCTGATGATGAAAATGTAACAAGTGATGTGACTGCTCTGACTACTTCATGCCTGAATGAAAAATGACTTAAAATGTATGAATAATGACAACAGAATCAAAGCTTTAACAAAAATATTTTTAATTATACTTGAGACAAAAAAAAAAAAAAAACCAAAAGTTACCTTTTAGCCACTTCTGTTTCACAAAGAAATGTAGGCAAAAGTAAAAGGGAAGAAGAAAACTTGCAAAGCCAAATATTTAAAAATACAAATCAGAGTAGGAAGGTTGTGAGCCAAATCTCAAAAGCACAGATTTAACTGGAATCTGAAATCAAAGGGTAAACAGCAAGTCTTCAGTTCTAAATGTAAAGCTCTTGGTTATATATATGAAATAAAATTACTGCCACTCAGGAATAGTATATACAGAAACATGGAGCACCAGAATAGGGATGGTACAGCCATGCAGGAAAAAAACTCACTATTATTAAACTAACATTAAAAAGATGATACATTAAAATGTATTCTTTTTTTACACTCACTCACTTGTGACCAATCTCATGTGCAATGGTAAAAGCTGAACCTAGGCCAATGTCTTCATTAATGCTGCAGCTCCTTTCAGGCTCACACATTCCAGCCACAGAGGCCAAGCCTGAATAAACAGAAGGAGACACAAAGGGTCATGCCAAGGTGTTTCAGTCTTAAAAGCCCTAGTTATAAATGCCTGGATTCTTTTTAATAACCTCTATGCACAGAAGGAGCAGTTGGCAAAAGGTTAACTTTCTAGTCATTTGCAAAATCACTGGGGGGAATTTCACTTTGCCGGCTAGACATTAATATTTTTTGAACTGCAGTCAGTGCTGGAAAATGTCTAGACTAGGGGTTAGATTTATAAATTTTACTTCTGGTAACTTGGGACCACCTAGTAACTTGAGCCAGGAGAGGGAATTCAAGAAAGCATTTCTATTTTAACATTCTTGAGCCTGAAGAAAGCAAAATGTATCCACATTATTTTTCTAAAGAAATCTGTTTAAGTTTAGTGGGTTCATAAAAACATACAAGCAGCTTTTTTAAGCTATGAAAAGCCTCACATGGTACGTAAAAAAAAAAATTAAAAAAACAAAACTGAATGCATCGATGAAGACAGAGGAGACATGTTAATAACAAGCATTCGTTTAACCATGGAAGTCTTTTCCATTTATCACCCATCATCTTCTGGAATTAAAATGTTATTGTATTACAAACACTTTTAAAAACTTTCTTCAGAGAGAAAAAGCCACTGTAATGTAAAGAATATGACTCTTTTATATTTTATGCGTTCTTCAGCAACAGATTATCACACAACATACTGCAGTCATAATTTAGTGCCACTAGAGAAAGCTCTAAACATCAGATTTATTTAATGTATTCCTCCCTCGAGTTTCTTATCTGAAAAAAGCAGTAATCCTTTCTTTAAGGAAATTACCTGCTAAGTTAAATACATATAATACAATAACAAAAAAATGACTGCAAAAAGTGTACTTTGGCTGGGGGGTGAGGTGAATGTGGCAGGTAGGGGGAAAGAGAGAAATCATACTCAATGTGAGCAGGCACTTCAAATTAATCTGTTTGGTCTAAGACTAAAGCAAGTGGTAAAATGCGAAATGCTTCCTGTCTGCATCCACATTAGGAAGTAATGTGGGGCCATAAGGGTAGGTCAAGCAGAGTGTAGCACAGATACAGAGGCTCTTTACGTATCTGTGTACGTAGGCTGGACACTCTACTTTGGACTAGATATATCCCATGGGCAAACACGTTCAATACACACGCAGTTCAAAGTATTCTAAAGGGAAAAAGATGACAATACAGCCCATGTAGGCATTTAGGCCGTAATGTTTCCCATAAGCACATATGGAGCAATTGGGGTGTATGTGTTCTGTCTTAAGTTTTCTGTGAAGCAAATCTAGTTTGCACACACCAGAAGCACCCAGATAACCAGGCTGACAAAGGCAAAAAGGTGACAACACGTGTTCGCAAAATGAAAAAAATAAGCAAATCAGCGGTCTTGACACACTCATTGAGGACAGGATAAAACACCTCCATGGAGAAAAATTGCACATTTTTTGCAGTCTGCAACATGTAGGAAATATAACAATTACCATTCACCTACGCTACTCTACTTGAGCAGGACATTCTGAGGGGAACATGGCAACACTTATATACTATATACTATATCCCTGGCAAAGTCCACCACTTTTGAGTGATAAAGTAATTTCTATCTTCGGATCTTATAACTGAGAACTTGCTTGAGTGACTTACAGGAGACCAGATTAATGTAATTTCATACCATGCTTACACAAAGTGTCTGAGATAAAGTCAAGAACTCAACCTATGTCTCAGATTTAGAAAAGGAGTTGTCCTTCACTGAAGCCACACACACCCTGCAAAGACATCTGAGGTCTACCTTTTCCAAGACATTCCATGAAAGAGTCCCTGTTTTAGAAAACTGGAATAGAGAAGAGATGACTATTCCACACAAAATCCTTTCCTCTGCTTCTTCCTAGAGTACCAGTAATTCACGTTTCTTTTGACCTTTTGAGACCTCTCTCAGACTTTTCGTCAGAGACTCCTTAAACACATGGTTGGCTATAGTTACTGGAGGTCAGTGAAACTTAAGCATAGTAAAAGTCTTGCAAGAGAAGGCCACAGGGCCTCGTCTCTTCCCCAATTCTATGCCTACAGTTCAAATATTGCCAGGGGTCCTATAACACCAAGTTGGAACTGTTATCATATGATTTTTCTTTAAAGCAAGATTTTGTTTAATAAAACATCTTCCTAAGTTTTATTCAAATGGATTCATGTGGAGCAGAATTTACCTTTATGATACATTAAGAATGAGTGCACTAATGATCTATGTTAAAAACATCATGTAAATATCAAATAGCTTGTGTGCGAATGTGCATTCTTTCAAACTTTTTTAACACTTGCAAAGACAATTCTATTACATCAACATAGAGTCTCTTTAGCTTTGTCTCCTCCAGACAGATATCAGATAAAAGCAGTTATATTTAGGAATTCATCACCATCATTTGCCTTTTCATAGAAGATGCTGTAGATATTGTTTATATTTATAGCAGGCAAACATCTATTACCTTCCCCCATGTAAACTACATCCTTGTGCCAGAAGCATCATGCTTCCATGAGTGGGACTTGTAAAAAAATTAACAGAAATTAAGGCTATCAAAGCAGGCAGTAATAGGTGTTACACTGATCTTTGAATAATTTTTCTTTCTTCCCTACATTAAAGAACTATTATAGGTAATAACTATACTATAATTAAGTTTTGGTAACAAATTTAGGTATGGATAGAGCAATAGGTCTCCATCCTGCACCTAAGGTTGCTATGTGTGCTTCTCCATAGTCAAAGCAATGCTTTAAGGAGTAAACTGCTATAATTTATATCACTGTCCTATTTTATTTTTCTCTACATACATGAAAGGAACGATCTGAAGCTGTACTCCCTGTGCACAACACAGCAACAGCTAAACCTCAAAGCATGCTTCTTTTATAAGGTGTTTGTTTTGTTTGGTTGGTCAATTTGATTTTACCTTTCTTGAGGTTTGTTTTGGTTTTGTTTTGTTTTTTGTTTTTTTTTTTTTTTAAACTAGATTGGGGAGACAAGGTTAAAAATGGAAATAAACAGGAAGTTTCCCTCTGTAAGAAGTCATCTGCTAAGTTTTATCAGAAAAACAGCTGCCAGAAAAGAACTACACAGCATCAGCTCACTTAATTTAAACTCTTCCAGTAATGCACCAAAGACAAAAACCCATCTAGGTTTTCTTTAATTGTTCATATTCATTAAACTGCAAATTTCTGAAAGCACAAACTTAAAAAGATGTAATCAGTCAATAAATCAGTGGGTGAGAATAAAGCAAGGAAAGAGCAAATACAAGATGCAATTTCTCTATAGCCTTACCCAGTGTTCCACAAGGCTTGTTTTTGTAAGTGCAGATATCATATCTGTTAAGGTGAAGAAAAAAAAAAAGTAGATAAAATATGTCAGAGAATCAAATTTTCAAGGTATTTTGCATATTTATCATGTATCACAGTTCAAGTTGTCAGACCACAATCAGCTTAATTATGTGCAGCCAGCTGGTGTCGGCATTTTCTACACTGGTGTAAACCGCAAGCTGCAGTACACTCACAGCCGCTGGCCTCAGGCCACTGGGACACCTGCCAGTAAGAAAAAAATGGTTAAAGTGGGTCTTTGTAATCACCGCTCTGCTGTTAGGAAGTTTCCGCAGCATGTCCATAGCCTACCACTGATGTGAATGCCTGACCTTTATTTTTTGTAAATAATTAGATTCCACCTACAGTTCCACTCTTAACCAACTAAACAACATTAATTCCAACTCCTGGTACTTAAACTCTGATTCTGTAACTCTCAATTATTACATAACAAAAATTTATGAACAGCCATTATAGTTCCTTCCCCATTATCTTCCAATGATTGACTACATGTGTCTTAAGAGGATACTATAAAAACCTAGAATGAAAAGCGTTTTTGCAAAAGGTTCAATTATGTCTTTAAAGGAGAAGTATCACTTTACAGACATTCTTCCAAATACAGAAGCTCAACTAATTTTTGTGTGGTGAACATTAAAGTAACTGGGGCTGATAACTGAATTACAGTTTTCTGTGGAATAGCTAGTAATAATAGTGATGCTCATGCAACAGTCAATTAATTAATTACACCTTCACTGAATACACAATCATGTGATATGGCTAGCGATATGAGAACACCTGTACAAAACACCTTTGAGCTTCAAGGATTTAGACTGATTTCATTGCATAATATGTTTCAGAAAAACTTCTATTCCTTAGAATGGTGAGTGAAAACAAAGACAAAAAGATACCACGTATCTTATGCTTTAATTTTTAACCCAAATAATTACTGATTTCAGACCACCATACATTTATGTTAAAAATAACCTATAGTCTGTTAGCACGTAGGAGCCTGATCACAAGATCTATAGACTTTAGTGCTAAAAAGAGTTAAGGTCTGTCTGTAAGCCAAACCCATGGGCAAAATTACAAAGCTTAAAATTTGGAACAAATCCAGTAAACTCTCCATGCATGTAGACTGCTGTGACCACATGGAATTCCTGTGATTTTTAAAGGTACTAAGTGTGGAGGAGTTTGTGGGATTAACCTCTAATTTTGAACTCGAATGTATGAACTGATCTCATCAAGGTGGTTCAAACATTGCCATCCTATACGGACATAAAGCTCTCCCTGATTTCCCATTTCCCGTTTGGACAGGGGAGTGCCATCAAACCAGTCCAACACAGTTATACACAATCTTTTTGGAATATAATAAGGTTTTGTAAGTCACAAAGCTCTAACATGGCACAAAGATAGATTTTTACTGAATATTTCCTGCCTCTTACATATGTAAGGAAGCAAATTTCTTATTTATGCATTTAGGACAGAGCTTCATCTTAATCCTACTGAAGTTCATGGAAAATTATTCCTCAAAGAAAGCAGACAACAGTTCAGGCTTATTTAGTGAGAAATCCAAAACCTGCCCAATTCTTTAAAATGCACTCCAGAACGGAACAAAAGGTATTCTGGTCTTCTAAAATTGGATAATTTTATCCAATTATCCATGATAATTGGATAAAAACACAATACATACATATTTTTAGGTAGATGTTTAAGGAGAAAGCCAGTCCCCCTCAAAGCAACTAAAATATTTTAACTTATTTTGTCATAGCTGAATTTGCCCTTATGGCCTGAACCTGCTTACTCTCACACAGGTATGATTTTAAAGTTACTCCTCACCTTCAGTTTGGTTTCACACGAAACTGTGGTTAAGAGAGAATTATATGAATTAAGTCCCTTATTCCTGTTACATTATTGAAAAACAAAGACCATGGTATCCTTCTGTCTGCTCAACAGTGAGTACTCTTAATTATGTGTAGGCAAGCATTAGTAAGAAATCATGCTGATAATGAAACTTAAACAGATATTAGATAAAACTTAGGAAAATATAATTTCAGAAGGTGAAATCAGAAGGTGGAATCAGAGGGTGGCCACAGACAATTATGAAAAGGCAGAACATATGAAGCTACTCTGTTCTGGAGAAATCAGCTGGATAGTGTGGACACAAGAAGTACTGTGCCAGTGGTGCTCGGTCCTGAAGAAGCCTCAGTTATCTGCAACTTTAACTTGCCAAGAAGTCCCTTCTCTTTGTAAATCTGATGAGTGGTTATGATCCTGATCTTCTGAGGACACTTAAGTCATATACATAAGAAAAATGAGTTCTCTGTACCTACTGTAAGCGCTGCTTAGATAACTTATTTGCAGCTACAGACAAATCCCAGACACCTTAGAAAGAAAGATATCTCTCCATCCAGCTGTACTTTGTAGGCAAAGGAGACTGGATTCTTCCTGACCTCTCTAACCTGTCAGCTTGTGAGCCAAATGCATGTAACTGTGCAACTATGAAGTCCTAACTGAGTTCTATGTAAACAAGCATCCCTAAAACAAGAAAAATCCAAAAAGAAACCTGACAAGAGACTTACAAGTTTGTAGACTAGCAAGCATTAAAAAAGGTAATTTATTCTAGAAGCTACATAGAATAAAAAGATGATCCATAAAAGAAGTCTTGCATTCAGAGTTATTTTCTACACAATTTGAAAACTCCTGTACTAGGTTCCCAGTTCATCTGCCCCTCTTCCACAGCAGTGATTTGCAAGGATAGCAGGACAGCACAGACTGATACCTTCCCTGACAAAAGCCCCAGGTCCATGGCTTGCATTTAGGTTAACTTCCCTTCAATCTCAGAAAAAAAAAAAAAACTAAAAAAATCAATGTCCATCTGTGGGATGCCTTTATCAGCAAAGTTGACTGCCTCTGTCCCAGTACAGTAGAGATGTCTCTTATGCTGAAATAATTCTTGTCATGTCCTTTTAAATTAGATTAATAAATTGAACTTTGTCAGCATCGCAGTGCTACACTGTGACCTGCCTCCTTCCTTTGAGCTTTAGCACTTTTTAAGCTTTCTGAAGTGTATTACAATTCAGAAAATTCTGCAGAGAAAGGAAAAATTAATTACTACTACTTAGATGTTAATATGCATTTATACATTCACGGATAACATTACCGTTTTCACCACTCTGATTATGTGAAACAGGCCACTAAAGGAAAAGTATCTATAAAGCATTGTCATTACTACTTGTATGCTACTGCAAATCTCTGCATCAACTTAAGACTGCGATAGAAATACACCTGTTAACAGATTGGGAATTTACATGCACACTAGCACTGGACACACTTCAAAGAATGTAACCAATCAACAAAAATAGCCTACAACATGTATTTTCTTTAAGTATAATAAATGAATAAAGCATGACAACTCTTATTAGAAATTCAAACTATTAAAACCAGTATGAAATATGGTCTACTTACTAATAAGCAAATAAATATACCTATTAAAAATTACCTGAAAGCTACAAATATACCTGGTTAACATTTGAGACAGATATTGACAGAAGTAACTGAGACTTTTGAAGGAATATGTCTTAGAAAAAAAAGGATTTAGGAATCAAAGAATACAACCTTGGCAAATTGCTCAAGGAAAAACCTACCAAAATGGTTGGAATGTAAACATAAAAACTACACGTATATAAAAAAAAAAAGACTAGACAAAACCAAGAAATAGGTACGATTGGACATAAAGCTTTTCATTACTTTCCAACAGCTGAACATGCACTTCATATACATAATACTACAGGATTTGCTAACAAACCTGCTCAAAAATCTTGTCAGAGAACAAAATAAAGCCTAAGAACTGGTTCTCTCCTGACTAAGAGGAAACAGATCTAACTACTAAAAATTATTAAGTGTTCATTTTTAGGGAACATTTCCAGATATATTATCTCTGAAAGGTAGGTTTTCTTTTCACATATTTTTGACATTTGCTTTTCATCACTGTAGGTTTTGACAGTAACCTACTCAAATACTGTCCCCAAATCATGCACCCCTGCATGATGCTAAACATCACAGGTTCGTTAGAATTTAACATTTTATTCATTATGCTATGCAGCATGATTTATCTACGCAACCAATCATGTATTTCTGATATTTCAATAAATATTTAAAAAAAACAAGAAAAAATAAAACTGACAAACCTTTGTTATGGTTTAATCCAGCCAACAGCTAAAACAACTATGCAGCTGTTCACTCACTCCTACCACCCCAGTGCAATGGGAGGGAGAACTGAGGTGAGAGAGGAGAGGGGAGAGTGGGGCAAATAACTTGTGGGTAACTTGGGATAAAGACAGTTAAATAGGACAGAAAACAAAGAAGCTGACGATTATGATAGAATGCACAAAACAAGTGAACCACAGTACACCACCCACAGACCACCGATGCCCAGCTAATTCCCAAGCTGAGGTCCCAGCTCCTGGCCAGCTTCTCTGAGCCTTATATGCTGAGCATGACAACACATGGTATGAATACCCCTTTGGCCCACAGATGTCCTGGGTGTGTCCCCTCGCAGAATCTCGTGCATCTCCAGCCTACTTGCTATATGGAAGGACATACGCAATGAGTATGAGAACCTCAGAAGTCTTTGACTTAGTGTAAACAGTGTCTAGCAACAACAAAACATCAGTATGTTATCAACATTACTCTCATCCTATATCCAAAATATAGCACTATACTAACCACTAGGTAGAAAATCAACTCTATCCCTGACAAAACCATGGCAGCCCTATTCTCATTAAAATAACATAGAATTATAAACTGAACTACTGATGAATCAAACTGAAATCTCAGGCAGCCCCTAAAGGAATCAAAACCCTCAAGATATCTGACAATTCTAACTCCCACTTCTAAATTACGAGAAAAAAATGGACAAAACCAGTCAGTAGCTTGTAGTTTGACTGTTTATTGTGCACATATATACTTGGCTATGATTAAAAACTGGTTATTTTGCAAGTGCAGACAATGTCCTATTGCTAGAGAATTGCGTGAAAAAGTACTTATAAAACAAATACTGACTTTAGGTCAGTTTTTATAAGATCTTTATCATGGCTCTTCAACCATCATGCAAGATGAGTCATTCAGGAGGTCTGTACAGGTTACAAACAGCAACAGTTTTTTATAACATGATAATTTCTGATGTCTTTCTAAGGTCTTTACTACAGTATTTCCTTAGCTTTACAGAAAGTGGTACACCACAACAGCATTCTGCCTTAAAATAAAGTACACGTCTTACTTGGTTTCTTCCTCAAAAACCACAAATCAAGAAGAACTATTCAAACCAAGGAAGGAAACACATAATATATATGTTACACATCAATCAACAGAAATAGCTTTTTCTATTATTAGTTTTTCATGACTTTAAAACTGCCATAGACAACCAAATTATGCCTCTATTGGACTTTCCTCTGATACTTGGCTTGGGTGGACAAACTAAAGTAAGAGCTACAGCTAGAAACACTATTAGTGCTATAAATTCTAAGATTCGTGACTCATATGGAAAGAAGTATTTTAAATAATTGCACTGAAAATGAAACTTTTAGATGCTACTTTTTCTAAATGGCAAATTCAGTCAGAATAATAAAGACAGATTGCATTCTGAAGGAATTTTTTTAATGTTGTCATTTATCTTCTTAATTTTTGGCAATGTAACATTAGAATAGAAGCTAGTTACAAATTTAGCATAATCAGTACTATTAACAGTATACTTAGGAAAGATGTTCAAAGCTAGCTTAATAAAATATTCTCTCAACATACATTCCACCCCTGGATTGTCTAAAAAATGAAAAATATCATTAGAGAAGTTCTTCTTCAGCACTATGTTGATGTGCTTTGCAATTATGTATCAGAGCTACTGAAAAGATACTAATTACATTAATATAGAAGACTTAATGAATGAGTTTGTAAATAAAAATAGTTCTAAAGGCATGATGACCCTGAGATGTTCTCAGCTTGAGACATACCTTAGGCCATTCATGATACACTATTCCAAATCACTGAAAAGTTATCATACTTTTGTATGATTTTTTTATTTTTTTTAAATCACATGAGTAGCTTTAAAATCTTGTTATTTTGAAAAAATAATATATTCAGGTGTTTAGTCATCTTCTGCTTTCGAAGTCTATCTGTATTTAAGTGCATTTTTGGCAGTTTTCAGGGTTTATTCTACAGCCATCCAGATAGAAAGCTTCCTTTTGGATGATCCTTATATAGAAACGTGTCCTTACCAGCTAGAGCAATGAAAAGAGAATAAGGTAATGGAAAGTGCAGAGTAATAACTGCTACAAACTGTTAAGTCACCATCCAGTTAAGTATAAGAGACACCTACAGAAGCTTTAACGAACCATGTCCGTATTCTATCAAAAAAAAATCAGTATCAATACTGCTGACTTTCTGAGATCTATCTATCACAGACCAACCACTGCTTCTATGAAAGTACTATTAAGTGGATTACAAATAGGTATCATCAGCTGCTTGCTGATGTTAATATAATTTGAAACTCTGGAACTTCCATTCTCTATACACTTCTAATCAGAACCTTCCTGTACACAATACATGAATACTGAGTAAGAAAATGAACTGTGAAACCACAGTATCATGAAGGTAAACAAACATGGTAAAACCTCATTAGACTATTTTAGTTGACAACGTAGATTCCAGAATTACTCTAGGGACAGCTTTATATCCACACAAGCGATGCAGAAAGAGTCAACCTCAGGCCTTCAGCCACTTGCAGGCCTTGGATGGCCAACTGTCTGCTCTGCCTTGATTTCTCACCCATTAGAAGTTAGCTCTTCCTTTTTTCTATTCTGTACCTGACTTCTACAGACTGGCTGATCTAATTAATTTCTTCCTCCTCTATATATTTTCATCTGTGATGATCAGTGAACATAAATTCCAGGAGAGTTCTCTCCATAGCTTTAATGTTACCAGATATTGATTGGTGGCTCAAGCTGCTATACTATCTTATAGTAACTGGCATATCCTGCTATAAAAATAATTTTGAGGGTATACATATGGCAGTCACAGCAGCATCAGTAAGCCCAGCCATCCGTCTTACTTCTTTCCATTTTAATTTTTACATCCTGTACCAAGTTCTGGGCTTCTGCATTTAACATCAGCACCCAAGCTAGCTAAAGAAATTTGACTTAAGTCTTCAGTATATTGGAATAATTTCACTGATAGCAGTATAGACAGCATAAGCTATGAAAGAGGAGAAGCTTCAGGCCTTCTAGCAGTTGTAGCCCTATCTGAGATAAAACCATCCATATTCAGAATGTGTTAATTCCATTTCAAGCTCGGCTTTAGGCCCCCTTGAACACTGAGAGTCCTCAAGTAGGCATCTTTCAACAAAATCATTAAAAACCACCTTACATGGATAAACAGTATGTCAAAAATTATGGCAACTGTAAATGAATTATGATAGTAAGGCATAAAGCTTGCAATATGAGCACTGTGAACCCATAAAACAACCAGAGAGTTTAAATGTAGCAGAACTGTAAGGAACATTTAAAAATATTTCTGTGGCATATCTAGCTTTCTTTCCTGATACACTGCAAAAAATTTTATACTAGTGCATCAGAATTGTAGAGCTACACACCTGAGTGACAACTGTGACATCGTTACTGTTCAGACATATTTGAGGTATTCAGCATTTGAACTATCACCAGAATACAGGTAACAACTTCCTGTATTCTGTTCCTCAAAAGTGATTCCATAGCTATATTGCATTCTCAGTACTGAGACAAAATTTAGAAGGAGTTACAAGGATGTGATTAGCTAAATCTGGCCTAAAGAACAGAATAGAAATTTCTGCATATCTACTCCAAGCACACCACTAATAATTTTTGTATCAGTGCATTCGGGAAAAGCCTGGCAACTAATATATAAAGCCTTTGTTCAAAGGACATTCACTCAGGGCTGCTCAAGCAGCTTGTAGGGCAATGCTTTTTAGAGTGTGCTAATGCAACAAAGTCTGGGAAAAAGGAAAGCTAGCAAAACTAATTACATAGGCGTGGTTGGAGGCATCCTGCCATACAGCATAAAATATTATGCTAAACCATTATAGGAAACCATTTATAGTCTAGACCTTTGGCAGTAGGGAAACAGGGCTAGCAGCTATGATTACTAACCAAATTTTAGTTCTTCTATACAGAAATAAATTACAGCAATAACATACTGCAAATATAAATTTTGCTGTAGATATGGCCTTTAGTCCTCCCCTAACTTTCTGAATATTGTTAATTATTAGTTTGTGAGTCTCTCAGCGGATCTCAACATGCCCACACTGCATGAGATAAAAAGCTTGGTACTTGAGGTAGATTGTAAAGACTTGCAGTCATTAGGATGACAGACCACACTTGGTACAAAATTAAGACCGTAAGAATTGCAACATGGGCTATACCAAATATTCCACTATCCCATTACCCTCTACTCATGATGATCTAAGAGAATGCCCAAGAAAGAATAACATCAATACAAGCAAAAAACGGCAATTACCCCCCAATACTCTGCCAACTTCAACTATTTTCAGATCCTATTTTTTGACACAGCTGTGTTTCTGGGCATTTAGTAAGTCTCGATGGATTTTTCTTCTGTGAACTGGCCTAGGCAACCTTTCAACCTATGCATATGTCCAGCTTCCATAAAGTGGCTTGCCAAGGAGTTTCAGTATCAGCTAACTCTTACATAGAGGGCTGCCTTCCTTCTTGTTTTGAGCTTTTCATTTGCCAGGTTTCTGGGCAGCTTCTAGTCCCTGTACTGAAAGACGCAATGAATGACTGACTATTCCTTATTTGTGTTCTCCATATAATCTGTAACTTCACAGAACACTGAAATATCCTCCAAAATTTTACTATGAAGGCCAGAATGACACAAACTATTCAAGATGTAGGTATATTATGACCAGTTTACTCAACAGCATAATAATGGTTCTTTATTCTTTTCCCAACGGGGGCCTGTCTTCATAGGAGAGGTGCTCCAGCTCCCTGATCAAAAGAGGAAACAGAAGTGATTTTTTTTCCCCTGTTACTTATGGTTGGTTTTTTTACAAAATTACTGTGAAAATGGTTGAAACTCTTAAGCAAGTAGTGTTACAACGTACTTTTCCAAAACATGATGAGAACAATATGCCCAGTGCACTGGCCCTATTAAACAAACACAAAGGTTTGGATAATCAGACTTGTATTTATACGCAGAACTGAATTTCAGTAGCTTAATTAAAAGCTGCTTCAGCCAATGGCTGAATACTTTCTGAATACTGGCCAATACTTTCTGACTTCTTTGTAATGTTAAAAAAAAATAAAAATCACTCTATGATTTTTACCGTTGAACTCAAAACAATCTATTTTACAAGCTTAGTGTTTGTTGCTGTAAGCATGTGCTACAATAAATTAGAATAAAGTATTTATCCTTTTCAATAAATTACAATGTTGGTGCTTCAAGAACAATACAAAGCAAATCAAGTGCTGGATATCTGTGATAACATTAATAAATTTTGTCAAACAGGCTGCTGTTGTGTTCTAAAGCTAAGAGATTTTGAAGTGAATTTTGTAGACTCCTGTGATCTGAGAGGAAAAGAAATGCACAGAATGAAGAGGTGCTAGAAGCAATGACTGTTGTAACAAAGTTATGTTTTAAAGGAAGTGAACAGAGAAATAGAACTGTCTACAAGAATAACATGATTGAGATCTTGTTCAAGTTTGTAAGAGTGCATCTCTCCAAAGGTCCTGTCATCTTAACACCAAAAGGGACTCAATTTGATTTTCTGATTTTGGTTTTTAGTTGTTGGGTTTGGGGTTTTTTTTCCAAGTCTGCTGGCAAATGGAGTATCTGCACCTCAGGCTGATCTCTGTACTTTTCTGTATCCAAAAGTACAAACCATGCATCCAGTCCAGAATTGTGCATAAATCTTTGTTTCAGCTTCCTCTCCATACAATACACAGCATGAAGAAATATTTGCTCTATCCAAAACAAAACAAAACAANNNNTCCAAAACAAAACAAAACAAAAAAAAAAAAAAAAAACCCAAAAAAACCCCAACTCTGTGCAGCATACATTGTCATCTTCTGTCTGGATTATTTTTTCACAAATCATTTTAATGACAACAACTGTTGTGAATGAATGGCTGGATACCATGAGTTCAGTAACTTCCATTACAGCAATGGCTCTTCACGTTGTTCTTGTTAGATAACAATTGTGATTAGTCAACAGTGTCTACCCAGACTGTCTGCACCCATACATACTTAATTCCCCACACCTTAAATTATGCAGGAGTGGAGCTGATGCAGTTTATTTCAGTACTTTTGCCAAGGAAAAAGAAAAATCACAGAGGACTCAGTACTAGCTGCAGAAGAAAATGAGCAGCAGCAAGAGTGATGGCCTTGTAAAGTGATGCACTGTCAGATTCCTTTGCCTGTGTATGAAGTCTTCAAACTAAATTCTTAATTCCATATCAAAATTACCCAATTGTCAAAAACAATTCCTCACTGATTCCTCGGTTTTGATTTTCCATACTTTATTCAACTCTTTATTTAACCAGTTTTTCAAAGCTAACCTATCTTGAAGTGGGAAAGTAAATTCCTCTTCAGTATTTTTATTAAGCCCACCAAGCATTACCTAAATTCATTTGTTTTTAAACATACTTGCAGTTCCATTTCTGAAACTAGTTTGGTTCCCTCTACAAGTATTATGCAAGAATTATTTTTTTTTTAAATCAACAGACTACTCCTTTGTATTAAAAGCGGCCTGAAGTTTTTTATTTTTACCACATACTGAATATTAGCATGAGACTATGAAAATAATTACTCCCCCAAGTCCTACAAAATTTTAAATGCTGAGCAAAAATTGTGACTGGTTATATGAAGAACATTCTTCCCCATGAGGGCAGTTGAGCAGCTAAGTGGGTTGCCCAAACAGGTTTTGGAAGACTTTATTGGATAAAGCCTTGTACAAGCTGGTCTGATCTCATAGCTGAACCTGCTTAGAAGAGGACATGTTGACTGTTAAATTTTAAGCACCTGACACTGTCCTGTAAAATATGTTCTCTTCTGCAATGCTTGCACAACACTAACTGTAAGAAATCCAGGAAGTTCACGCTGAATGAAAACTAAGTGTGACTTAATTTTTTTTAGCTTTGTAAGTTCTGGGAATTAATATAGTTAAACCATTATAAATGTAAATAAGTGCTGTAAGACCTACAAAAAGAAAAGTTAACATCCAGTAAAACATTTCTCTCCTTTATGGTTGAAAACAGGGAGAATTCCACTGCTTTAAAAGCATAACATCATCTTACTAGTAATAAGATCTATGACAAGTTAGTGAGTGAATCACAACACAACTTCCACATGCATTATAGAGAAATAAGAAACAAAATAAACATTTAATAAAACATGCTTGGAAAGAGGTTGGATAACATGCAGAAAAAGCCAGTATTTGATTCTTTTTCTCAACATATTAACTACAATTTCTGTTGTGCAAAATAGTCTTAATTCATTCAGTTTGTTGGCGTTTCTATTAATGTTAAGTGTGGCTTTATTCAATAAACAGAAGTAATTTACAAATATAAATACTTTAATCAAATTCCCAGCCTTGCTTGCAAGAAACTGTAAAAGTCTGAAACAAAAATTCTGAAGTAAAAAAAAAAAAAACAAAAACTCTAGTAGTTGAAAATGTAACAAACATAGTATGAATAAGCATATTTAAGTTTCAGAGCTACTTAAAGCATATACAGAAGTATAGATAGCAAATTCATCCGTGCAAAGACTACAAAGGAAAGCCACACATTCTAGTGAAGTTACTAGCCCTAGCATAGCACCATGCTATTTATAATCCCATTTCTAAAAAGGCCCATGTACATACAGGAACAAGCTCTTTGGATTAACAAACAATCCATTTAATTGACTCAAGATGTAACCAATCATAGAAGTGCAATATTTCACATTTCTCCTGACCAATAGCATCTCTTACTATTGCTATTGTTTGTTGCTATTTTTTTAACCACTAGATAATTAACAAACTTCGTCAAAATATGACTAAAACAGAATAGCTTTGATACCAATCTTGGTCAAAGAGCCATAAACACTTTCATGGCTTTACAGATTTCATTTCACATATATGAAAAGTTCACTGGTGTTGCTAGTGTTTGGAGTACAATGTCTTGTTCTTTATTTTTTCTAAACATATTGTTCAGAATTGCACAATGTATTTCACTCCACTTTGGCAGGTGGTTGAAAGAGCTCATTGAGTAGACATTTCTTCTGAAAGAATCTGGACAATGAATATTTGTCAGCATTACTTATGACCATTCAAATTTTAAACAGGACTAACTGTCCTAAAACTACAGTACAAGCAATTACCTTTTATTACAGCTAAATTAATGTGCGAGCTAAGGAACTGCCTGTACTTCTTTCTCCCTATTTATCCAATCACTTAACACTCCCTTTTTCAAGCTGCTGAGAGTAATAAATGAGAGATTTGCCATGGGTCTGGCTGAAGCAGTGTGAGGGCCATCCAAATGCAACCTCAGTGCTATCCAAAGAGCCATCTTAAAAGGTCTGGAAAAGAATCACACTCATCTGGAAGCTGACTGTGATCTGCTCTATAAAATACCACGTTCCACAGTTTTCAGAACACAAACTGAAATGAATGTTTGGAAATAACTAAAATAATGATAATACTATATTTAATAATAAACACCTGATATCCTAACATATTACAAATAACAACAGCTGAGATTCAACTCCAACAGCAGCATTAGATAGTCATGAAATACCATCCCTTCAGCAACTCAATACAAAGCTAATTTTAAACCAAATTGTTTAGCAGCCATATAGGAAAGAAATAATTAATTTTGGCAGTTTCTATCTTTCTCATTGTGACATTAAAGCATGTTCTCCTTCAAGATCTTAACATGTACCTGAGTTAGCTTAGTGTCTCACAAAAAAGGACTAAGCTAACTTCTATCTTGCTGGTGCTTTGTAGTAAGTTGCTCACATGTCTAAACTATGACAGAGACTCTTACATTTCCCTGGCATCAGTACTGCTAAGAGTCTTTCCACAAAAATCATGTAGGTCATCATGCTCTTAAAACACCAAAACATGTCAACTGTAAATCATATAAGAACTACATCAAGTTTGGAAAAAAACCCTAACAATAAAACACACACACATAAATACTTCAGTTACATGCTCTGAGGGTTCTTCCTTCTCCACAGACTCCAAAGGCCACACTTTGACACCTCAGATAGTCTTACACAGCATCTAAAGCCCCTACTAAAAGAGGTCTTATGTTTCATCATTCTTGAGTGAATAACAAGCAAGGTTACATGAATTTCAGGCTACCAAAATTACATGCTACTGCAAAAAAGAAAAATATGAATGTCAATGTTTTGGAATTTTTATAATGACAACAGATCAGAAGTCATCTCAATTTTTTTGGAAATGACTTACTGATATTTTGATTAAGGCAGAATTAAAAAAGGAAAAAAATCAAAAAAGCATCTGATTTGAAACAATGCAATATTTCAGGGGTTACAGTTTCTACATTTTAAAGTTTTCTTAATTTAATCTGTCATTCATAAGAATTAATCATAACTTGGTTTTACAGGACAAGAAGTCTCCCCACTTATCAAAGGCTGTTAATATGTTTGTGCAGTCTGATTGCTAAAAAGCAGGATCAGCCACCATAGCAACTTTTCTAATATATACATGTATCTCTACATGGAGAAGATAATGATAAAGTTCAAGTCACCCACAGGGAATCACCCTGAGTGGTAACTGTTCTGAGGCAGAATACAAAAGCTTCCAATTCCAAGTTATGAAAAAAGTCACATTGTTTTCTCACCCACTGAAAAATATACTGGTTAAGTACACACATGTAGAAACATCCTTATTCTGAACTATCGAGAATAATCTCTATTTTCTCAGCAAACTGCATACCGCATGGACAAAGACTCACTACATAACAGCAACAAACTGTCAAAACTCTGACTACTCATGTAGGTATCAACTCAACACTATTACTGACTTAAAGTGTGGTGGCATTTTCAGGAGAATCTACTGGATCAGTGTCATGGTTTAACCGGGCAAGCACCTAAAACAATCACCAGGCTGTTCACTCATTCCTCACCTTAAAGGGATGGGGGTTATAATCAAAAAGTTAAAGGTAACGCTTGGAGGGTTCTGATAAGCAATTAACTATTATTTGTTTTGAGTGATATGACAATTCCTTAAATTGTTTAGGGGAGAGGAAAAAAGCAAGTGATTTTGTTCAGGAGGCAGGGGAGAGATCTAGAAAAATTAAGACCTAGAAACAGAATCTTTGGAAAAAAAAAAATCTAGAGAGGTTTCTCTGCCATAGACTCTATAGAACCAGAGATATTGTGACTGGTAGTGCATTAAGAGAAAATTAAAACACCAAAGGACACAAAACAATCATTCAAAAGCTTTCAAAGTCATCACAGAAAGAAATCTGATTCTGGTATGATCTACTTAGTGCTCCCCATCATATCACACCCCAAGGGAGCTGGTCACTGATGAGTTTTACTAAACCAGTTATGAGCTGCTGTTTGGAGTGTACCACAGACACCAGGAACAAAGTTCCACAAAACATCAGAGGAACACATCTCAGTTGTAAATTGCATTATGTCTGGGAGGCTGAAGAGGATTTATCTTTTTATTTTACCAGACTCTAAGGAAAAACTGATTTTTACAAGAATAAAACAAAATGCAGGAAGAATAGCAAAAGATGTGTGTTCAGCATTCTTTTCTGCTTTGAGAAAGGTCTCACTGAATACGACAAAAAGCTTTAAGATGGACTTCCCTGGGTTTTTTCTGCCTTCTCAAAAAAAAAAAAATAATACTTGGGATGTGTCCAATAACGCCACTTCAAATCCGTATCATAAAATGGAATGAGCTGCATTGCAAGAATAGCAGACTTCAAAACCTGGTTCTTATTTCCATCTGTAACTAGCTAAATTCTCTTCACTGTTGAAACAAGAAAAAACATATGAAAGATGGTGTGGATATTGTTTTTTCAATGACTAGGCTGCACAAAACCAGAAAAAAAAAAAAAAAACAGAACTACCCTATTCTGCTATATAAAAGGCTAAAGCAAAAAGCACATACTGTAGAAATCTGTGGATCACATAAGAGTTCAGTGTCTGTGCCATAAGTAGTAAAAATAATAACGAAGAGACACTGAAGCCTAATTTTTCTTGTTGCTGTGGGTTCAGGGAACAGACATCCACAGCATGGCATCAACATAGGTACTGACGGTCAAGATTTTAACTTTATATGACCCCCACATATTGGCAAAATTCAATTTTCAAGTGGATTTCAACAACATATGTGTGAAAAGCAAGTATTTAAAGACTGTATTTTACAGTTTAAATGGTTTACTGGTGATTTGCCTTTCTGTCTGTAGCAGTAGAATGACACCTTTAAGTCAAGAAGCCATAGCATGAGATATGTTTTGATAATGTGAGAACAGAGTATCAGCACAACTGCATGCTTCAAAGCCTCACATAAAATTTACTGAAGGGCAACTCATGTTTAGGTTTTACACAGGGAATTTTCATTTTAGTTTCAAAACAATTCCACTGAAGAATTATATATGGGAGTACAGATTTGACAGTCAGGCCCTGTTAGGTACATTTTAGGGATTGGAAAGTGGAGGAATCGAGGGGGAAGGTGTGTGTGGGGTGTGTGTGGTGTTGTTACGACTATTTTGATGCTAACACACAACAGTTGAGAGAAAAAAAAGCGTTATCCAGCAGCAATAATAACCAAGATTGAGACAAACAAGAATTAAAGTTATCCAGCGGTAGTAATAACCAAGATTGAGACAAGCAATTTTGTCAAAATAAGACAACTGATATTCTTGTTCTGATGAACAGAAGTCATGATCAATTCTATAAAGTATTAAAACCACATACAGATGACCTAGGCACTTTAGTGACTCAGAGGGAAGAGTGCCATCTACTGAGTCAATAACTTAATTATAATAAATTCAACAAACCACATATTTGTAATGAAATAGAAAAGGAAGCTTTAAGTGGCATTTTAAAGTTTTCTATCTCTTAACTGAAAAATCTAAAGTTTTTTTCATTTTGAAATGTTACTGTAATTTATACGATAGTGAGCTAGTTTTGCCAAATTAATACTTACACCCAAAATATTTCTGAAAGGTTTCAGATGCCTCCATTTCCAAGTCATTTAAGAGCTTCAGTTTCCAAATGGAAGATGACACTTTCTGAATATTCTGCCTCTTTTAAAACCCTTATAGTTGGACATAAAATCTTGAAGATGCTCAGAATCACATACCAAATTATGATTGGAAAAGTAGGCCTTTATTCCTTTTTCTTTTTTTTTTCCTTTTTACAATATTCTGGAACCTGGGTTTAACTATGTTGGAGGACAAAATATTCAAAAATAAAAACATGAAGAAGCAGTTACGGAAGATAATTCTTGATTTATTTGATCTTTGATTTAACAAAGTTGTTGAGAATCATCCTGCAACATACAAAAGCACACCTCTGCAGAAAAACTACCTACCAGAAATACAGTCATGACAGAAACATATGTAAACCATAAGTGTGTTCTGTGTCTTGTTCTTAATCAAATATAGAATGATACTTATTTACAGATTCTGAATTCTTTAATTCAGAACATAGGTGATTAGTTCTTGACATTTGTGAACCAATTCCTGCTGTGCCCTTTATATACTTGCATAGTGTAAAATATGCATCTGAAATCTAGCCAGTGAAAATTATTAGAAATGGAGCCCAGCCTCCAATGCCAATGTCTCTGAAAGGCACGGGTAAATCTTAAATTTTGCTTTACCCCTAACAATTACTCCCATTAAAAAACTCATTGACACATAGAAGCTATTTCAGTACAGAGATTAATGACACAGAAAATCATCCTACAGTACAAACTCTAAAAAAAAATTTAAAAAAAAACTCCTTTTCTGTAATGCTTGTAAAGAAAGCAATTACAAGGGAACTGTAGCCTCTACTCTGAAACATTGAAGAGAAATATACAGAAAACATTTTGTCGTGTGGTGCCTCAAGCTGCTATACCACACAAAAATCAAACCTTTAATTCCACACAATACTCAGCAGTGAACCACCAATACAGTGAGAAAAAATGAACAATAAGGTAGAAATTTGATCATAATGTAGATTGTTTAAGCTTTGGTCACAATGTAGATTGTTTAAGCTACTGGAAAATAGCTCTTTCATAGGGACAGTCCTGCCTTGCGGACAGTTTGCTTTCCACAAAGAACTAACATTACAGTCATTGGAGGGTCTGAGCAATCAGGCAGATATGGAGCTTAGATGCTAGTATCACTGACACGCCCTAACTGCTTACCAAAAACTACACTCAGATCTGATAATTTTAACCACTGAAATCTTACTTTCATATGGGAAAGTAACATTTCTGAAAATAAGGAACTCTTAAAATAAGAAACCTTCCACACTATCAATTTATAAAGTAGAAAAATACTTCAAAAGTGCTTAGCCCTAAGTGGTTTTCATCAAGTTCAGTGGAGGTGGAAAAGTTGAAAAATTTTACAATACAGTGCGGTATAGATATTCTTTAATTTTAAAGCTTGGTTAGGAAATTTTCACGTATTTACTACAAATACAGCATAGTAAAACATTAAGAAACTGCATTATCGAAATTCTTGCAGAACTTAAAAGCAGTGCAAAGATTATGACAGTATTTGCACAGCATTCTCTTTTAATTTCTTCAGTGTCCTACATTACCATTTTCAAACAAATAGCTCAGTCTCACTTGTGTTTTACTTAGTGGGAAAAGACACTCAAATACATACAGAGGACAGTTTACTCACGATTGATCAACATCATCTTAATGATAGCTATTTATAAAAAAAAGGGGGGGGGGGNTTCCAAAAGTTCCATCTGTGGAAAGCAAAACTTTAGAAAGATCTGACCTTGTTTCTAAAGTTTCCTCCAAAACTCTGTATTTGAAAATATGAAGCAATCGTGAGCTGGCAGTCTTGGATTTGACCTCACCACATATAACAGGAAATTACTTGGTAACTATTTGGGAAAAATAGATGTGTGGAATAAGAGGCCATCAAGATTATTTTTTTTTGCGAGCAACTATAAAATTATGTCTCATAAAGTTTCAGAGATTCTATACCACTGAAAAACAAGAGTTTCTTAAGCTTGGTTTCAGTATGCAAAACTGGCATAACTCCTAAGAACAAAACATGCTGTGCCAGCCTTAAGGGCAAAATGACAGTTGAAAGAAAGTAAAAGAGATTTTACTGGATTGCACAAATGAAGCCACTTACCAACAAATTATGTTACTCAAGATACATTGTCCAAATGTATGTTTTCATAAAAATCATACAACCATTAAGATTTTTTACTTCTTTTTTGCCATATTATTGACAAGCAACCATCCTCTCCCTGCTCTGCTGGGATGATTTCCCCACCACGCACACACACTCGTACTCACCCACACCATTTTCCCTCATCTTCAAAAGCCAGGTTGGGTACAGATGGAGGGAGAAGAAAGGAGCATGGGAAAGCACAGCACATTAAGTTCTCATGCACAGTACATACTAGTAGTAATTTTGATTCTTTCTGGTAGTGCTGTCAAAACATACCATTTTTTAATAAAGAACTTCAGCATAGCACTAAATTGCTGGAAAATGTTCCTGGATCCCGGGCAATAGTGACTGCACCTATGTATTCAATGTTGCATTCATCACAACCACTCCCAAGCAATCATCCAGCGCTCACAGTGAACGCAATGAATGATACTCATTGTCAAAAGATGTACACTTCCAAGATACAAGGCATGAAAATAATTTTCAACAAAGAACGGGCTCTGAAGATTAAGGCAAGGCCGTCCTCAGCAGACCTTCATTCATTTGTTAATTTTTTACTAAACTGCTGTTACTTCAGATCTTTCAGCTATAAAGACAAGTACAAGTGAAGAAGTTTGCTTTTAATAAGAAGTTTACTCATATTCAAGTGAAACTCTTTGCAATAATAAAGTGAAAGAGGTTATAACAAAGCATCTCACAAGGTAGGAGAAGGGAGTTTGGCTTACTGCAAGGAGAAAATAGTCTACCTGAACTTAGGGCAACTGAGAAAGGAGACAGCCTGTTGTTTATGAATGGTGAGGTCTCAGAAACACATAGAAACACCGCAGGCAATAAGTCTAAAACTGGAGTGTTTAAGGTACCTACGTTACGTAAACATGTGTAGGCAAGAATAATTAGCTAGACTTTCAAATAGTATTACTGTGAGCAAATCAAGCACACTTACTTGATGGTAATTAATAATCAGAAAAGGGCAGATTATGTCTAAAAGGTTTACAGAAGCATTGCAATCTTTTTACAATACAGAGTTCCCTAACCTGCTTAAAAATATGCTATGTCACTCTAAAAATCTGTTTTCCTGGTAAGTGAAAACACAGCTACAAAAAAAAAAAGAAAAAAGAAAAAACCCTACAAAACAATTAATTCTCCATCTTCTAATCTAAAATACTTTTCTTCAGGCTTGAAAAAAAGACTTGGATCAGTATGACTTTGAGATTTTTATGTTCATAGCATGAAACCAGAAAAACAGCTGCAAGAAACTTAAGTATGTTAAATACTGCATTAGTATAATATTCATCAGAAAAGCAGAAGAGAACATATCCCAGATGAGTGGCTTAGGAAGAAGTATTCTCTTCTCCACACAGCTCAAGCTTACCTGACTAAGATTCAAGAAAAATGCACCCACAAATAAAGCATCTGATCCTGCAAAACATAATTTATGTAAGCATTTCTACGAAAGTCAAGGTTTCAGCCCCACTTTTGTCAAGAACTTTCACAGTTGTAGCAGATTACAATGTATGAGATAGTCATGGTCTTGCTCTGTTGAGTTTTTACAACTCTCTCCAAATGCTGCAGCACACTGACGGTTTATATGCAACTATCCCTGTTGTGATATCGGATACAAAATAGTTTTTTTAATTATACTCTTTTTCTCGGTTTGTAATTAGCTTTTAACCTAGCTTCTTACAAGACATTTTATCTACAAAGATCATAACAGTTAATACAACGACAACACTAATTTCAGAAATTAAGCAGCAAATTGGAAGTAACTACACACTGACATGGTAATGCTAAAAGACAGCTTGGGGAAATGGTTCATCTCAAACCCACCAGTGATATGTCTTGTCTCTGAAAAAAAACACACCGATAAATTCTGTCACATGCTTGCTGTTTACAAGCATCAAATGTGCAACTGCACAGAATACAAAATTCATGCACCTATATATAGAAGGCTCACACAACGAGGACTGTACATTATCCTACTATGTTTTTTGAAAATGTTTTTTTTCTGGACATCTAAACAGACTTTAAACACTGCACACTTTCTATGTCCCATCAAGAGGCACCAGCATTTCCAAAGGTGAAGACAATGGTCGAGCAACAGAAAGGTTGAAATTCTTTAATGAAATATCCTATGGGGATGGAAAGAATTTTGAATGAGAAAAATCCTTAATAGTGGATCATAAGTACTGCTTGCCAAATCTTCCACTACACTATAGACTATCATGCAAGCTAGCCTCTCAGTCAAATGGCCTTGATGAACACTTCAGCTCCCTTAATCTGATACATATGTAAAGTATAAGACATTTTTTAATTAATTCAAGCCCTAATTATTATTATCTATTATAAATTGTTGTATTATTTGTTATTAGTGTCTATTTCCAAATAATTTTAAACCCCCAAAAATTCTAAAGCACACATTTATTTTACAAAGCTATGGATCTGTGATTCCAAATAACTATTTAACAATAAAGCATTCTATTTCTACAGATGAGGTGATTTTAGAAATAGGACACTAAAACACATCTGTATCACCAGTCCCACAAAACATTGCTCCAGACCACCTCACAGAAAATACTTCCATACAGCTGCACCAGACACTTGGGGAACAAGTGATTCAAGATTTGTGTGGAAGAATCTCTTTAATGTGCAGCAGGGGAGCAGAGGATGCACCTGAACCTGAAGGATAACAGAAAAGCTTATGGCATACATTATTTAAAACATATAAGTAGATCGAGAACCATGACCTTTACCAGAAGACACGGTTCAGTTAGACCACTGGAATAGTAAAATTAATTTTACAGGCTTAAAGGCACTTTTAAAAATCTTATTTTCCTTCCTTGTTCCACAAAAGCCATATTAATTAAACCAAAGTCACAAAATCAGCATGGCAAGAAATGAAGAAACTGCTTTTAAAACAAGCCACTACGACACTGCAAAAGAAGTGCTAAGTACTACAGTTTTAGAGTGACACTCTGGTGTTTTGGGCTGAGCGATCTACAAGGTTTAGTTCATTTGTTTAAAGTGTGGAAAGAAAAAGAGGTTTTCAGAGCTGTTCCCCACATACATGTGCACACACAGGCAACACACACACACACAATGCTCTCATGTTCCTCGCCCTCCCTTCCATACACTAAATCTAGTTGTTATCAACCATAAGCAAGAGATAGAAAGTACTCTGCCCTCTATATGGCATATCCTTCAACATGATATACTCTTGCAGGGTTGGGTTTTTTATGTATGCATATAATTGTGCAGAGCTAAGTTGATATTTAAGGTACTTGGCAGAAGCATTAGAGTTTGAGTTATAGATCAAAATGTAGGACTGCAGCCATAATAAATACTCTTCCCAATAACTGACTACATACAACCAACTAAAGAGAAGTTGAACACATAGAGGTCACAGGCAAAGGAAGATAAAATTATATATTATTCTGATGCAAAAAAGCTCTTTTGGATGAGATGAGATGAGATGAGATGAGATGAGATGAGATGAGATGAGATGAGATGAGATGAGATGAGATGAGATGAGATGAGATGAGATGAGATGAGATGAGGAAGATGACAGTCCTCTTTTATAAACAAAGAAGCCCCACTGTATAATGTTTCTGATACCTAACATCTAAGTGTTTTTAGAGTATGCTTTGGATAAGGAAATCTTTCCATCAGAAGAGGGGTGGCCACCAGGGACAGGGAGGCAATTGTCCCTCTCTGCCATCCTGAGGCCCCATCTGGAGAAATGCATCCAGAGCTGGGGCCCCCAATTCAGGAAAGATGTGGAGCGGTTGGACGGGGTTCAGAGAAGGCAACAAAGATGATCAGATGCTGGAGCATCTCTCCCATGACGACAGGCTGAGGGAGCTGGGCTTGTTCAGCTTGGAGAAAAGAAGGCTGCAGGGGGAACCTCATAGCAGCCTTCCAGTACTTAATGAGAGTGTACAGACAGGAGGGGAATCAACTTTTTACAAGGGTAGATAATGGTACAACAAGGGGGAATGTATTGAAGTTGGAAGAGGAAAGGTTTAGATTGGATATCAGGGGGAAGCTCTTCATTGAGAGAGCAGTGAGGTGCTGGAACAGCCTCCCAGAGAGGTGGTGGATGCACCAGCCCTGGAGGTGTTCAGGGCCAGGTTGGATGAGGCCCTGGACAACCTTGTCTAGATCCAGGCCTGGAGGTTAGCAGCTCTGCCTGGGGCAAGAGGGTTGGAACTCAGTGATCCTTGGGGTCCCTTCCAACCCAGACCGTTCTGTGATTCTGTGATCTTAATCTTTAGGCAAATATATACTGAAAAGAAATACATTATGTCAGAGAGAGATGATTTAAGTTCACCACTACAGGCTTTCACCTTACAACATTTGGCATATTCAGTCCTGGCCGGAATAAACTGCTTCAACTGAAAGCTTCTATAAATGCAATTGAATAGAATAATTTCATCTGGAAATGACCTATAACATCATCAGGTCAAATAGAGACGATGACACATCACAGAGGAGACTTCTGGTCCACAGTAAAAAATGCTTTCACCTCACATGCTGAAATGTAGATGAGAAGAGACATATATAAAGGTGACAAAAAGGAGTTCGGTGGTTTTAAGTTGGTTAAGACTGCTTTTTTGCAGGAAATTACATGCTTTGTATAGAAAACTGCAGTACATTTGAAGAGTTATTCTGAAAGTAGAAACTCATCCAAAATAATTTCTGATCATGGTTTCCAGCTTGCTTCTGCTAATCAAGAGAAAAATTAGAATTCTGACATAAAATGACATGGAGAAAATTCACTATTAGAGCTTTTGGCCATCTCTCTAGTCCTTCTTCATGGACTACTTCAATACAGTTTTGAAACACTATGAACAGTGGTACTTAAACTGAGAGTTTAAACTACGGGTGTCTAGAATTTTGCATTAAGTGCAAGCATGAACAATTAAGTAACAGTGTTATAAGAAAAACATTTTACTATGCAGCATTAAAACATTTATTATTCACACTGCTAATAATACTGTAATTGCTGGTGTATATTAGATTAACAGTTCGTAAAAATGAAATTATCAGAAGCATGAAGAGTTTCAAGACTAGCAATAAGTGAAGGACAAAGCATGAATAAGTAGAAATTGTCACATTTGCTGAATATATTCATACATGCTACAGTTTCACCTGCTGATAACAGGTCAATGTGGAAGCAACAACAGAGAGGAACACAAAACAATCGTATGAAGAATTGGACTACAGTATATGAAAGAGGACATCTACACAAGTCATGAAATGTGTTTATAATTCTTAATTCTTTACAGTTGACCAGACCACCATTCCTTCACATATTGTTGCAAACTAAATTATTTTACCAGAATTTCAGTTAGTTCTCAATCTTATCTCAGTTTGTATTTCAGCAACTGTATTTTCCAGTGCTTACTTCATATAATAGAGACTGCAAAGCATGTATCTTTAGAAAAGTAAAACTGGCAGTAAAAGAAAATAATTGAGAATGCAACACAGGCGGTAATTTAATTCTGAATATACCATATTTAAACTAATGTAATTCATTTTTATTCATAAAATTTCTTGTTTATTGAAATGTTTTGAGTTGAAAACATAAGTTTGATTTGGTTTAAAGCAAAATTGTATCTGTTGTTTAGCATATCTGATTTCAGAATCAACTTTAGGCCAGCATGACAATTCAAAATATTCTAGCATGAAATTTTACTTTGAGGTTTTACTTTACCTCCATCATCCAGTTCTGTCAGAAACTTAATAACCTTCTAAGCTACATTTCATGATACACTATGAGAGTGAAATTCAACAGCTACAATTCCAGATACCGACAACAACGTATTTCTTCACTTGGGACAATTCTGTAATATCCTCTGCTTCTGCCTATTCGTACCTGCTTTTTGCCTAGAAAATTTCCAGACATTTCCTTTCAGGTGTTACTTCTTTGCTGTAAACTCACTAATAAAGCAAACAAGCAAAACCAAACAAACAAAAAACCCTGAAAGTAGAGCTAACCACTTCGGAAAATACTTTTAACACAGTGATTATACTTCAAAGTTAAGAAGTGATCTATCCCTATGACTAATGGGTATTTGTGAAAGCATAATAAGAACTAAAGTTCTTAAATAGCACAGAACAATATTCAGTTTAGGTTTTACATGACTATTTGCATAATTAAAATGAACAGACTATGAACTCAAAAGGAAATCTTATCCAGATACTCTTGAAATAACGGCCATGCTGCCACTGACCTCAAAGCATAAATAATCAAGACCTTCATTAGGACAGACTGGTGTAATCTGAAGCACAGTGAAGAATGCTGAATACTAAAATTAAAT
>VXBZ01009723.1:261909-288569 GCA_013399135.1 Heliornis fulica
CATATTAACTCTAATGTACAGAAGTTTTATTTGCAAACTACAGCAGGCATTGATATACCATTAACATCAACAGCGAAATTAGTTTGACATTTTATGGATTTATTCCAATGCATTTTTATAATTAGCAAAGGTTTCATTGCCTCATTTAGAGAAAGACTTTAACTCAGGACATTAAGGAGCTGCACTGCCCACGTTGTGTGCTGGTAGATATTCTCAAATTTTCCAGTTCAGGAAATAAGTAGGTGTGTAACCAGTTCCACTCAGTGAGCACATCTTAGTAGATGTTTATGGGATTAGACTCAAAATTTCTGTCCTCAATTGAGATAGGATAATTTAATTTGTCTTTTCACTCAGTAGCAAGTACTTGTGTCAATCTGCAAACCAAACCAAGCTGACCAAACCCAACAAAACAGCTTTCAGACATGAAGTCTCCAGTCAGAGCATGAAAGTCTAAGCTTTACTCCATTACACTGGTCACTCTTCTGGTTTTGGTATTAAAAAAGTCCCACATTTTGAACACATTTTTGTCCATCTGGAATGAGTTAGGCAAACTCTGGGCTTACCTTATACCTTTTCCACCCTTCTAACCTCCCAGATTCAAATTTTATAAACTAAATCAGAATACACATCTTCTAACTGTAAATCAAGTCAACTAATGGCATCAGAAATTTAAAATAACAGCCTTTTTATTGATTAGAAAACATTCCACTCACACAGTGTGCTTGTTAATTAGCTGCAAATCACCTGCTGGTTGACATTTGCCATGTGATAAGCAGTTTTTCAGATCCACATTCTAGCTACTTTATTGTTCCATGTGAGCTCCCTCAAATCCCACTGAGTCTGTTTGACTCCTTTCAGCAACAAAACATAGGAATAAATTTTAAAGATGCAATTTACACTAACCTTGTGTTCCAACCCCCCCCCCCAAAAAAAGAAAAAAAAAAACACTAAAAGAAAAAAAATCTCAGCTAAGAGTGGAAACCTGAGCAACATTTTGGGCATTACTCTGCTAATGTGGATTTGGGGAACAAAAACCCCCAACCAGTAAATAAGTCTGTAAGTTGTCACCTAAAAGAATATTATATAATATGCCAACTGATTTTATTAGTACCTGAGTATTTTCTTTTTCTCTGTTGCCTGGTGTTAATCTAATTTTATTTCCTACCATTGTTTCACAGCCTCCAGCCTCCTAGCTCACAAAAAGACACAGAGAAAATCCATGAGAGAGATTCCCCCACTAAAGTCTTTGTGAACGTTTCCTCCTTCCTGTCTCCATCCGAACATGCAGGGTTTGCAATCCTGGAACATGGCTCTAGACCTACACATATCTAAGGCAAATCATCCACACACAGAAACCCTGCACTGCTGTCAAATGCACCTCCCTTCCACAACCTCGCTTTGGTCAGCCCTAGGGCAGTCATTCCAAAGAACACCGTGAGGATTGTGAAGACCCACAAAATGTTCCTGACACAAAAGTAAGCACGTAAAAAACACTGGTACCAGCACTGTATCTAGTAATATACTGATTCTGTCAGGTGTCAGTAGCAGGTCTCCAACAAGGAGAGTAAGGAACACATCAAATACACATTGAATATCCAGACAGACACATCACTTTCAGCCCTGTGAATCCCCGCAGATGAAGAGGCATGGCGGTTTTAGTGTTATTTGGAAAGTGGGCTGATCACACTTTAAACATCTGTAGGGACAGCTATTAAGGGCATATAAAGCTCAGCTGTTTAACCCTTTCCCTCAGAAGAGGGATCTTATACATGTGGTCTTTGGGACACTAAGTCAATGGGCAATCTTATGGTTTCTGCAAAAAGACATCAACTAAGGAAAAACAGCCTTTCTCAGAGGCTTAAATTCATGGCAAGGAACCCCAGTAAAACAAGTCGAAAGGCCTTACAAAAAACAAGGGTGAAAACCACTCAATGGGCTAAGAGTCATGTAAGAAAGAGTTAAACAGTTAAAACTGACATTAGAATTAGTTCTTGAAATTACTGCCCATCTTATTAATGGAGAAGGACAACACGGGATTAGAATCAGAGAAAGGGCTTCACAGGGCATCCAAACACAATCTTGATGTCCAGATTTATTGGACAAGACTAAGAAATTGTCCTGACAGAACATGAGAGTACCTTGTATAGAAAAAAAATCTTTTCAACAACTTAGGAAGCCCAGAAGAAAGTGTAGAAGTGCCTCAGAAAGTAAGCATAACAATCTTGGACCTGCAGAAGGAAAGGAATGTGCAGAGAGTCCTGTCTGGCTCCACCTCACCAACAAATGCCTTAATTAGTGCAGAGCCTGATGGGGAATTGTTACTTGTTATTACAGAACAAAAAGTATCTTACTAACTTATAAGCAACTGACATGATAAATGGCAACTGTGTCCATAAAATAAATTTCCTTTTCAGTTGCTATCAGGATGATGCAACTACCAAATCATCCCCAGCTGCCTAAACCTCCTTAATAAAAATGAAAGGCATGATTGTGGTCAACTCTATGCAGGTATGCAAAATGAAACAAGAAACATTTTGACCTTTTGAGGATCTACAGCAATGCCAGAAACATTGCATTTGTTCAGATTACAAACCACAAGAGTTTAGGACTCCTGCCATACACATCTATCTTCTGCCCTCCTACAGAAACTAGCATCACTGGCCTCCACAGGCGACATGTATCTCAGATGAATGAAAGACAGTATATGTTGCCCATGAGGGCACAGGAATTAGAGAACGACTAACTGAAGCACTGTGAAGTTAATCTAACAAATATACAATAAACATAAACCAGTTGTGTAAAATTCCTCTCCAAGGAACTGAAAAATCCACCATGTCCTAATGCTAATGCCTCCCCCAAGGGCTTCAGCAGCGTAGCTAGAGATATGTTACATTCTAATACAAGGGTTAATGCTAAGAGCAGCCATACCATGCTGCTTAGCAATACACTTACTGAATTCAAGTACAGTGGTACCTGGCAAAAATACCAGGTAAAATACTAAGCAAAAAGAGCCTGTATTAAGACAAAGCTCATTCACTGTCTGACAAAAAAATTAACATGTACAAACCCATTTAAATCCCAGAGAAATAGAAAAATCTCCAGTACCATCAAGAGACAACATTTCATGCAATGACTTTTGGAGACATACTATCTCTCTTTAAGTGAATGCTTGTGTTTGAAACTTGTGTTTCTCTCTTTCAAACTTCTGTTTTTCAAAGATCAAGTTCTGCCCCTTCAGAGACAGGCAGATCTATGGGCATCAACTTCCCCCTGAACCTTTTCTCACAATGGGCTGTTTGGTGTGCCTTTTACTTAATTTGCCTCCTGGTTTGTCAGTAGATCTGTCAACACCTCCGGATCTTTCCTCCGGGAAGGAAAAGCCTCAATTGCTGCAAAATTTAGACAGATAGTCATGCATGTGATTTGGAAAAAGAACCATTCGGTATCTGGACAAATCGAACCAACCATCTAAACCTATACAGAAATGTAGTACTAGAGAACTCTTAGGATGTAAAAGGCTAGGGGTGGGGAGGGCAAGAACAGAAAATGAGGCCTTTTTGTAATTTTCACAGATTCACAGAACGGTCTGGGTTGGAAGGGACCCCAAGGATCACTGAGTTCCAACCCTCCTGCCACAGGCTGGGCCACCAACCTCCAGGCCTGGATCTAGACAAGGTTGCCCAGGGCCCCATCCAACCTGAGCTTGAACACCTCCAGGTTTGGGGCATCCACCACTTCTCTGGGCTGTCTGTTCCAGCACCTCTTTCTTTGAGTAGCTTCCCCCTGATATCCAATCTAAACCTTCCCTCCTCTAGCTTCAATCCATTCACTGCTGGCTCATGGTCAAGTTTCTCATCCACCAGGACCCCCAGGTCATTCTCAGCAGGGCTATTCTCAAGGAGCTCCTCTCCCAGCCTGTAGATACGTCTGGGATTTCTCTGGTCCAAGTGCCAGACCTGACACTTTGCAGTGTTACATCTCATTAGGTTCGCCAGGGCTCACCTTTCCAGTCTGTCCAGATCACTCTGGATGGCTTCCTTTCCTTTTCCTTTCAACTGCACCTCTCAGCTTGGTGCCATCAGCAAATGTGCTGAGGGTGCACTCATTTCCATCACTGATGTCATTGATAAAGATCTTAAAGAGCAACAGTCCCGAGGTAAACTAATCTCCTCTACCCGATACAAAGTGTAACCTAAAACTCAGCCCTCTGGCTCTTACCATTCTGCCCAGGTGCACAGGACAAGGTACAGCTTTTTCATAATGTGTATCTTTGGTTAACTTTAACTAAGGTATTGCTAAGGATCATTTGTACTGTAAGATCAAGGGAAGGAAGGAAATTATTATAATGGAAGGAAAACTGGGTTAAGTGTTCTTCAAAAATAAGTAACATATCACAGTGTACCTTGTAAACACTAAGTCTTGTACTTTTTAAGTAGCTATGGAGACTAAGAAAAAAAAAAAGAGGAAGCAGGCTATCCATGAAGGTTAAAATAAAATAACAAGAACTAACTTTAAAAAAGTAAGTAGATACTTCTACACTGGTGGCAGGATGCTCAAGGGAGAATACACAGAGACTCTCAAAGCTTACACTGAGTCTTACAACGACAAATCTGAGAACTTGCCATTGTGCTGAAAAGTAGAGATTGTACAAAAAAATGAGAGCAGAAGCTCCCCAGTGAAACTGAAGACACATACTGCTGCTGACAATAGCATCAGGAAATGTTTCCACTAATTATAATTTTTTATGCCAAGAGCATAAAGTTTGGTGGCGCTAGAGAAGCTAAATACTCACCACACTGAGTTACGAATGCATGACATTTTTGTTACCGTGTTTGTACAAACAATACTGTATTTTCATCTCCATGATTTTTCTCTCCTGATCATGAATTTTACCTGCCTCATTTTTTTATGATCTGCAAGAAGTTTTCCTGCAGTCCCTCACCCACTTAGCAATACAAAGTCTGCAGACTGCAGGGTGCCCACAGGACCATCACAGAGAAACCTGTACACGAGACATACTGCATGCAGGTAGGCTCTTGTCCAAAGAGCAGTGCCTTAACAGGCACAGCAGCATCTCCAGGGCACGACTTAGATTAGCTTGGCATGCCTTCATGCCAGTGAAGCTACCTGATTTTAGCATACTGCTAACTTCAGGGTCTGCCTACATCGGTCAAGCAGTGAACCAGCACCCCTAATAGAGCTTTCCCCCTGTTCCAGATTAAAGCGTGCCATCTTTGAAAGTTTCATGAAGGAGAAAGCCATCTGCTGCTAAAAAAAAAAAAAAAGCCTAGGTACTGATTTCATTTGCACTGGTGATGATAATGACTCCTTTTCTTAAAAACTTTGTCCCACACTTCAGCTGAAGAGTGCTGAAATTGTAAACTTCAATACTCAGCTAGGGCTAGGTAATATTGTCAAATACATCAATTAATGAGAAAATCTGGTTTTGATCAACACAAGACACTGAACTTGAAGCTTTCCTACTTTCCATAAAACAGTAACTCACAATGTCCAAAAATGGTTCCAGTGTCAAATTCAATTAAAATGTAATTACTCCATACAAAAGAGAGCAGCATCAGTGGGACCGATTCAGGATACTGCTTTCAATGTGCTATTACAGTGGCAAAAAATAACTTAATGTTTGGGAGCATAGGCTCAAATTCTATCAGGTAAAAAAGGTAATTAAAGATCTCTCAAAAATGACATGATTTTAAAGTGCTGTAGCTATACCCTTCTCTTTCACATATAATACATTAACTCAGGTTCATCAGACAAGACATCCAAAATAAAAGGAAAACAAGTACGTTACCATTTCAGTATTTAATTTACAATTAACAGATTTACATTTATATAATATAAACTTTACTCATTCCGACCTTAAAAAAAAAAAAAAAAATCCATTCTTCAAATATGCTGGCACATTTTAACAGTTAAGTGCCAGTATAGCTAGCCAGTTTTTGTAAAAGTCTGATTGATCCACCAAAATTCATCAGTGTAGCCTTTGGCATTATTTTTAGAAATTACAGTTATTATAGTAACTGAACGAATACAAATATTTTATAATGAAAGCACATATAAATTAACTTAAAGGTTTGGTGATGCTTTATAAAGGTAAGCCTGCAGATACTACACTGAGGCACTTCGTTGATTTTAAGTTTAGGTATATACTTATAAGTATAAACTTAGAAGTAAACTCGGAAGTTACTTTTATAATTCTCATATCTAAATCTGTATCTATATTATATATATATACATATAATCTGTATCTATCTATAATTCTCTTCTAAGAGGCAACTTAGACAAGTCCTAAAGAAACTTTGAGGCATACTTATAATTACTAAGCCCCCATAATTGATAATAAATTAAGTCCTACTTGCTGACAAAACCTCACTTCTAGTGGGTATTATTAATGTTCCCTGAAACCTTTTCCTTTTGCAGTGAAAGGCCTGACAGTTAGTACTAACATAAGCCTTCCATCTCCAGTACAGAACTGTTCGTAGCTATGTTGAGAACATCTTACTGGGGAAGCTGGTACAGAATATACAGTAAGAAAGCTTATTCAAGCCCCACAGTGAAAGAAACTGTGCCTTTCAGTGTCAGAACAACACTACCAAAATAAGTTACCCACCCATAAAAATACAGTGCTACCAAAGCAGCTTGCACATTCATACTGGGGGTTCAACTGACACAACCATACAGATTGCACTTTTCCACTTCCCAAATCATACCAGTAAAACCTTCATGTGTAGCAGTGCTGTAAAGATGTATTTCATTTCACATGTCAGCAGCCATAGTGAAGGAATTTGTATGCAAAAAAATTAAGCATAAACAAAAGCCTTTCTGAAAAAAACAGAATCTTACAGTGTAACTATTTTAGATTTAATTTATTTTTTTAGAGACTTTTAAAAAAACCCCAAAAACTATGGCAGTTCTCTAAACCACTCTGGCATTTAATGTTTAATTGTTACTGTATAGTATTAATGAACACATGTAATAACTATATCTGAAACCAAATGAAACAAAACTCATGACAGTGACTCATTACCTTTTCTTCCTTCAAAAAAGTTTATACAAAACAAAACCAACAAAAGCCACCCACCCCACTCCACAAAAAAACCCAAAACCACCACCCATCCAAAAAAACCCAGTGACTTTTAAATCTCTTACACAAAATTCCACAAAAGATCTATTATTTTAATCACTAAAATGTTTCTGCAATGAACACAAATTCCACAAATAGGTCACATAACAAAGCAGTACAGAATTTGTCCTGGAAAGCAGAAACTGTATTAAAAAGAGCCTAATCCAAATTAGTGCTGCTGCACCTGCCTCTATTTAAACAAAACAGAGAAAAATAGAATCCTTAAACAGGGAACTGATCTAATAAAGTACGGTTGCCCACCCCTAACTGCAAAGGACAAACAGGAACACATTCATCAGGACTGCAAGATCACAGCGCAAGTTTTGTTGAATTTATCACAGCAGTGGTGGAAAAGAAGCAAACAAATGGCCACATATGCTGGATTTGAAACTGCCTATTAAAACTGTCAGCTCTCATCTCAATTAAGCATAATAAATCAAAATAGCTACAAAGCAGATCTTCACATTGCCTCTCTGAATCTGCAAGAAACTGCTTTTCAACAGAAACGGTATTACAGTAGTTGAGGTTTGAAATACTTACAGAAAAACATTCTATACAGTTAACAAAATTTTTTCCATACTATTTTGATCTCCAAAATCTTATTATTTTAAATTGCAAAAGTATAAAATGTTCAATAGCATCCATCTGTTCCCCTGGAATTAGCAGTTACAAAGTAAAAATAACAGCAGAAGCAAGTAATTTCCAGATCTTACCTTTCCAGATTCTTAGTCTACAGTTTAACAGTCTGATATATTTTAAGACAAGCGATCTAATAACGGTCCTTAAAATTACCTACCAATTATACTACTTTAAAACTGACCTATATAATATATACGTGTGTGTGTGTGTGTGTGTGTGTATATAAAGGTAAGAACAAGAAAGCTACAGAAATGAAATAAAATAAACACAATACTTATAATGACCATACCTAGTAATAAGAACCGCATTATCATGGTGAGCAATCCCATTTTCTGGAATGGTGTTTCCATCACTTTGGTGGGAGAGAATGGATTTCTGCCACTTACAGAAGCTATCGAGGGACTTGTCTGCATGGTGGTTTATCTCCAAGTTTGGCTGCAATACAACATGCATACCAGAAATGTTCCAAACAAATTACTAAGGTCAGTTGTTAAGCCTTTTGAAAACTAAAATGGGACTATAATTAGAAGCAGTGGTTTCTAGGAATAAACTCTTCTTGCCAAATTTTATCTCTCTAAAATCTGACCCCAAGTTCAGCTATGTATTACTGAAAAAGCATTCCTTCTACTCTAACTTTAACAATGATTATGTCAATACACATAAAAAACCACCCCAGAATATCAAAATCTCAATCTAAAAATAAAACTGACATCCCCAAAAGATCTATTAATATTCACCTGAAGTAAGAACAAGTATCTTTGATATGATACATGAGGAATAATCCTCTGAACTGTTTCATTTGGATTAAAGCAGTGAAAGCTTACAATATAAGTTTTGTAATCAGATCCAGCCATTTCAAGCAATAATTACATGACAACATAACTTGTATTTCAGCGATATAAAGCTTAGTGCAGCAGCTCTTACCTGATCTTCAGTGAGGACAATTAAACGTGTCACTATAATATTCACAACGTTTCCTAGACTGGAATCACGATAAAGTTTGGCAACCTGACCTCCAGAAAACAAGAAAACGCACAAAGTCAGACAAGAAACACTACTTGTTTCCTACATGGTTAAAAATTAACCTCACTCAATGTAATTTCATAATGTTAATTATGAGTATCTTCTGAATAAGCTATTTTTGAAAAAATAAAAAGCATTCAGTAAAACAAACTTCTTGGGTTACACTTTTCAATCAAAATTGTTTGTACCTTGTTTCATAACTCATCCAGCATGAGTCATTTATAGTGTTGACTTAAACAAAATAGAACTGTATAAACTAAAAGCACTCAGATTAATGTAGAATTGAAGACAATTTAAGTGATAACAGTATTAGTTATTGACAGAAACAGTACTGTATTTTTCCCCATGATGCTAAAGTTTGCCACATTTCAACTACTAATTCCTGCAAACTGACACGTATTTTGAAGCATTATTTATTCCAACAAATAAATACTTTACAGTTGCTTTAGCATTTCAGTACATGCATATTGATATAAACACAGAGAGGGATGAAACTTACAATATTCATTACACTCAAAATGTAGTGTTCAATGTCTTTGCGACCATGGTAGCCCACCATCATTTTGTCTGCTACCACCAGCGTTTCCACAAACCGTTCAAGGCTCACTGATCTCTTCTGGCGACTATGGCTACTTAACGTGTCATTGACCGGAAGTGAAGTTGCAAGAGAATATGCATCACTCATCCACCAAGGTTTACCGCTTCTTGTGAGGTCTTCTAGGAAACAAAATAATTAAACACTTTAGAGAGGCCACTAGTAAAACTCATTCAGATTCAGTAAGTTTATGTTGAGATTACCATCCTCAAGCTTCTAAAAAGAAGTCTTTCTTGAAGAAAATTTACCATTTTAAAATTTTTATTTTAAAATACCTTATATTGGAAAAACAACTTTAAATTCTAATTTTCCAAACTCTCCTTGACTCAGGATAGTAAATCATCTGTCTTCTCTTAATGATTATGCATATCTTGCGTTTATACTAAAATCAGTTATATTTAACCAAGCACACCTCAGAATTTTAAGGGTAAGACCATAATAGCATTTAGGAAAAGCATACTGAAAATCAAAACTCAAAATTAAAAGTATCAAAATGTACTAAGGAATTAAACAAGCTGATAAGGCCCCAGAAAGGTTTTGGTGCCTCCTATCAAACACTGCACTTGTTAGACAATTGTGTTTACATACCTAACAGTTTTTGGGCCAAATAATTTTCCCCCCAGAAAGCTATCAGATTGATTCATCTACCTCATGAAGAAACCATAATGGGAAGTTTAAAATGCCCCGATATAGCATAATTGCTAAAGTAATTTTAAACAATAATTTCAATTGAAGTATGTTGTTTCTTGTATTTGATTCTCAAAAATATATAGAAAAAAATACTTGCACGCAAGGGATTCATTATTAAAGATCCAAACAGCTGTAATTATCAGCAAAACAAACACTACAAATTTATTTTGAATACGAATTCCTGTCCTCAGGACAGAATTAAGCATGTCCTTCCCTGCAAAACTGGCATTTTTGTGTGTATTAAATATACCTTTTCCACAAAGGCCCACACAGATCGAAACCTTAAGTCTATCAGAGTATATTATTAGTCTGGTTTTACCTAAGCACAATTTCAAAATATCTAAGGTACAGATATAACTAGATACGGATGAACATAAGGAACAGTTGGATACATTTTTAATTGTCTGAACAGGGTTGTTCAAATAAGCAATTTCTGAGATGTATCCTTATATCCACTAAAAGAAGTTCAGCTACGGTAGAGTTGAGATGCCCTCAGTGAAAAAGCAATGCTTTATGCAATTCAACTAAAGCATGCTACTTAGAATGAGCAATAACTACACCACAAAGAATGTATGTTCAGGTCAAAAAACAGTAATACGAACCTTTACCATTCCCACTGTTGCAGTGTTTCATAATTTTTGAGGCCAGTGTTGGCTTTAAAAGATCCGCATTTTAGAAAAGTCAAAAAACAAAAGTAAAACTGATAGTTGAAAAAATGCTGGTAATAAAATTGTCCTTATTATGCAATGGGTATAAACTATTGTAGGAAATTCAAAGTTGCTTTAATCGTTCAAGGATTTTCATCTCACTTAAGCAGTGACTGAGGAATGTCTGGAATTTTCTGACAGTTTCTGCACTAAAATTTTTTAAAATCCACTCTTCCTTTTCAAATAAAAAGTGGCTCTTGAGAGTGCTAAAAGTGCACAAGAAATGCAACACTGCTTCCACATTCATTCATAATTTTTTACTCAAGTATTCAAATATATTCTAAATATCTGAAAACTGATGAGCTCACGCAGAAAACTTCCAGTGGAAAAAAAAAAAAGAGAAGCTATTATTTCAGACTCATCTTGATAGCATCTTACAAACAAAGGTCTCAGAAGATTTCAGAAAACCAAACAGTTCTCCTTATCAGTTGAGAAGCTTAGGCTTCAGATGGTCTCAAAGTAATGGGAAAGCTGGAAACAATCCTGAGTACTTCGGCTCACACTCCAGGATCTATCAGTGCCTGTGCTGTTTTTCTTTAAGAACACGAAATAATGCTGACTGAATTTTCTTTAAAAAGCTAAAAACAGGTCAATGTAAGTCTGCAATAATATTTGCCAGTAATATTTCTGGGGCAAGTTATGCCATTATTCTACCACTTTCCTAGATTAGGAAAGAAAAAAATAGATCACAGAATCATAGAATATGCTAAATTGGAAGGGATCCAGAAGATCAAATATAGCTATCAGGAATTGAAAAGGGAAAAAAAACAAATCCAACGCAACCAAGAAAACAAACCACACACACAAAAAAACCCCAACCAACAACAAAAACCACCCCCACAACAGAAAAACACTGTAAACAACAAAATACTGATTACAAAGGCAGGGTATTATATTATATTAAATTCCACCTGAAAAGAAGTATGTATGTGTGAACACAGGGAGCTTGAAGTTATGGTATTTAAGTTAGTCTCTCTAAAGATGTTAAGTGATGGTGAAAGTAGAGAGAGAGGAGAGAACATAAACAGAAAATGTCAAAACACAACAGAAAGCTACTTCCATAAGATGCAACTGAACAGTATTTTGAAGTAAAGCATTATGTGCCCCTGCTCCCTTCTCACATATTCAACAACATCATTCAATGTACATAAAAGCATTTTTTCATTGTTAAAACACAGCAATTACAAGTCTGGCACAAATGAAACCACTACATAAGGTAGCATCAAGTAGAGCCACCCCTAAATAATCTGCCACTCCACAGGTTTCACATGTCAGCTTTTGTTGTTTCTCAACACTACCCAAATACAGCATCCTGCAAGATAACCCACTGGCCTCAAATCTCATTGAAGCAACTGAAATTTGACAGTAGTTGACTTCTTGCCAGAGCTTTAATGCTATCAACTATATTTAATAAAACACAGCTAACTTGGTGTCAACATATAAATGAAGTAGTAATTTACCTTTTTTTAAATTTAGTTTTTAAACGTTCTTGTGTCTAACTGCTAAAAACCTTACCTAGGTTACGAAAATCTATCCCGTGTTCTCGATCTCCCTGCCTCTCCAACTCTCCTGCATTAGTCACCACAATTCTATCTCCTATCCTATGAAGTAGCCCATCACTTCTCATCCCAACAATTCCTCACCCAACTTTCTATCAGTTAGTGCAATTTTTCTCAGAAAGGTCAGAAATAACACTCCCCTTGTCTCTATCAGCACTTTAAAAATCCCAACCACTTCTCTGATACAGAACAGGTACATGATAAATTTAGGCCCTGATTACAGTAGGGGAAACTTGCCAGACCGTGAATAGTGGCACAGCTACACAAGCAGATTCCTCTCAGCATATTATATTGGCAAACATGTTCTAAAGGTAAAACTAAAATCAGTCTCCAGACAAAATAAAATATATACTGCCAAAAGGCAGCTTCAACTTCGTTACAGCTGCATTTTAAAATACAAAATTGGACCACTTGAAACTTCCAAAACCAGTCAAATGCCTCAAAGATTACTGTAAAACTGGCTTTAGTCCTAGGGTCTGAAAGCTGTGAAACTGAAAATTATTATTTTATTTTACTTTTCAGATTTTTTGGGGATGCTTTAGATGCCATGTCGCCTTGGGATAAAGCTGAAACAGTGCTCATGAAGAACTTTAAAAGGTTTTGGCACTCCCACAGACAGTATCAAAATAATCTAACATCTGAAAAAGTAACACACTGTCGTCTGGGGGTAGAGCAATATTTTTCAGAAATTTTTGTGTAGTGGAAGTAGCATACAGAACAGAGAAATGAGAAGCTGGTATGAATGATCATGTTAGTAGTCTCAAGCTTGTAAAAAGCAGTGCTTCGGTATTCCAATAATTAAAGACTTTGTGATAGGGCAGATATTAAAGCTCAAGAAATTCAAAGGAACTTCAAGAACAATGGTAGCATCAATCTACCATAATGACTGAATGCAATGTGACCAGAGTAGCTGCCACTGCTTCATCCTCACTTGGAGGATAATTACTTCCTAAGCATTAATCTAGAAGATAACATCTGACAGAGGCCAATATCCTTTCTTTTTCTAGGGATATCATATTGGAAAAAACTGCATCAACCTACATTTCATAATCCTTCCACTTACTTAAAGAGGCTTAAGTGACAGCTTTCCCTACAAGATGAACATACATTTGTACTCTCTATTTTACAAGCAGTTAGCAGGCAATTAATAGTTAGGAAATTAATTCTGCAGTATTAGAAGCACGCAGATGGAATAAGGCTTCCAAACTAGAACAGAAGTTGCATACATAACATCCGTCATTCCCTAAACACAATCAACTGAAACACTCAGGAAAAACTGTCTCCCAAGCGCGGACCTTTTATAGACACCTGTACTGTAAGTCAGTTAGAGACAGTATAAGTTACAAACTCCAAAGAAAACTAAGTTATATCAATGCATAGTCAGATTATTTTAAGATTAGTATTTGTCAGCCTGCCCTGTGCACCAAATCCCATGGAATACAACTGTCCAGGACTGAATTCCTAAGAACAAGCTATTTCTGAACTATAAGCAAATGACACAGTTATGCTTCTATTACATAAAAAAACCCAAACAAAAAAAAAAAAACCAAAACATTATTTTAGAATTCTAAAATAACTTGTCAGATTCACTCCATGCTCTCTTCAAGAAGTCGTGTTATCTTAAGCAAGTGAAAAATCAGATCAAAAAGTACTTGAAAAGTGCGTTTGCATAAGTTAAAACTGCTTTACAATGAAATTCTCTCTCAATCAAATCTACATAATCCTTCCCATAAGACACCTAAAAATCATATATTCAACTATCATGGAATAGGGACGCACAGAACCAAAAGCTACTATCAAAACACTGTAAAACTCTGAAAATGAGGAAGATGTGGAATCTTCTTCCAAATGTATTACTAATCACAATACTAAAACATTTACTGCATGTCAAGTTTCCTGAGATGAGATGGAACACTTACTAAACATTGAGTAACAATACTTAGCCAGTCCATCATACTTTCCAGTTGGGGGAACAAATTACATTTCTTGCACATTTTGAAGAATCCTGTGCTCTTTACTTCCGCTGTATACAACACAGGTACAAAACAACACTTACTCTTAAGTGTCTCCGTTTTTTGAAAGACACTATATTCTTGACCTGAATCAATAAAAAAAAACCTACAATAGGGCACGCTGCATTCACACATAAGAAGGATTCCCGTTGATACAGTCTCCACTTTATCTTACACATCAGCCAAACAGGACTTGAAAATCTTAAATTGTTTTTTTAAAGCAATGACACTCATATTCATTTACCTGAGACGCCACAGTGACTGTGATCATAGAGATGTTGCTGGTGCATGGTAGATTTTTTGTATATAACATGAGGATGACCATTCTCATAACTGAAGTTACTAGAATCTTCTGTTATATTCCTTAAAGGCTCAATAAAATACTCTTCATCTTCTGTAGCAATGACTCCATGCTTAAAGAATAAAATAAGCAAATAAAACCTTGTAAAAGTCAGTATCAACCATATTAAAAAACTTTAAAATGAGTATTTTACTATCATCTATCTCTGTGAAGAGATCCACAACTATCATATAACACAGAAAACAAAGCATGAGACACCACTCCTCCACTGATTTTAGCTGGAGCAGGAGTAAGCACCTGTAAGCTACACAAAAAGAATAAAAATATCATTGCCCTATTTCTGGAGGTCTTTCCCATCATTTTTGGTGGACGTGGTAAGAAAGCAAAAGATACTTTCAGTATATGACTAAAATCTCTTCAGAGAGATGTTCCAAAACTACATGATCTATAAGTGATGCCAAGCCAAAATGGCTTTGTTCACATGGTCAGACCAATATCCTTCTGTAACAATGTAGAGCTGCATACTGTCTTAAAGAAAAATGTCAGGAAGGATTACTTTTAGAACATATAGTCAGGAAAACCATTCAGCATTTTCAATACAGAAGCTTAATTCTAAAACTAATTAATGCGATCAATTATTAACTCAGACTCAATATTAACTTTGAATACGCTATCTACAGAACATTTATTCCTTACAAGGTCTTGCCACAAATCTGGCAAATTCATGTCATAGCAGATTGCGACACCTTATTCTCCCTAACAAATTAACATTTTTTCCCTCATACTTCAGTGCAGAATACTAGATATTCTATTCTCATAATATTCACATTTGTGAACTCAGCTTCTTCCAAACAGGAAGTGGTTTATGGAAGAAAGGGGAGACTTTAGGCCAACTATGCAATTTCCTGAACCTTCAACAATTAAAACTGAACTTTAGTAGAAAATCCAGTTTGGGGATCCTTTCGGATATGGAAATATTGGGGAATAAGCCCTGACAGACTCCTACACATACATCTGCTAAATAAAAAATTCTGATATCTGTACCTATAAAATTCTAAGCGTATGACCTTTCTACACAAGGAGAAAGAGCTACTCATCAGGTAGGAGACTGGAAGCAGGAACTTTTGCATTTGTACCATGGTCTGATGAATGACAATTTTTTACCACACCTTTGATCTGTGAAGCCAGTACTGTGCATGAGCCATTTTTTTAAGGGTTTGGGGTTGGGGTTTTTTTCCTCCTCCAAAGAGTCCTCAGCTGTAAGACCATTTGCTCTGTATTTGCTCTGAATATCCTAAAACTGTTTCTAAGATCAGAGATTGCCACTGTATTCTTAGTCAAAGCTCTCATCCTGCTGCTGTTTTGTACATCAAATGCCTGCTGCTATTCACTCTACAGATTTTATTCACTCTGGATTTTCGGTAACAACATAAAACTTTCAAAAGAAACTGTATAAAACATTAGAAGGAACAGTGTTTCCCAAATATAACCATATTATAAATTTTGAAAATGTATGTATGCTGCAGCTTTCAATTACACAATCCTTACATAGTGAGTATAACAGTAAGTGTTCCTCTTCAGTGGTATTTTTCATTATGAACTCAATTATTTACTCTAGAAAGTAACATCAGGATCTATATTCAATGAAAGATGCTGGTATCAAATTCCTTTCACAAAGCCTTCTTGTTACTTGGAGTCTAAGATTTTACTAGAAAATAAATCATTTACTGGTACGCTGCTGCTTAAATAGTATTGAACGTATAAACCCAACTGTAGCAGGGTTTGCCAGATGTGCAGAAAGAACCTTGACAGTCTGGACTGCATCCAGTCTGGATGTCAGACATCTGGGTTCAAGCGAATCCTGAGCCATTATAAACTCTGGAATTACATTCCCAAAGGAGAGAGTCTTGGCAAAGTGTCTCTGGCCAACACCATCAAGCTGCTTGTTTCATGCCAAGACAGAGGTACCATCCAACCTGTGGCTATGTCTCTGCAACAGCACAGGTCTTAAACTAAATCTGAATACTACAGACCATGCAACCTTCATGTCAGTGCACAAATCCAGCCAGATTAACAAGTTTAAGCATGAAGGAGACATATCAGACACTGAAACTCATCTTTTTAAGCAAGTGGGATGATCTCAGTGGAAGTGAGTCAACTCTGATGCCATAAACAACACTTAACTGCAATTTGCTATACAAAGAAACCAAAACAAACAATAAAAAAACCCCACAAAAAATAAACAAAAAAAAACCAAAAAAAAACCAAACAAACAAAAAAAACCAAACAAAAACCTATTATGAATGTCTGCAAGTGCTACCACAGTTCCTCCAGGTACCAACACTGAAAAAGGTTAGGTGTGTTATTTTTCCTGTGCCTAGCTGACATCTGAACTTATCTGCCTGAACACTGGTGATTTAAGAAAAGAGTGATTTTAGTACAGTTGAGGAACTGCAAATAAATTTTAACTTACAGGTTATGACCTCCCAGTGGTAGGTGTATGTGGTCAGCAGCTAGCCATGTGATTTGAAAAAACGTTGGAAACACACATGCCCTGCCACACAAGCCCAGCATATGTAAACCATTTTCAGCCTAACATGCTCATTTTGTTTGCAAACAACACTGTTTTTAAACTGATGCAAGCAGTCTTGTTGAATCACCATGAATCACTTTTAAGAAGGGCTCTGAATTCTGTACATAAAAGAGCCTGTATCAGTGAACACCAGTCAGTTTAGAAAATCCACGTGGCTGGAGATACTTCCATTGTATGTGCATTCAGCGATGCGTGATTAATAAGTATCAGGAATTGTACTATTACATCCAAAACATTCTAATCCCTGGTTTTGTCTTATAATTTACTATTTGAGCAAAGGACAATTTCAGTGGAAAAAAGGAGATTGAAATAATGCCCTTTTAAAAGTATTAAAAGGCACTATAGGAATTTTTTTGCATTTTGCTATTTGAACAGTTTGAAAATTAAAATTCTGCTCCAAAGCATAACAAATATCATTAAGACATAAAAATGACCAGCAAAAGGTTTTGACAAAATACCATGAATTTAAGAAGCAAGCTGAATGCCCCAAGTAGGTTACTACAAGCAACATTCCCAAGATTATTATCTAAACCATATTGTTTTAGGTCTTGTGTTATCCAATCCCATTACAGACTGCCAACTCCTGCTAACATATATAAGGTCTGGATCCAGCAGTATGACATGCTCAGACAAATCTGTGAGTCCACATGGAGTTCCCCTGAATTTGTGAAAAGGAATCTTTTTCTGTCAGGCTGTCCAGCTGGGGTCTTAACCTCCTTCAGAGGGGGGAGGTCCATCAGTCACAGAAGCAAACTGAATTATGGAGGACAAGTGTGTGCGTGCCTTTACCCACACAGTACTACTGTTTTACAATTTCTCCATATCTTGAACCTTTCTGGACTTTATATTTTATCCATTTTTAACATAAAGTAGTAGTAGTGGAAACTCATGAAAACATGGCAGTATTATTCTGTATGTCTACAGCTGGCTGTACACTTCAGTGTAGTTTTACAACTTCAGGAAATACTTACTGTATTCTTATAAATTAAAAAAAAGAAAAATAAAAAGTTGTGATTTGGCCTGTGACAGTATATCATGGAATTTAATCAGACACCTTAAAACTCAGACAGGGGCAACTTATGTCTAATTTTCTCAATACTAAGTCTATGCTGCACATACTTATTAGTACCAAACAGAATTCCAAAGACACTGATCAAGAACACGAAATTCTTGTTCGTGAAAGTTCCAATCTTTATGAATTATTTCATAAAATAGACATTCTTTTACATATGACTCAAAATTGCCATACTATGTGCCATTTATAATCTATACAATTATATGCATTCTTTATGGTACAATCAGCTTTCAAATGAGCTCATTTTAGAAGAATATTAACAATTTATACATATATGAATTTAGGAATACATGAAACACATTAAGTTCTCCAGCAATATAAATCCTCCTTTAACCAAGTAAGGTCATGCTTTTAGCCAAAGACTGCTCCTTGTGCTTTTATAATTTCTGTTTTGATTAAGGTATCTGTACTAACAAACCCTACATTGCACATGAAATACTTGGCCTTTTACATTAAACGTTTCTTTAAAACCACAGTAGCCTCTCATTTAACCTCTCATTCTCTTTTCCAATAATAATCTACACATTTAAAAGTACTTGCCACTACTGAGCTTTTCAGCTCAAAATAAGAAAATCCTTTAGAATGGAAAACTTGTTTTAGCACTCAGTTAAGAGCTCTGACACCTGGCAGAGGACAGAGGTAGGTCAGAATGCAAAAGAAGTTTGGTTCCTGTGCGATTCCACTACTATGACTGCCAAAACTTTCCTTCTTTAAGACTTGCTCCTCTCAGACAAACTTCTGTCCCCCGAGGTGTTGTTCTTCTCTCTTCAGCCAGTCTACCACTGTTTCTTCTCTTCTTTCCTTTAGTATGGCACACTCAGCTTAGGCAATGCCTTAGCCTTGTTGCCTTACACCCAGTAGCCAAAGGCCCCAAAAAGCAGCTCACTGAAGCTCTTTCAAAAGAAGGCCAAACCTGCAATCCTTCCACAAATGTAACATCCACTAAATATGAGTTTGGAAGCTAGCAAGCCGGCCGGACAAGACCTTCAATTTCCTCACGACTGCTCACTGGATTATAGAGCTTTCCTCATAACTTCAGACAATTTATAGTATAATCAGGGCCCAGAATATGGAAACTGCTGGAATGAAACTTCAGTAAGCAGCAGCCTGTAATTCTGGGGCACTTGGTAATAATAAATATAGAGGGAGAGGCTGAAGTAGGAAACAGTGACAGGGAAATGAACTGACTGCTTGTCACTTTTACTGTAATGAAAGAGAGAGCCCTTCTTGCACTAGAACTCATCTCAGATACTGCAAGTGCTCTTCAAAGTCATACAACTTTTATTAATTAGATCCTGGTCTCACCTGACCATCCTGAATGAGTAGAGAGTAGCTCAAAACATTCACTGAGGGGAATGATTTTTTTCCTCATTTGTTAACACTTAAGCCTAACATAACAACTGGAATAAACCGAATGCTTAAGTTTTTGCTTGTGAGCAACACTCAACCTGAAAGATTCCCAGTTGCTTTAGTGTTAAGCTTAAAATGATTTGCTTTGAGACAGATGTAAATCAAGGACTATGAGGAATGTGATTGGCAGTCTCTCAGACCAAATATTGAACTGGAAAATTCATGATCTTAAGTGCACCATATTCTGAACTATCACTAATTCTGAACCAAGTAATATTATCTTCAATATTCACTGTCAACTGCTTTATTAAACATGTTCTAACTAGCAGCTGTGTAGCAAAATACTCATCACTAGGAATCATCACTCAAAAATTACTCCGTGATGGATTCATCTGAATGGAGTAGTATCACCCATTTCCAGAGCTCTGGACAGTCCTGCCAACACTCCAAGACAAAGGAGCTTCTGTGCAGTAGAGAATCACAGAATTGTAGGGGTTGGAAGGGACCTCCAGAGAGGATGATAGAGAACCAAGCCAATTGCTGCACCCTCCTGCAGGATTCTGGCCTCTCCCAAAAAGGGCCTTGCATCACTCCCACTGCCGCTTCTGGTGCGTGATACGAGCCTTGCGTGCTTGGGCCTAGGTCTTTCTAGGGGATGTACTGGACACCCTGCATTTGCAGTCCCAAGTAAGAGGTGTGATGTGATCATGAAAAACTTGAGAGTACTGGTTGAGGTGTTCCCAGAGACTGAATTAAGGCTGCCTTCATACCTGGAAGAAAACACCTAACGGCTGACAATGACTAAAAGCGCTGAAGATGATGATTTAATTGTGAAGCATTCCACACTAAAAAGTTAACTTACAAACACCAACACACTGACACCTAAAACCACAAAACAACAGCATTCACTCCAGCAAAGCAGCAAGGCTNCCAAAACAAACTGTTTCACCATGACACTGTCCAGGTTACTGAAATATCTGAAGAAAAGACATGCCACAAGGGAAAGAGATGGGCAAAGCTGATAGGAAAACATGGACTCTTTTCCTGCTTCATTCCACTCTTGTTTTCCTAACATGAAAGGAAAGGGAAAGAAAAGGAGTCAGCTAAGGCAAGTGCAAGCACTCCTAGCTGACTCCCTGGCCAAGATCAGAGAGGAAATGAAACAGGAGCACCATGGCACTGACTGCAGGCTCCAAGGGGGCTAAACCCATCTGTGCCTCAACTGGCAGAAACTATGGAGATGTACAGCCATTCAGCCTCTATTAACAGAAAGCCGTGAAAACAGGGATTTGATCTTCATAGCATTTTTAGCTGAAAAGATCTCAAAAGCAAAATCATTGAGTCTATCAGTTTAAAAGCTGTGACAAAATATTACTACATGGGAACTGCAAAAGCGAAGTGAAAATTGTACTGAATTCAGATCTATCTGCCACAAATCTGCATTAACCACACTGTGACACCACACTCAATGGAACACCATTTAAACTATATTTCTCTGAAAGCGTTCACTTAGGCCTTGAAATCCCCATTATATTATTTTTCCCCCTCAGGAGTACTCCAAAATGTTAACCTAGACTGTATCAGACATATCTCAAGTAGCTGGGCATAACAACCTACCAAAGCCTGAAGCAGCTGGCTTTTGTTTGTAAATGACATCCTAATTGAATATTATTGAGTGTTACTGAATACTGCTTCCAAGGATAAATACAAATTCATTAAACAAGCTTGATTATTCTTTTTTTTTCCCCATCAGCAATTGCCTGTTCCTAACAGTCAGACTGACCAGTGTTAACCAACGTTAAACCACAGTGAATAACCATAATATATATATACATTTTTAGCCAGAGAGATTACTGGCTTTTGATTTATTTCCTAGTCCTGCCATACTTTTTTTTGTTGGTTTTTTTTTGTTTTCTACTTCTTTGTTGGGAATACAAGAAGCTTTTTCCCCATCTAAGTAATACAGTCATGTGATTAAGAGATCAATGTTTAAAGAAGAAATGAAACTAAGAATTCCTAATCCCACTTTTAAATGCAATTGTTTATAGTTTGCAAAGTATTTCTTAAGAAAAAGGTAAATAATTTCTGATGCTAGTACTTGCAAAAGATCTGTTTTTCACTCTTTGAATTTATAACAATGATGACATCTACACAAATCAAATCCTCTTCTCTGTTATTTACTCTTTCTAAAATCAAATTCTCGAAGACAAGTTCAATCAAGACAGTTCAATCAGTGTCATTCTTAAGAGATTTGGCAATCTAAAGGATCCGCTGTTTCCTCTTCCCTGCTCCCTGAGCTTGCAACACATTTATAACCTGTAAGGATCTCAGCACGGACCTAATCTTGCAGTCCTGGTACAGACACCATTAACACCAAATGAAGACTTGCCTGCTTAAAGGACTACAAAATTAGGTCTTAGTAATTACAATTAAGCTTCACAAACTGATGACTACTTTACCCCAGGAGCCAGATCAGGTTTAGGGGGTTTCTCCACCTTCCTGTCTGCTTACTTCCCCCTGGGAAACAAAACCAAAACCACAAACCTATATGATATGCCAATTAAGTTCTGTAATTTAAATGGGACAAACACAGTTATACTAAAATGTTTAACATGCACTTACCAGACCATTGCAGTTGCTTAAGGCCACTTTTGTTGTACTGTGTTGGTCTTCCAAATATCCTGTGTAATGACAGTGATCTAAAAAATCATGCTTCCATTGCGGTCCATCTTTCCCCCAGTATTCTACTGTAAAATGTCTGGACACCAAATCTGTGTTGAGAGTCAGGTTTAAATGAAAGTGCTTGCCATAGGCAGAAAGTTTAAAAAATAATTTAGATGCTGCCAGTTCTTGGTCATAAGGGTCTGTGCTCCTCCTCCTTCTTGAGGGCTTAGCATTTTTCACAGTAAAGCTGAGGAAGGCTCCATTTTGATCAACCCTTATTGGGATTGTTAGTTGGTAGTGTTCAAGGTAAGACAGGAATTCCTCTTTGTAATCACAAGGTAGGACAGTCCAGGGAGTGGGCATAGAAAAGAAGAAAATATAACAGGAAACATGTAGTAGTATAAACATCAACCATACCTGGCTAAATCTCATCACCTTCATGAGCAAAAGTAATTTTCAGGTAAACACAAGATACTGCAATTTACTACATAAAAATAAAATGTCCTTTTTCTCTTTTCAAGTCAATAAAGCGTGTTCAGTTTCCCATTAATTTGATGTCACTGGAAGGTGACATCAAAGGTTTCTAACTATGATTTTTTTTCCCTATTTACCCAAAATATGTAAACACTTGGGACTAAATTCTAACAAAGACTCATTCTTCCCAGTGATGCTATTCAAAGACAAAAGCTATTAGATTCACCTGCAAGAATAAAAATAGTAGTAATGAAAACTATTATGTTGTAAGAACATGTAAATGGCCCTTGATTTTGTTGAAACCCTATAAATGTTAATGGATCAAAGTAATATTTAATTTGCAAGGCTTTCCTAAAGCTTAAAATAGATGGAAAGAAATTAAAACAAATGATTTAATCAGATTTGCTGTATTAAAACTTCTGTGACAATGAATCATGATAAAACTATGAGCAGAGCCCATATGATCGCATGAATTACGTAAACACTATTTAGAAAATATTACCCAAATGCAAAGCAAAAATAGGTGCTTCTTGTTAGCTACAGAAGTTGGACCCCTACCTTGAGAACTATATGAAAACCTGTTGTCACTGTGAAATTCCGATGAAACCATGACTAGGCTCAAAATCCATGTCCACGTCTTCCAAAAAATTTCCATAATTTAGAAAAACAGAACGTTCTTTTTTTTTTCTTCTTCCTCTTCAAGAGCTACCTGTGTGCTACAGAGTTAACTCCACTCCCAAATCGCACCATAACATATTTGTTTTATACTACTTCCAAATTAACTACTGGATGTTCCACTTTTCAACAGGCATTTTTTTCCAATAACCTTTACTTTCTTCTATATCTGCAGTCATCTTCTTAATTCAAAATAAGTATTTGTAAGATTCCTTAAGATATCAGTAAGACTTTAGACTGGATAGTTAGTGAACTTGCTCCATTTCTTTTCCTGAAAAAACAAAAGAAAATTAGTCAAGGCAAATTTTTTCTACTAAACAAGATCTATTCTGCAAAACACTAAGCCATCATAACGATTCAACATAATATTTTGAAATAGTATTATCACTTTCAATGGTCGATGGACCATCTTAAAGAAAAAACAATTGCCACTAACCTTGAACAAGCAGATCCATACAGTTTAAGATGCACGTGTCATCCTTGTGTTAAAAGGACGTAAGGAATCATAAAACTGAGGTCTTTTGTTGCTTAAATACTGCATTCATACCTGTTCCTGCTATAATAAATGCTACACATTCATTGTTTTCAGCGGTGAATAACTAGACCCAAAACACTGGTAGACAAAGAAAGAACCTGGGAAAGAGTCCAGAGTATGGTTATCTGATCTTTCTGCAGCATGTATTTTGTTATTACTTGGGCCTGGGTTCTGCTTATGCAGGCAGAGTTCTCATTCACCTAAATGGGAATGCTGCACATTCTAATACCAAAGAACAAATTTCAGTACCTTAAGCTATTAATCATATGCATTTGAGTTTTTAAAAAATATCTGTTGTCAAAAATATACTGGATATCTTAACTGTAATTTGATGTAGTACAATGTATTTTTATTTTCATTTTGCAGAACATGGGATTAAGCAAATCACGTGTTTTTCGCTTCCTCCTCTTCACCCCCCCATATAAAACACCATTGCCCTAATACTAAAAGGCAGTTTTAGCTGTGGTCAGGCATTAAATGGAAGATCTGTGCAGCCAACTAACAGTCCAGTATCATGTGACATCGAATCACACATCATGTCAGCCAGCACTAATGGTCCTCTGAAGCACTCACAGCACACCTGGGCACAGAGCAAACTCTGCTGAGGCAGTGGAGAAACAGAACACCTAAGAAGAGAATCCTGTTTAAACCCAAATTTCCAAAACTATATAGTCGCTTATATGAGCACCAGATAAATATGCATTTCTAAAATTCTGGGAATGATTTACAACTTTCAATCAGGCAGGTAATGCCCTTGCAACCAGTGGATTACTTAAGGTTAAAGACCTGCAGCAGATCTCCTTTAAGAAAAATCACTACCATGCAAATCCTGTTTACTAATATCACTGTGAATATTAGGAAACTTCTTAATGAATCAAACTTTCTAATTAGAATTAGATTTCTAACCTGAGAAGGTCCAGTCTCAGAATGTTTTCACTGAACCTTGCTTTACCCCTGCCTCCTAATGAGCGGCTTTCTTCTCCTTGCATGCTAAGTTATAATCTGATACAAGCACCTCTTGACACTTCCTGATAAGCAGCTCAATCTGGTTTACCTTCCTCTGTACAGTCAAGTTTCCAGATGTCTAAAAACTTCAGCATTTTTTCTTCTGAACCCTTTCCAATTTGTCAGCAACCCTTTTCATGCACAAAACTGGACAGTGTAGACGAGAAATGGCTCATTATTACCAAATATAGGGATAACAATGCCTCATAGATTTTACATAGTCAAAAAAAATCCTAACAGGGAGCTCATGTTCAGCCCTGTAAGTTGATAGTACGTTATTCTATCACTAAGATCTCCTACAGCTGTAGTACCTGAGGAGGTAAGCAGCCCAGAACACTGGACATGAAGCACAGTGCCTATTACATAGACACCAACATCCCACATGGCAGGCACTGGTCAACAGTGTCCAACAATCAATCACATCTAGCATCTTTGCATCTAGCAGCTGCGTGAAATGGTCTCCCCCTTCATTCTAGGCTTCACACAGAAAAAAAAAAAGTCTCCTTTCACATCAAGCTTGCTGGGTTTCAGCAGAATTTTTAACATCCTACTCAAAGTATTACAGACCACCATTAATGCTCTCAATTAAACAGTCGTAATGGATGTGAAGGGTAAAGCACTTGCTAACTCCAGGTATAGTATATGAAGTGTGGTAGGTACCTCTATGCGTTCACAGCTTTGTTTTTTCTTTCCAGCTTCCTTAGTAGCATATATTCAGCACTCCACTTTTGGCTGTTGTCAAGATGACACACTTGGCTAAGATTAAACTCACAGTATGAAGCATCTGCTTGGTCTCTTGGCTGAACTATGTATTCACCCACCAGTACGGGCAGGTGTAGCTTCACATCCTGAACCAGTGCCTAAAACCACGGCTCCTGCCTAATAAAAGCTCTGCCAAGCATCAAATAAGAAGTACAAGATGTTTTTCCCAATCTAGGGTGCTGATGACAAAACAGGTGCATGACACTGGCACTTCGGTAGAAGTTCTGAGGTGCTGATGATTACAAGCACAGTGGTAGTACAGTTGCCAGTGCAATGACCTTCCCACTCACTAGAACTCAGTAAGGAGAAAAAAAAAGGCCATGACCCTGTACTCGAGGACTTTGGGGCATCAAGTGGATTACAGATAGGTGAGTAGCCAAACGGCTCAAGACCAGCCACATTGGGAGCCTCCATCTAAACAAAAGCGCCCTGGTCAAATCATGCATCCCTCAAGCCGAAGGCTGCTTAAGTTTTAGGATAGGCAAGCTGCCAGGAGATCGCTATCCCAAGAGCACCACCAGACATGTCACCTCCCCTGGGGACTGCCACGTCCCGCACCGCTCCCGAGGTCACCACGCCAGGCGCGTCCACGGCAGAACCGCGCTCTGGCGCGCTTGGCCGCGTCGACAAGGTCCGGTAGCAGCGGAGGTGCCGGTACAGCATGACACGGCAGCGCCGCATCACACACACCAACCGGGGCGGAACGGACTGCTCGGCTGGAACGACAAACGCGCCGAGCTCCGCGGCGGGAAACTGCCCCTCCGCTCCTGGAGGGTGTGTGTGGAGAGGAGGGGGTGTCACCACGCCCCCCTCGGCGGCTCGGCCCCTGCGCCGCATGCTGGGAGTGGAGGGTTGGGGGG
>VXBZ01009724.1:0-26266 GCA_013399135.1 Heliornis fulica
AAGGACATACAAATCCTTGAGATTTGTATCGAGATGCGTGCGCATCAAGAGAAGCGTGGCCAGCACATNAGTGGGCCTACAAGAAAGATGGGGAGAGACTGTTCAGTAGGGCCTGTTGTGACAGGACAAGGGGTAATGGTTTTAAAATAGAGGGAGGTAGATTTAGATTAGATGTTAGAAAAAAGTTCTTTACTGTAGGGGTGGTAGAGCACTGGAACAGGTTGCCCAGGGAGGTGGTGGATGCCCCATCCCTGGAGACGTACAAGGCCAGATTGTATGAGGCCCTGAGCAACCTGATCTGGTTGGGGGTGTCCCTGCTTCTTGCAGGGGGTTGGACTAGATGACCTCTGTGAGTCCCTTCCAACTCTAGCCTTTCTATGATTCTGTGATTCTATGATTCTATGATTCTATGAGAGAGTTCAGCGCAGGGCAACTAAGATGATCAAGAGAGTGGAACACCTCCCTATGAGGAAAGGCTGAGGGAGCTGGGTCTCTTCAGCTTGGAGAAGAGGACACTGAGGGGTGACCTCATTAACGTTTATAACTGTGTAAAGGATGAGTGTCAGGAGGATGGATCCAGGCTCTTCTCGGTGATGGCCAGTGATAGAACAAGGGGAAATGGTTCCAAACTGGAACATAGAAAGTTCCATCTTAATATAGGGAGGAACTTTTTCATTTTGAGGGTGATGGAGCACTGGAACAGGCTGCCCAGAGAGGTTGTGGATTCTCCTTCTCTGGAGACATTCAAGACCAGTCTGGACACATTCCCATGTGATCTACTCTATACGATCCTGCTTGGGCAGGGGCATTGGACTGGATGATCTTTCCAGCTCCTAATATTTTGTGATTCTGTAACAAATTATTACATATGTTACAAGTATTGTATACTCAGGATCTCCCTACAAGTTGAAATCAGAATTAGACCTTTAATCTCCATGCCAACAGACATTTAATGAAGTGAGTCTATTCCATGTACTTTTTGCCTAATTGCAGCTTGTAACAGCCTGTCACAAAATATCTATCAGAGTCCAAAATGTAAATCTGTTAATGGAATCATTTATGATGTATTTGGAGCTTTTCTGTAAAACACTGTGAGCATCACCGAGGAGATAATATGCAAAACGTTTCCCTAACATAGATATGTGTGCCAAACTGTTAGATTCAGCAGTGATATTGATGCTCAGTGATGCCATGTAACAGCCACTTTCTCCTTAAACATATTTTTGGATATGCTATCTTAAATTAATGGGGAGTTATCTGGATCTGGGGAGAATATTTTAGAAGTTAGATCTGATTTACTGGATGTATAGTGTGACAAGGCCTCTGATGGTTGCGGAAATGTTAGATTTCTAGTAATTTTGTCAGTTACATGAAGAAAATTTTGACCTGTCAGCAGAAATGCTAATTGATGCATGTCACAAAGGTCAATTGAAGACTTTTCATCTAGCCACACAAATTAGGGATAATTATTCCCATTAAGCTAAGATACTGTAGAGTTCTCTGTCCGTGGAGGTGGAAAATGGAATTTACTCAAACTATAGATTACTCATTAATATATTTTCTTATTTTTAATCCGTGATTTGAAAGTTTTTTTTCTGATGCTTATAGTTAATTTTAAAGAATGTATTTTCTTATTAGGTGGTACATAGAATCATAGAATGCATTAGTTTGTAAGGGAGTTTTAAAGGTAATCTAGACCAAACCCCCTGCAATAAGCCCGGATATCTTCACTAAATCAGGCTTCTCAGAGCTCCATCAAGCCCTATGGGAATTCATTTGTGCCAATCGTGATTATATTCTTCACCTGAAATTTGTTACAAACTTCTGTGAGCTTCCTTCTCCTGCACAGTTTCAGAGGTGTTTTTTGGACTAATCAAGATGTTCTCTCCACTGATTTTAGTAAACATTTCTTTGCCCAATTTGCTTCCTTCAAAAGCCCTACTCTGTTAAAAGAATCACAGAAAGAACATATCATATGCTACTCTATAAAATCTAATAATTAAATTCAGTGTATGCAGTTCCACTCTCTGCCTTGGCTCTGATGTGGCTTGAACCATGCTAGGATTTCTTGGTGGTTTTGAGCATAGTCACAGCATAGTTACAGTCAGGTCTCGACATATATTTAGATGAAAATTGAAAAAAAACCCATAAATCACCATTGTCTGGTTAAAGCAGAAGGCGTATTTAATGAACAAGAAATTGGTACAATTTAATGCACTGTTTAGCGGAGATTTCTTCAAACAGGGTTACACTTCTGGTATTCCAGATTCTAGTACGAGCAAGAGAAAGCAAACATTGTGTAGACATTAGTCACTTTTGCTCAATACACATACTGCAGTCATAGGTGTGAGGATCATGTGAATATAAGGAAACTGTTTCACTGTGAGGGTGACAGAGCACTGGAACAGGATGCCCAGAGAGGTTGTGGAGTCTCCATCTCTGGAGACATTCAAGACCAATCTGGATATTTTCCTGTGTGATTTAATCTAGGTGATCTTGCTCAGGTAGGGGGATTGGACTGGATGATCTCTTGAGGTCTCTTCCAACTCATGACATTCTGTGATTATATATTTCTGTGTTCTGCACAGGGTTGGAGAGTTCTGATCATCACCACTATGATGTCACCACTGACATCAGTACTTCAACTGATTGATGAAATCCATCAGTACTTCAACTTTGAAAGGTGTCAGTATTCACAGCAACCTTTTACTCTTTAATCCTTCAGTAGGATAGGTATTATCTGCAGGGTAGGAATGAGAATTGTTTGAGATCAAGTTGTATATCTAGCTATTTTTCAAGTAGGTATTGTGAAGCATTTACTGATCAGCCAAAGTATTTATCCTCAAAATGTGTTATTCTGAGTGACGCCATTTAAAAGATTGCTTATTTTTTCTCACAGTACATCAGCATAAACATATCATAATCTTTATTTTACAAAATGTAGTTTTAAACTCAAACTGGTGCAGACTAAACGTTAAAGTTGAAAAAAGTCATAACCTTTTATTCAGGTATAGCCATAAATAGTCTCACTACAGCACGAGAGGCTATGAAAAATTGATGCTGTAAATTATATTTAGAAAAAAAGACACCATGCTAGTTTTCTGGGATCTACTCCTATGTTTTGCCAAGAAGCATGTTTTCTCAAACTTGACTAAAAAGTACAGAAATATTTTTCATCAAAGTGCTTCTCTCTGGTTCTGAATGTGAAGAAAACATTCCAGGCATCTCTGAAAGTCATATGCCATGCTATTCCCAAAGGATAGAGGTGGATTATAGACAAAGCAGACTTTCTTAGGCTTTGATTCTGTTTGTCAATGTTTTCTTGGTAGGAAGTGGTTTTACACTTTAGGTAACAAAGGTTTGGAGGAAAGGCCACACTCCTATCTAGCTGATGGATAGTAGGGAGAGTTGTGGAGAAGTGCTAATGGGTTTGCTATTCAAGATAAACTCATGTGGGTCAAAGTCACAGTGAAGATATGTCAGAACTGGCCTCAAGGATCTAGACAGATGCACAGCATTATGGACTTGAGTATTAATGTTGGACAGCCTGCATAAAAATCCAGACTGCTGCATACACTTCATCATTCCTTGGGTTGCATAGACTTTAATTTCACCCCTGAACATAGTGCAGTTATATTCAGTCTTTCAGTCTTTCCAGCATAGACCTTTCTCACTTTTATCATCAATCCATTCAGGTGACCAGTCCTTTCAGACAGTTTTAGAAAAGGGGAAATGTGTAATTGAGCAGGCATGAAATATTATTGTGTGTGTGTGTATCCATACCAGATTGCTTGTGGCTCTTACTTCATGCATGTGCATTTGCAGGTACAGAGTGCTCCAGGTTGGTGTCTCATACCCTGAGGAGAGGTTTCTGCCCCACTTGCCTGAGGGCAGGGCTGTGGTCTGCATGGCTCTGACAGCTATAAGGCAATTGTGGGCAATTTGAATGTAGCTTAGGTAGTTTGTGAACTACTTGCAGACTGTTTCTAATCTGAAGGAAGAAAATTGAAGGGTAAAAGATCTGGGAGCAGTCAGACATCCCATACCATTAGAAAATGTTTTCTTCCTATCCTGTGCTGCATGACTGGATGCTTTGGCCCAGTGATTTCCCCAGTCCAAAGAAAGATCTGGCATAAACTACTTTTCTCCTGTTCAGGCTCCATTGGAACCGGCAAAATTATGTCTATTGAATCTAAATGTCTTAAGATGATGTCCCAAAGACATAAGATAGGAATTGTATAAGATAGTACATTGTATTTAAAGCTTTAAGATAGGTTTCAGAAAAACTAGATAGAGCTTCTTTATGGTTCTGGACAAATACCTCATCTCTCCTGCCTGTACACTGAGGGTAAAAACTGCTGTAACTCATGTCAAAACTCTTACAAGGATAAATCCATAAAGTCTCAGGATGCACTGACATATATTGCCAGGGGGACTATATTGATAGATAAAAGCCACTATGCAGTCAACAAATGTCTTTCTGGTACATACAACAATTGATGAGCTTTTCTTTCTCTGTTGGGTGTCCTGAAAACCAGAGGAATTGTGACCCATCTTTGTCAGTTATTTTAATTGTGAGCACTTTATTCTAAGTGCAAAAATTCTAGCCTGGAGAGCTCATACCTGTATTAAAAAAAGAGTAGGACCTGCTTTACCAGTTGGAATAAGTAGATATTTTCCTTGTCTAACAATCTGTGAGCTGCTAAATTTACTATTGGAAGGAGCCAGACCAGGAAATAGTTATGATGGTTTGTGAGCTACAGATTATTATTTATGAAGAATTCAAGACACGTTCTATGAACCAGTCCTCCATGAGGTCTGAAATTGAAGTAGCTGTTTCATCTTTTGAAGTTGAACAAATTGTTTTGTATTGTTCCAGATAATGGCTGGGAATATTTTCAACAAAAAGATATAATTTTCAACATGGGTTTTGTCTTTTTTTTTTTTCCTTTTCTTTTCGATTTGAAACAAAACTGACAGCCAAGAAGTAAACCCTCTAACCAGTCAGGAAAGATATCAGGTCGCATCACAATGTGTATCAAAGAAGAGAAAATATTTTATGAATATGAAGTGATCTGTTAATTTTGGTATGTTCAATGGGTGCTTTATTGAAATGTCTCTCACATTAGAGCAAACTACCACTGAAATGTCAGCAAACCCATTTGAACTCACTAAGCCATGTAATAAATGCCCATAAGATGCAGGAAACATTGTGGAATAATTTGTATGCTTTTTGTGCTTGGGTGACTTTAACAACCATTGAATAATATATTTCCAGATGTGACAATTTGTTTCACCTGTAAGAGGATTGGATAAAATCTATCTGGGGTCAGGCAATAGATTGGATGGCCTCTTGAAATCCTTTCCAGCATCAGTTCCTATGACTGTGCTGCTGGAATCATTGTAGGCAAAGCTGACTGATTTGACAACTTTGAGTTTAAATATATAGCAGACCAGCTTAACAAAATTAACTATCTTGCAGTGCATGCAGTTGTAGCTACCTGACCACCTTTCCATCATCAGGTGCTCCCAAGATGATACGCTGGATCTACCTTGTGGTCCCTCAATATTTGCTTGCTGGTGCTGAGTAGTTAGTTATATGCTTGTCTTTAGAGACATAGTCACATATTTAAACTCTCTGCCTGACCACTTTTTGCACGTGATGCTGAAAATTCCTACGTCTATTACTATCCATAATAGAGATGTATCTTTTCCCAGACTTTGCAAATGTTCAAATTATTCTTGTAGTGAAAACAGAGTAGAATGACTTTGTGACACAGCTTCTTAAAACTAACATACCTCCCACTTGTAGGGAGACACTAGCTCAGCATCTCCCTTGCCTGGTGGTCTGTGAGATACTCCATTTCCTATTGCAGTCAACTTAAGAGCAAAGTTTCATACAGAATGTCTATCTCTATTGCTATCACATTTCTGAGAGACCCTTTGTCTTTGATAACTGTTCAGGATCAGAAGATACCCATCTTCAGCTCAGGCTTCCTTCCATGTTTGGTCTATGATGCTGTAGCTGCCAGCAAAGCTGTTTAAAGATGTTCTTACTCTCCTTATCCAAACCATTTATTCTTTGCTTCTACTCTGCTGCTTGCATGTACTCTGTTCTACTCATACTTTTTATTGCATGTCAGTAGAAGAGATAGTTAGGTACTGAGTAATTGATTCTCTATTCTGAGAGGCATTTCTAATTAATGCCATTTTGCTGATCTTCTTTATACTAGTTGATTAAAAAGGGAAATTGTGATATTAATGATGCTTGATTGATCTAGAGCTTTTGACCTTCAACAACAGCTCCTGAATTATGATCTCAAAGTGGAAGATGGAAAACAGCATGTTGTATTTTCAGGAACAATATGGAGTTTGTGCTTTAGTAGATAGGTGGAGCAGGATCCGTCTTACCAAATTTAGACATGTATAGTGTAGATTTCTACAGCTGAGCATGTGGTTTGGCACTAAATGAACCAAAACCATCTAATTCAAAAGCAAGTATCTGAGGTAGGCAAGGGGAACTGCCTCATTCTCTGCCATTTGCTGTGGCCTCACCTTGGTGAGTCTCTCACAAGGAGTCTGGTGGGATGAATCCCTCTTAAGAGATGCACCAAACTGATATGTCTGCTTTATTACATTGCTGCATAATATACCACAGGTGACAAGTCGGAGCAGAATCTGCACCACTGAGGTGATTCACTAAGTTTTGGCTTGGTAGAAACAGCATTTAGAAAATGCTTCTGGTAAACCCAGTCCCCCACTGCTGCTGTCGCCAGCAATCTGCTCTGCTTGGCTCAGAAGGAGGCTTCTTCTCCCCCCACGCAGTGTCTCAGACCTGAGCTTCCCTGTGGCATTTTGCAAGGGTAGGTAAACCCTGTCTTCTACAGGATCCCCACCATCTCTACCATGGATGCTTTGACCCTGTAGGAAAACATAAATATATGGACCTGGTCTATTACCTATCTTTTCCCCCAAAACCACTGTGTGTTTCACTTCACAGTCCTCATCTAACACTTACTGTTGACAAATGTTTCTGCTGAATATCCATTGATTACTCAAGGGCCAGATGAAGCTGTGACATTGATGAGAAGGTAATACTGTGGTCAATCAAGAGTATTTGTTCTGCACAGAGATGCTGATGCTGCTCCCAGCATCCTGCCAGAAAATCTATCCCTGGGTTATACTGTATATTATGCTAAATCTGTCCTGTCTGTGGAGAGTAGAAATAGCTTGTTTACTTACTGTAAATATCTGTAGGCATATGAGTTAGGGCATAGCTTATTTTGCATTTGGGAAAAATAAACCACAGCACAATCATTGTGGGAATGACCAAATTTGAATAGTCATTAGGAATATCAGACAACAATCTGTACTCATCATGTCTCAAATCTACTCAAATGCTCAAGCTGAAATTGGCCTTTAGTCAGTACTGCTCTTTCTCCTTTGCAGATACAGTCACAAACACAAAAAAGTGTATTTTCAAGAGTGAAAAGACAGTTCTGTGTCCCTCCTACACACACACTGTGACCTGTATAAAATGTCATTCTTTTTCTCTGTCTCTGAATCAGCCCTAATCCAAACCCCCATGGCTTGTCTATTTCTTAAACATTAGTCTATTTTTCTCCCAGAGGAGTTTGCAATGAAATATCAGTTTCAGCAGTGGTCAAAGACCAGATAAGACAAGCAAAAATGTATGAAAATATTATCTAGCAGTCATTTATGAGCAGCACCAAGAAAAAGAAACACCGTGGCAAAGACTCATTCCCCTGCAGCTTCAAAGTGGCGTGGTTGGAGAGTTACACCAGAGATCAACCTACTGGTAACAACCCCTCAGGTTTCTTCTGTACAGCTTGTGCCCTTCCAAAGGCTTTTCACGGAGCCATTCTCAGTGGTTCTCTAGAGCAAAGATTATCTGGAGCTCGTTGGGCGCTGTTGGCTTCATGGCCACAGGGATATTGTGGCAGCATCCAGTCTGCTGCACAAGAGGAAACTTTCATTATTAAATGCTAAAAGAGGAAAAAAAAAAAAAAAGAAAAAGGTATAAGAAGACAGGTCTTTCTTCCTCAGGGTAAAATAAACTCCTTTCAAGCTGTTCAACAGATAGGAGCGAGCCAGTCAGCTCTTGTACGGTCATTAAGAGCTTCTACCCGCTTCACGCTCTGCTGGGAGACCGTAATAAGCTTTGTCTGTCAGATCTTCTCACTTCTCCTGTTAGCTAAAATAGTCTGCTGCGTGGGGGCCTCTTTCCTCGTGCTGGAGAGAGCATTTAACCTGCTGCTGCCGGCTTGCCTGGGTGCACTGTACCAGCCAATCTCTGCCCACCTGCCAGCCCCAGATGTGCCATGCCACCCAGTGCATCACTCCCACATCTGACATGGGTTGTATGAACCCCACCAGAACAAGATAGCGGCTGCTAGAGTATGATCGAGGTCTCACCTCTTTTCTCACTTCTGTCTTGGCCTCTTTTCACACATTGTTTCCCTTTCTCCAGCTCTTTTTTTTACAGTTTGTCTCTTTTTCAACTTCTGTGTTGCTTGAGTTACCTTTTTTCCATCAACTATTTGAGATTTTTATACTTTTCAAAATTGATGTTGGTGTTTGCTTCTTTGCCTTCATGTTATCATACCCTACCTCTAATCTTTGTATGAAAGAGATTGCTTTATGTGGTTGATTTTTAAAAATTATATTATTTTCTTTCAGATCTTAGATATTAACCCCTCTTTAATTAGTATTTTACCTTTGCCATCTGGAGTGCTATTCTTCCCACTCTCCTCAACTCTTTCTCACTTTCATCCTGTTTGAAATTTTCAGTGAACTATGGCTTCACACTGTAATAATCACCGATTTCCTTGTGTTATATCATTTGAAGAGGCAAAAAAGAATTTGAAAAATCAGTGTTTCATTTCACAAGCTCCTGATTTTTCTGGGGAGTGTGGGGATAAAGAAATCAAAGAAATGTTGGTGTGTGGCACTTGAGGGTGAGCAAGAATCACTTAGGACCTTAGTCATCCAAGTGAATTCTTATTTCCTTCACAGCCCAGTTAGACTCACTGCTGTCATTGCTGAGAAACCAGACATCTTCCAAACTAACTTCCCCTATGCTAGCATCTGTTTTGTTTTCTTAAAAAAAAACCAACAAAGACATCTCAAAACTTTTCAAGATTCTTATGATCTTAACAAAAGTAATTTTCAAATACAGAACTTCAGGTGAGTCTAAGCAGCCATGGAGGATTGCTTCCCACCCTAATCTCTAGCTCCTTAGTGTCAGCAGTAAGCAGTAACTTATATCTGTGCAAAATTGTTGTAAAAAATGCTATCTAAAAATAATACCACTACACTCAATTTCCTTGTTTTACACATATCCAAAGTACAGGAAAGGGTTTAAGGAATTAGGTTTCGGGTCCAATCTTGGGCAGCACCCTAAGAGTGACCTCGTATCTCTTCCTCTCTTGAAGTTACTGGTTTTTATCCTTACACACTCCCAAAGTTAGAGAACACCTTCCTCTTTGGGAAGATAATCTATCACAAGACTTTGATAGTGCACTACCGCTTATTTGAATTGAAATTTCCACCAGCTGCAAAATTTTAGTTCACATTGAAGCCAGCCATGTTTTTTGACTCTGGAGAGATCTAATTCTATACCCTAGGAGTAACTGAATTTTCAATCATGCACAAAACGAGTAATGAAAGAGTTTCATAATCCATAATTTTACTGGCTACCAGAGCTCTCTAACCATAGACAGGATATACACCACATAAAAGATTCAACAATATGGACAGTAATGCCATGGAAGGAGAGGAGGGATTCTGGTGCTCTAGTATGACAATTCTGGAGACATGAACTTGCCTCTTGTTTTTTATAATGTATTTTTAAAATAGGTGTGGCAAGAAACCCAAAGAGCCGTAGCAATAGTTCTGAAATTTAATTGAAAGGTTTTTTTAACTTTGAAAATGTCCACCAGAACATCTCTTCTGCAAACCCAAATCAAATATCAGTAATGTAGTTTATTTCTTCAGCAGTGACTGGATCAGGCAGTGGTAGAGGATGTGTCATCAGTACTCAGTGGTACTGGTAATTTATGAAGCATATCTATTTATAAATTACATGAGAGAAATGTTGTGTCCGATAACCCTGAATGTGTTTATATGCTGTGTAGTCTGTAAGATGGAGAACTTGGTTCTTTTGGTACCTTGTTGGCAAGTTGAGTAAGTTGTTATATTACCCCATTTCTTCGATAAATCTTTATGCTACTCTGAAGCATAAAGACTGTGGCTTGAAGGTATCGGTCAGCTGAAGGGCTGTCATATTTCAAAATTAAATATGGTTCACCAAACTAAAAGCTTTCTTGTTCAGCCTCAGACATAGATTGAAATCTCACCAGTGTTAACAAATGCCCTAAATTTGTTATTTTTCATCACTTTAACTGCATATTATGTGCCCTGCAAACTCCATTACTATAGCAAAGGTGTACTTAGTCATGCAAAGAAATATTTAAGGCAATTATATTAAATTTTCCCTCTCCAGAAGAGTAGTTACAGAAATAATTCATAGCACTGCATGAATAGCAATAGGTGAGAAGTTTGTTTAAGTTAAAAGGAAATGAGAGAGGTTTATGCAAATAACAAACATTCTGAAGAATTTGACATTTTAATTGAAAAATAATTAGAAGTCTTTTTATTATTTGAAAAGGTTGACTTATTAAATGTTGTTAAATGTTTTTTAAAAGGTGGGTAATTTGGAAAGTTTTTTAACTATCTTTCAGTTAAATGATCACAAAATGTTCTCACAGAATATGAAACTAAAGTGTTAGTGTGTTGGTAAAGTTAGATTTAATCTTAGATTGATTTTTATTTAGTAAATATTCCAAAGAATAGTCTTATTACTGAGGTAGTGAACACACTAGAGAAAATTCAACTCTCAGTTCTGCTCCAGATCTCCTGTTTGACCTCTCTGTATCATCTTTCCTCTGTAAGAAGAGGTTAAATTATTTTTTTCTGAATTTAGGTTGTTTCTGTGTAGTTGTTTGCACCTAGTGAAAGGTAATTCAAATCTCCATGTCATTCTTTACATGTTAAGGGAATATAAACTGTATGCTATAAACAATTGCTACAAAAACTGGTTGAAAATCACATTTATGGGTTTTGAGGATGTTTTGTGTTTGTTCCAAAAGCCAAATATTTTTACTTTTTCACCTCCGTTTTTTCATGGAGGTGAAAGGAACTTTTTGGAAAGAAACATTTTATTTTTTTTTACATCAGGTTTTAAACATCTGTGAGAAATTAACAAATCAGAACCTGGAGCAAATCCAGATTAATTTACTTTTTTTTGGTTTTTTTTTTTGAGGTGGGATGTAAGAGCAGATAAAATGTATTAGGCCATTTAGTTCAGCTTCCACAGGCTGATTCTTAGCACTTCAGTATTGAAACAGGTTCACATGTGCTACTTGTGAAAGGAGCACTCCTTTCACACTGCTTTCTCCTCAAACTCCCCATCATTTTTGACCAAGAGACAGGCCTGGCATATTCTGAGAATATGTGCCAGTTAGGAAGCTGCAATGGGAGCAGGAGAAGGAAGGGTTGTGCAGACAGCAGAGGTGCCACAGTCAGAAGACTATACTTGAGAATCTTTAAGAACAAGGATTAGAATTAAAGGATACTTTTTACTAATCCTAAAAGACAAAAATATTAGCATGTTTAGGAATTTTTCTGTTGGAGAAGTAAGATTTAATCACAGACAAACTTTTTGACAGGAGGTGTGAACAATCTGAATACCATTCAAACCAAGATGCCCACTCATGGGGAATAAACCTATGGAGAGATTTCAGGTAAACTGGCAAGCACAATCTATTATATTTTTGCTTATTTATTTAACTTCATTCTAATGAAGTGTGTGATCCATTATCCAGGACTGTTTGTATATTTACCTTAACATGTTTCATGCTACTCCGGAGATCCAAGCCTTGATATCTTTAACTGTTTTTTCACTTTGATCTCTTTTAATGGTATTTTTAAAACACATTTTGAATTGCATTTTAGAGTTTACTGTATTTTCCTGTATTACAAGCAGTTTGTTCCCAGGGCTAATAACTTCTTCAGTGACTGTAATACCTGTTCCTGGGACTAACATCTGGAAAAAAGCGATGACCACGTTAAACTGGGGGGAGCTTCTCTTGGCTTCCTCTGGGCATACAGAGTCTCTGTATTGTCTCTCTATGTACAGAGGAGTATGTTGGCTTCCTGACTTCTATAAAGGATAAAAAAAATAACCCAGACCTTTCTGCATCCACTTCTGCCACTCTCACATGAGCAGATAGGTTTAACCTGCCCACCACAGGGTGCTTCAAAAATGCTGTGTCTGCTTGCAGTCTTTGCTGTAAAAAATAATCCCAAACTTGTGGCTGACAATTCTTTTAATTATACAACACAGGGCAATAAATTGTTTAGTGAAGATGTGCTGAACCACAGTGGAATATTTCAGGCAACTGGCAGACAAGGCTGCCCCTGCTCTCGGTTTTATTACTAGTGTGGGTGTTTATTTCCCACCCTTTTCCTTCCAGGTCAGTAAATTCTGGTAGAGGACCATTTACACTTCCTACGGTCTGTGTTATCCAAAACTATAAACTTTACAAATGAATGGGGCAAACCTTGGCTGTCTAGTTTTCTGGGTCTTGCTGTTACAGTACATCTATCTTATTTACTTGCTAGCTCTCAAGAAGGCAATGAAGCATTGTGACTTCATGAGCAATATTAAAATATTCAGATTTATCCCAGTGACTGAGATTGATACCATCATGGATGCTGAGATCTGTCTTTTTGATATCTATGGCAGCTGTTATCTCTCTGTTGCTCTGCACCTGATAGTTATTTTACAGCATGACATAATGTGTATGAGAGAAAATCAGATGAGAAAATTTTCTTTTGCATGATTCTGAAAAGTTTTAAGTAATTTAAAAGGGTACAAGTGCAGTAGAGACTTGGTGCTCTTATTTGTCTACCTCTCCCATTGGCAAGGTGGGTTTGAGGGATGATACAGGTCTTTAGAAAATATTGTAACCTGTCCTCACAAACTACAAATGTAAATTGTACAAAATAATCAAAATATTTCAATATAATTAAAATTGTCAATTTCAATATAAACTGTATGTATTGTCACTTTGTTTTGTAAATTGGTACAAAGTTACATCAGTGCTTTCTAGAACTCCAGCAAACTGCATAAATAGGAAAGCCCTGCCACAGTAATCAATACTGCTTGAGAGTCTGTGGTGAGACCTCTACAACACTGACAGAGAAAGACGTAGTTTTTCTTTCATGGATGTTTGTGTGCTGGGTCCTGCACTTGGGTCGCAACAACTTCAGGCAGCGCTACAGGCTTGGGGAAGAGTGGCTGGAGAGCTGCCTGAAGAAGAAGGACCTGGGGGTGTTAGCTGACAGCTGGATGAACATGAGCCAGAAGTGTGCCCAGATGGCCAAGAAGGCCAGTGGCATCTTGGCCTGTATCAGGAATAGTGTGACCAGCAGGACTACTGGTCATCCCCCTGTACTCGTCTCTGGTGAGGATGCACCTCAAATACCAGATTTGGGCCCCTCACTACAAGAAAGACATTGAGGTGCTATCATGGGGCAATGGAGCTGGTAAAGCGTTTGGAGCACAAGTCTTATGAGGAGTGGCTGAGGAAACGGGTTGTTTAATCTGGAAAATGAGGCTGAGGGGAGACCTTATCACTCTACACCACCTTTAAAGGAATCTGTAGTGAGATGGGAATTTGTCTCTTCTCCCAAGTAACTAACAATATGAGAGAAAATGGACTCTCTTTATATCAGGGGAGGTTTATATTGGACATTGGAAAATAATTCTTCATCAAAAGAGTGATCAGGTATTGTAACAGGCTGCTTAGACAAGTGGTGGAGTCACCATCCCTGCAGGTGTTTTTAAAAATATGTAGATGTGTCACTTCAAGACATATTTTAGTTGACATGGTGGTATTGGACAGGCAGTTGGACAGGACTTGATGATCCTAGTAGCCTTTTCCAGTCTTAAAGTTTCTATGATTTTGTGATTCTCCACCCTACACCAGCCACCTTTTCCTGAAGAGTTCTCCTGCTCTTCATTTGCACCAGTCCATTGAATGGTTCAAATGAATAAAAGAGGCTCATTTGTTTTGAACAAATTCATTTTTAGTTGTGGAAGTTCTCTCTCATCTCTCTCTGATTTTGTCACAGCAAAGAGAAGCACACACATGCTGAACCTAACATACTATACAGGTACTACATCAGCAGGTTGTAGGATCCTGTCATGTAGTGCTACTGGAAGAGCCTGTGCATCTAGTTCATGTAAAAGTTTATAACCAGTTCTTCAGCTCCAAAACCAGTTTTTAGATATAAATTGTCATACTTTGTGAAGGACCACAAGGAAGGGGCTGAAGTGGTATGATGAATTCAGCAGGGATAGAGTAATTTTCTTCCTAGAAGCTGATGCAGTGCTGTGTTTGGGAGTTGGGATGAGAACAGTATTGATGACACACTGATTTTTTAATTGTTGCCAAGCAGTCAAGGACTTTTCAAGGACTTCTTTTACTGCACTGCTAATGAAAAGGTGCGGCATATACAGGAAGGGGGAGGGGAGACAGCCAGGACCCAGATGGCCAAAGAGTCATCCCATAACATGCAATGTCATGTTCCATTTACAATTGCATGTAATGTGCTTTTCTCATGTGCGGTGGCAAAGTCAACAAAAACCGTCAGAGAGGAGCTCTCACAAGAAATGAACTTATACTAAGCGTGTGGCAAAAGAATACACAGATAAATTACAAGTAAGTGTAAGAGACATCTGCTTTCCAAACTTCAAGAGTTTTGTCTAGTGAAGTACAAAAATGGCAGTCCAAGAAACTAAAAAAATCAATGTAACCTTGGCACTGAAAACTAATTTAAACAGTAGTGGATTGCAATATACTCTTGTAGTTTTGCACATGAGATGGTTTCCTTCAAAACCAGGAGTACCTCTTAGAGTTAAGGCTATCAGTTTCATAACTAGTGTTTTTCTTGCTGTGATTTCAAGTTTTCTGTCTTTACTTCTGTTTTCAAGCCACAGGATAAGTTTTTCAGGAAGGGCCTTGAATGTAGTTGAATTTAAGCTGAAATTTAAATTTAAAACTTTTTTTTTCTCCTAGGATTGTAGTCTTACACTACCTTTCATGACTGTGAAGGGAGGATGAGAGGTTTTTTTATACATTTTAAGCCATCTAACCAGCCTTTGAGCTTCCCTTTATAGTTCATAGAGCCATTTCCAGAGAGCTTCTTCCCTGTCCAAAGAATACATCTGTGAGAGCTGCATTACTCTCCAGAGGTGTCATTTTTTCTTTATTTACAATTTAAAGTATGGTGATAGCTATCTTAGATTACATAAATGAGTTTTTTATGTGTAAAATTAGGTGAGATTAAACCATTCTCAAGCATCTGATCCAACAATCAATAGTTAGGGAGTTTTCCACAGACTGCTCAAGGATCACTCCAACCTTTCCCATTACAGGTTGTTTGACTTGATTTGTGGGAGTGTTGATCTGCTGGAGGGGAGGAGGGCTCTGCAGAGGGACCTGGGCAGGCTGGATTGATGGGCCAAGGCCAATTGTATGAGGTTCAACAAGGCCAAGTGCCGGGTCCTGCACTTTGGTCACAACAACCCCAGGCAACGTTACAGGCTTGGGGAAGAGTGGATGGAAAGCTGCCTGGTGGAAAAAGACCTGGGGGTACTGATTGACAGCTGCCTGAATATGAGCCAGCAGTGTGCCCAGGTGACCAAGAAGGCCAATGGTATCCTGGCTTGTGTCAGGAATAGTGTGGCCAGCAGGAGTAGGGAAGTGATCGTGCCCCTGTACTCGGTGCTGGTGAGGCCGCACCTCGAATACTGTGTTCAGTTTTGGGCCCCTCACTACAAGAAAGATGTTGCATTGCTGGAACAGGTCCAGAGGAGAGCAAACAAGCTGGTGAGGGGTCTGGAACACAAGTCATACGAGGAGCGGCTGAGGGAACTGGGGTTATTTAGTCTGGAGAAGAGGAGGCTGAGGGGAGACCTGATAGCCCTCTACAACTATCTGAAAGGAGGCTGTAGTGAAGTGGGGGTCAGCCTCTTCTCCCTGGTAACAGATGACAGGACGAGGGGGAATGGCTTGAAGCTGCACCAGGGCAGGTTTAGGCTAGACATTAGGAAAAATTTCTTCACCGAGAGGTTGTCAGGCTCTGGAATGGGCTGCCCAGGGAGGTAGTGGAGTCCTCATCCCTGGAGGTATTTAAAAGACGGATAGATGAGGTGCTTAAGGACATTGTTTATTGGTGGGATGGCAGTGCTAGGTTAACAGTTGGACTCGATGATCTTAAAGGTCTTTTCCAACTGATGTGATTCTATGATTCTATTTTTTAGGTATTGCATTTTGTGTGCATTTTGTTCCTGGTGGTGCCATTTTGTTTGTTTACAGTGTCATAGAATCTTTGTAAAATCAGGTTGTTGCATCTCACAAGGCTGAGAAAGTATGTGAGTAATCAATGTAATAGAGGGTAGCACTTAATTTACAGGCTTTTTTGCTGTGTTTTGTTGAGGGGCTAGGGTATATCTGCATAATATATTATGTGCCATTAGATGATGGCCTAATGCCTTGTTCTTTGTTTTGCTGACCTGGAAGTTACTACTTATGCTTTGTTTCTACTATATTTTAGGTTGTAAACTGTTAGAGAGGAATTGTCGGTTTTGATATTTGAAAATAAAACATTTGCAGGATAGTTTCCTTATACATGCTGAGGGCACATTGTGTTATTATCTATGAATAAAGAAACAAATCTGAGGGAACAGTAAAGGCATTGCAGAGCAATTTCTCTACAAATATGCTAATACTTTTTCTATTGTCTTACTATAACCCTGCAAATATTTTGACACATTTATCTTGACAACATTCCTTTGACATTCATGTAGTGGGGCAATTCTCTTTTTGCAGATAAGAAACAGAGAGCGTGGACAGTAATATGAATAACAACAGTATAAAAAATCAGATACCTAAGCTGGTTAATATCCCTAATTTTTGTCTTTAGTCAAAGGAAAAAATAAAGTTCCTCGAATGCTATTCAGAAGAACCTTTTTTAGGTTTATTCTCAACTTTTAGAAGTCCTACCTATACACGGCTTCCAATGGGCCAGGACATAATTTAGAGAATAAGAAAGAAAAGGATTTTAAAATCTTAGCTGATGCTCTCACATGTCTGTTTTTTTTTCCACATCAGACAGTTCAATTGGGTTTGCTTGTAGGCCAGAACCATTTCTGTGAAGATTCTGAGCTTCTGTTTTGGCTTCATCTCCATCAATCCTCTCATTATTTCTGGCAGCAGGAATTCAGCTGAATTGGGAGACCTCTACATTTTGAAGCTGCTTTAGAGGTACACATTATAAAAATGTGATGGGAAAAGTAACAGCTGTGCCTGACCTTTCCCTTTAAATTACCATACATCTTTGAAAGAATTTCTGGCATAATATTTTCCTAATTTTATTTTCCATGCCTCTGGTATGCCATTTTTACTTTTGTAGATATGCCTTGCACATACAATGCCCTGCATCATACATTACAATTTCCCACTCCATACAAGAAGGTCATAAAACTAGTGGAGTGTATCCAGAGGAGGGTGACGAGGATGGTGAGGGGTCTGGAGGGGAAGTTTTACAAGAAGAAGCCAAAGTCCCCGGGTTTACTCAGCCTGCAGAAGAGGAGGCTAAGGGGAGACCTCACTGAGGTCTGTGGTTACCTGACAAAGGGAATGCAGGGGCAGGCATCAATCTCTTTGTCAACCAGTAGTAGAACCTGAAGGACCAGCATCAAGTTGAGACATGGGAGGTTTAGGCTGAACATTAGGAAGAGGATTTTACTGAAAAGGTGGTTGGGCACTGGGACAGGGTCCCCAGGGAAGTGGTCACAGCACCCAGCTAGACTGAGGTCAAGAAGCATCTGGACGATGCGCTCAGCCCCATGCTCTGACTTGTCTGTCCCTGTGTGGAGCCAGGAGTTGGACTCCATGATCCTTATGGGTCCCTTTCAACTCAGGAGATTCTATGATTCTATGATCTGTAAATTGTGTAAAAGGGGAGGGATGTGGACCACAGCTCCTATTTCTATGCTCCTTTCCACGCAGAAAAGGCTCAATGTGATTCAAAATCATCTATCACTCAATTTGGTAATCAGACTCTGGAGAAGTTCTTAAAACAATATTGTATGTAATAATGACAGGTTGTTTTTTATACTACTCTTTGTTTCTGTACATATATTTGAAATCAGAAACATCTATGAGTGATGTTGAATTAAGAAGCTCCTTTTGTTTTTTACAAAACTGATCAAATATTTTACAAATAATCTGCCTTCTCAGGCAAAATCTGCTCTATGTTGTAAACAACATAAAGAAGCTACCATCCTTAGACTTTTTGTTCTAATGAGGAGTCTGCATTTCAGTCTTGATCCACTGAGATGATTAAGAATGACAGAAAGAGTTTAGCAAAAGAGAGGTAATTATAGTGCTATTGGTTTTTAAAAAGCAGTAGCAGTAGTGTTTTAAGACAAAACAAAAGGGAAATAGAGCAAAAGATAAGATAGTGGAGAGGCAGGAGAGCAAAAATTGTAGTAAAAAGAGAAACAGGAACAGGAAAGTCACATGAATTATTTTGGGGCTTATACTGGGTGAAACAAAATCTGCTTCCAAGTTTCCTATTTTACTGAGAAAAAAAGAAAAAGTAGTTATCTATCTGAATGTGCTACAGTAAAAGAAAATACAAGAACAAGTGCCCTCACAGGTGTAGATTGTGCTAGGAAGATGCAGTTAAGACTAGGAAGGAGTACAAATTCTTCTGTTGCAAAGATGAATAAGGTGAGCAGATACTCTTCTGAAGGAAAGAAGCATTACATCCATTTGAACCAATCTGTTGAGACAACAGCATAACACCAATATAAAAAAAATCCTCTTGGTATAATTACTCCTAACCCTACAGCAGTTGTGCAACTGTATTCTCTGACTGGGTTTTCCTGCTTAGGTTTAAGATGAAAGGCAGGAGCGGGGTGAACTGAGACACTTCAACAACTACATAAAAAACTGAGTTTGAGATTAGTACATATAGAGAAATCTCGGGAGTGCATCAAACTGCATCACTATCCTGTTGGTGGGTAACCAAAACTGGACTCAGGCGGTGCTACAAAATGCTTTAGGAGATGTTGGCTTTAGTTGTTGAAAGAACAAAGGACAAATTATATTAATGACATTGTAACTCCTCACATTTGAGGAAATCATTCTAATTAAGTACCACTCTGTCAAAATTCCCCTGTCATTTTTTAAAAAAGAATTAAATAATTCCTTCTGTCTCAAGTAAGATACCAATTAGGATGGAGTCAGTGTAGCAGCAGATGGAAATTTAATGCTGTGATCAGATGATTTCATGCTTTATTTCTAGCACTGAACACAGAATAGGTATTTGAGACAAATAAATTCTTCCTTCTTTATAGAGAGATTTAGTTCCAAACTTGGTCGGTACAACTGTGAAAAATTTATTGGTGCGATCAGTAGCAAATTGTCCTGTGGATATATCCTGATAAACCAATAAGATGCTGTAAGTGTTTCCCCAGGTTTCCCTGTGCTTTACAGCTTTTTATGACTGATGTAAACCTCTGTGACAGGTGTAACATGTGCTGTACACAATGTGGTCATTTTCTGACACGGTAACTATACACATAAGTTTTGTTTCACATGCTGAATTCAGAAGAGACTGAATTTTAATTTTTCTTAAAAGCTAACATCAGCAGAGGTAGAACAAGGGCTCAAAAATCTCTGAATTCACCATTTACTTGAATGAATATCATATATATGAATATCATATATAATTTATCTTTGTTCACATGAATGAAATGAAAGAGAAGGGCAATATTTTTAAATAAGGAACTGAAGTTCAGCAACTAGCAGCAGGGGCACCACAAAACCAATGTAAAGTTAAATAAAATGCAAACCAATTACAAGGTAGTGTGATTGTCAAGGGTTCCTCAAAGATCCTGTTTTGCCTTCTTGTATTTTCCTTTTTTTCTATTCTCATCAGATAACAAAATTATGAAAGCCTTTTACAGCTGATGTTTACTGGTTTTATTATCATTCTTAATGTAAGGGTCTCATAAAAACGCTTTGTTGCAATATCAATTTAGTATTTCAGTCCTTGTTTTTTTAATACATTTAAGTAATTAGCAGACCAAGTATCATATGAGAAGCCTGAAATCTTAATGGAAGAATTTTCTGTGCTGTATCACAGACTTGAAATGTTTTGAATTCTTTTCTAAAAAAACCCAACAAAACAACAAACACCTTATTTTTTCCCTTTTCTACAAGTGTGGTTTAGTATTCGGTGACACTACACCATGTTCCTCACGATCTCAAATCTCAGTTCTCAATTTGTAAGGGACAGTGGTTTACTCTTCGCATCCCAAAATTCATTTTGGGATTTTGACAAAGACTTGGTATCAACAGAAGTTCCCCAATTTATCCCAGATTGTTTGGGTTGACAGAAGAGTTTGTCTCAACACATTGAGGTGTTAATACACAGGCAAGCTTTGTGTCAGATGCTGGACTGACACAGATGAGGAAGTGTTCACATATGACGCATTTCTAAATGAACAGCACTCCTCTGAGTTTCTTCTGCTTTGGCATAAATTGTGTGTCTCTCCTCAAACTTTTTTACTGCCCTTGGTGTTAGATTTTGAGTTTGGGTTGGTATTAATCCTGAGACAAATGAAGATGTAGAGCTTTGGTTCAGTGTTAGGCATCTCTATCTCTTTCTGACTTGAGCCATGAGTCAGAGTGAGGTATGGAGCAAGTATTTTGAATCTGGAAGCCTTTGTGCAACATGTTATTTAGAGACTTCTAGGAGAGTCCAATGAAGGTCCAAAGCAGAAATGTATTATAGGTTCTGACAGGTTGACAACTTGCTTGTAGTGATGAGGAATAAGCAGTACTGGAGAACTAAGTAACAGTTCACCAGAAAGGAAGAAATACCCACTTCAGAACATATGTTGGCAAAATTTAGCTCTGGATATTCAGCTCCTCTGTATTTTGGGTTTAATATGAAAGTGTCAAAGCTTCGTATAAGGGTAAGTTATTCTGTCTATAGCTGGTAAAGCTCACAGGGTTGTTGGACTAATGCTGCATTAGATACAGCACATTTACAGCCACGTAATAAATTCTCTGGGCCCCATTAAGTGTAATATTGAGAGACAGTCACCCAGAGCAAACTTGGATGCCCAGAGGTATCTGGGGCCTCCCTATGAGGTTTCCATATATGAAGCAGGACCTATAGAAGACCGGGAATTCTCTATTTGTGTCTGTGTCCCAGGTAGGATGTCCTCATGTGTCTAAAGTGACATTAGACACCTCAGAAACTAAACAGTGGCCTGGATCTTTATTTATTATATAAGGAACTCAGAGAACTAGTGCACATGGACAAACCCATGAACACTGCACCCAAATGTGTCTGTGCCAGCATTCAGGCTCAACTTCTTGAACTGAATCTTACCCTAATACCTCTAAGGACTTTCGGGCTTTGGTTCGATTTCCTTGAGGCCATAGAGTTGAGGGACATATTCTGAGAGAAAGGCCTGGGAATCTATCTGGGACCTACATTGTTTCGTTCAAAAAATGTATATTTCTTGAGCCAGGGCAAAGGAAGACAAGTTACAGATTCTGCCGTCCCCAGATGTGAAATGTCCACTACAGCTCAGTCCTCTGCTCCAACTAATTTATTAGAAGTTACCCAAGTTGGCACAGGCTGCTTTAAGCACAAGTAGAAAGAGTGTAGTGGAGTGAGTGTGCAGAAGTGAACTGGTATTTCTGATGACCCGAAGCCAGATCAAAATACAACTTGAATGAATAATAAGACAGATCTGTCCATAAAATATTGATTGATAGATTAATTGATGTGTTATGACCACAGCCATTGATGCAAGTTCTCTCCTTTCGAATTATTCCTCTTTTTCGTTATGCCAGCAAAACATCTCATCTAATTATATCTACGGCAGAGATGCTGTATGCAATTTATCTACTTTAATGCTCTACATTTTTCTCTATGTGCTTCTGAATAGATTATGGTACATTATTTCCTTATAGGAACACTTAAAAATCCAGATTCCAATCATGCTTTCTGGGTAAATTTGGAGAAACTCCATCTGTATTCCTGTAGTGACTCTGCATTTGCTTTGACAAACCCAGAACTATGTCCATGGTTTTGTTTTTGTTACAGCAAAGAAAGGCTTGTGATTTTTTTGTTGTTGTTGGTTTGTTTTTTTTAATGTTAAAATGGACTAGATTTTTTTCCTCCTAAAATAAGAAAAGAAGAAATTGGTGGCTCTTTGCCTATGCTTCCAGGCCAACTCCCTGAAGTGCTCCTGTGTAATTGTTTTTCAGAAGGCAGCTTGGATTTTTTGTTGCTTCTGTTATGTAGTCTATCTATGGAGGCACACCCCCGTTGCAGCATACTGTCAAAAAATGAAGAACATGTTGATATATAAGATGGATCACAACAGACTGCATAAAGGAATTCCATACAATGATGTTGACCTCCTTTTGTATCCCTTTTATCTTAGCAGTGCTGAGGCACGACCTTCAATACAAGATAATAAAACACTGGTATGATCCAGATTGTTCTTTAATGAAAGGATTCTCCCCTTGTGTGGTTATAACATTTGGCTAATGCAGGAGGAGGCTACAGCCAGCAAGGTCTTTCGCATGTAATGTATAATTGATGCAGGATTTGACTGGCAGCGAAGACTCATCTTCTAAAGTTATTTTTATCAGCCCTTTTCTCAATGTGGTCTCTCATCTGACTTACAGTTTAATGATGAAGAGTCTTTTGAGCAAAATCCTTATTTTATTAATGAGATCTTGCTTGATTTAACAAAATAATAATTCTCTATTTATAAAAGGGTGGTTGCTACTTTCCATTTGTGGCTGATCTGCCAATAAGGATATTTTTACTTATTAACACTGCAAATCTGGAATTATTTATTTGCTCTAGTGTACAATCTCAAAGCAGCAGATTAAGATTTTAACACACTTGAACTCACTTGTTCTTATTTGTCTGCCTACTACTGGACTTCTACTCATCAGAATCACACTGATGTAATTCAGAGTGAAAGATAATCAGCAACTTGATAGATTAGTCAGCTACTCAGTGTTAAGACCTGAATGAGGAAACAATTACTGTTTTCATTATTTAAGGATCTGAATATGTATGTGAAATACTTTTTTTTTTACAAAGTATCAATGGAGAAATACATTTTTCAAATTAAAAACAATGTCTCTAGGGATGTTATTACAGTATATACAAGTTAAAATTTCCCTGAAGCTAGTAAATTCACAGATGGACTTGAGAACAGGGAAAACAAGGCTCAGTTATGCTGTCTGGCTTGGAATAAGAAATTCAAAGTATTGAGGACACAACTGAAAACAGAATCTATGTGCAAGCCTAGGCAAATAGATGCTGTTTGGGGAGATTTGGATAGATTTTATTTCACTTATTTAATGTCGTTCACTTACTGCACAAGACAAACCCATGTTCAAGAAAAATATTTAGCTGTTTCCTATGAGTTATACATACTTTCTGTTATATATTACAAAGAATTGTCTCCAGTTTTATCTGATGAGAAAAAAAAAATCAGCATTTCAAAGGACTAAGTGAATGGCAGTCAAACAAATGAAAGTAGCCTACCAACAGGGTAATGGTCCTCTGGCATGGGGAGATTCAAAAGAAAAGCTGATTACCATCCAGGTAATCCAGATTACCACTTTGTCATGAAAACATGTGGATGGGGCTGTTTAACACCTCTGAACAGGTGCTATTTGAGATGTTTTGGAGCTGCATTGCAAAATGTACTTGTGGGGAAAAGTAAGGACTACTTTTGGGTGTAGAACAAAGTTGTATGGGATAAAATGATTAGACAAAGGAAACCAAATTGGAGATGTGCAGTAAGAAAAATTCAGGCAAAGTTTCACTTCCTACTTTGACTTTCTCACTAATGAGTTTTTAGCTTTCAGAGAAAAGCTGTATTACTGCTGGCTTTGTGATGGCAGTTGTTCCTAGCAAGGACAACTCCAGGGGAAGCTGCTCTGGGAGGTCATCATAAATCAGAAAAAAACTCCTTCATGTGCAGCTTGGAGCGGCTTCTTATCTACTCTGGACAGGCCTGTGGTAGAGGAGAAAAAGCTGAAAAGTGTATGGGTCTACATTAGGGACTTGCATCCTGGGCCAGGAATTTGAGGGATAAGGTGGACCAGGGATCAAGACAGATTTTGCTATTTCAGGGCCATTGTATTCTTTGCTAAACTTTATGCACTTTATTTTAGACCCTGATAACATAAACAAAATCTTCTGGAAACAAATCTCTCCCTTGCAATGATGTGCAGATTAAATTCTATGAAGAAAACTCATCTGACATTTTTTCTTATGTCCTCCTTTCTTCCTCCTATTATGTTTGATGGCTAGTCTGTAGGACATAAAAATACAGGTTAAAAAGCATACTCAGAGAGCACTTTTTACATTGTCCCTTTGTTGACAATTTGCTGCATCCAAGCTACAGAAGAGATTGCTTGAATTCCGACCAATTTATTGCTTTCAAACTCCTGTAGGCAGAAGCAACACACTTTGTATGCATAGTCATGGATTTACTATTAGTCTAATTAAAGTCATAACAGCCTAATCAGGGAATTATTATTATTCCAGTAACACTGATATTAACACTTACAATGCAAATTATATACAGCTAAAGTGATAAGTACACAAACTTTCTTGTATTTGCCCCATGTTATCCTCACTATTTCCATTATCCCTCTGGGTCTTTCAGCCAGAGGTAGAGGGTATAGAGAGACTTCACCACCACGAAGCCTTCACTGGGAAGAGCACTAAGCTGTTAGTGACTGTTCCTCCACTGTCTCAGATTTTCTTGGGGTCATTTGTGCATGTTTACTAACATTTGTATGTGTTTACACCTTGCATCTGAATTTACTGCATATGGGACGTGTCTTACTCAAGTTGTATACTTACTCACTGTTCTATTTGTTACCCTGAGTGTTTTTTTCCAGATCTCTTCATAGCCCTGGGCCCTCTGGTGTCATCCCATGCCTGTACTTTCCAGTCCTCTGCTATCACACCATCCATATCCTCTGCTGTGAGGTGTGCTTTGTTCTAGAATCATGGGTATCTCATGCAGAGTCACTACTTGCTATTGCTATCTATTTAGTTAAAATATATATATAGAAGTGTTGCATTGCAGAATCACACAAAGCTAAAAGAAGAGGTCACCTGAACATTAGACCATAGCCAGTACAGTTAAAAAAAAAGTCTTACAAAGCTCCTCAGAGACCAAGACAAAGTTCAACAAGTCTTGAGGCCTTTGTCATTATATAGCATAAAGCCTACAGCTTGCTAGTAAGATCGGGGATGCTACATTTGCTTTGCTGTTAGGCTACATCTTTGCATTGGGCTTATGTCCTCTAAGGCAGTAAAGATCATGGGAACTACTGGCTAGTTAGACTCACTTCTGTGCCCGGTAAGATTACAGAGTCTACTAGAACATATTTTGAGACATAAAGAAGGCAGAGTTAGAGACAGTCATGATGGCTTCACCATGTTGGTGAAGGGTAAGTCATACATGACTAATCTATAGGTATTATAATCTACAGGTATCTATATATAGGTATAAGGATAAGAGGGTTATTAGAAGTAGTCAGCATGGTTTTACCAAGGGGAGGTCATGTCTGACTAATCTAATAGCCTTTTATGAGGATATAACCAGGTGGATGATGGTAGGGAAGTGGGTGTGGTTTAGCTTGACCTCAGTAAGGCGTTTGCCACTGTCTCCCACAGCATCCTGGTAGACAAACTGAGGCAGTGTGGCCTGGAGGGGAGAGTAGTGAGGTGGTTGAAGGGAAGAAGTCAGAGAGTTGTCATTAATGGGACAGAGTCTGGCTGGAGGCCTGTAACTAGTGGAGTTTCTCAGAGCTCGGTACTGGGAGCTGTACTGTTCAATATATTCATTGATGGCCTGGATGAGGGAATAGAGTGCACAGTCAGCAAGTTTGCTGGTGACACAAAGCTGGGAGGGGTGGCTGACACACCAGAAGGTTGTGCTGCCATTCAACAGAATTTAGACAGGCTGGAGAGCTGGACAGGTTGAAATTTAATGAAATTTAATAAGGACAAATGTAGGGTATTGCATCTG
>VXBZ01009724.1:26352-42853 GCA_013399135.1 Heliornis fulica
CATACAACTCCTTGAGAGAGTCTAGTGCAGGGCCAACAAGACGATGAAGGGAGTGGAACATCTTCCTTATGAGGACAGGCTGAGGGAGCTGGGTCTCTTCAGTTTGTTGAAGAGGACACTGAGGGGTGACCTCATTAACGTTTATAACTGTGTAAAGGATGAGTGTCAGAAGGATGGATCCAGGCTCTTGTCAGTGATGGCCAATGATAGAACAAGGGGAAATGGTTCCAAACTGGAACATATAAAGTTCCATCTTAGTATAAGGAGGAACTTTTTCACTGTGAGGATGATGGATTACTAGAACAGGCTGCCTAGAGAGGCTGTGGAGTCTCCTTCTCTGGTGACATTCAAGACCAATCTGGGCATGTTCCCGAGTGATCTACTCTAGATGATCCTGCTCAGGCAGGGGGGGTTCCACTTAGTGATCTCTCGAGGTCTCTTCCAGCTCCTAATATTCTGTGATTTTAAGATGGAGTTACTGTGTCAGTGGATAAGGAAAGAGCTATGAATGTCATTAATCTAGACTTTTTAAGGACTTTGAAACAATCCTCCAAATCTTCCTCGCCTCTAAATTGGAGAGATATAGGTTGGTTTGAAAGATGTACTGTTAAATGAGTAAGGGCTTAACCACATCCAAGGAGTTCAAAGTGCTCAGTATCAAAGTGAAAACAAGTGATCAAATCACCCCTCCCAGCTTTGTGTCACCAGCAAACTTGCTGACTGTGCACTCTATTCCCTCATCCAGGTCATCAAATCCTCAAGGATTCATACTGGGACCAATACCATTTATTATCTTCATCAGTAGAACAGAACTGTGGGACTGAGTGCACCTTCAGCGATGATACCAAGCTGAGTAGTACAGTTGATTTGACTAGAGGGAATGGATGCCATCCAGATGGACCTTGACAGTCTTGGAGAGCCCATGTGAACCTTATGAGGTTCAACAAGTTCATGTGCAAGGTCCTGCACATGAGCCAGGGTGATCAGCAGTATCAGTACAGTCTGGTGTATGAAGGGATGGAGAGCAACCCTGCAGAGAAGGACTGATGATACTAGTGGATGAAAAATTGGACTTGAGCTAGCAATGTGCACTTACAGTCCAGAATGATACCAAACGCATCCTGGGCTGCATCAAAAGAAGTGTGACCAGAAGGTCAAGGAAGGTGATTCTGCCCTCTGCTCTTACAACACCTCAACTGGAGTACTGATGCCAGCTCTGGTGTCCCAAACATGAGAAGGACATGGAACTGTTAGAGTGGCTACAGCGGAGGGCCATGAAAATGATCAGATATTTGGAATACCTCTCCTGTGAAGGAAGGCAGAGTGAGTTGGGCTTATTCAGCATGCAGAAGGCTCTTGGAAGAACTTATTGTGGCTTTTTGATATAGAAAGGGAGCTTCCAGGAAAGATGGAGAAAGACTATTACCAGGGCCTGTAGTGAGGCCCTGAACAAAACAAAGGACAAGGATTTTAAACTGAAAGACGAGAGATTTATGCTGGGTATATGGAGATTTTTTTTCTGTAATGAGGGTCACCCTAGTGAAGGTTTCATAGAGAAGTTGTAGATACTTTATCCTTGGTTGGATGTGGCTTTAGGTAACTTTCTCTAGTGGAGAGCATCCCTGGCAATGGCAGGGGTTTTGGAAGTAGATGGGCTTTGAGGACTCTTCAACCCAAACCAATCCATGTTACTAGGAAGAAGCAGGTAAGATAGTGCAGACTCCTCTACTCCTGACTTGCCTGCAGTGCAGTCAGCTTCTGTGTGAGTGCTGCAGGCACAATCTATCCTTTGTCTTTCAGTATGTTCAGGGAGAGAAAAATTTAATTGTCAGTAAGAAGCTGAAGTTAAGACAAGCAAAATAAATAACAAAAAAAAGCAGGTACAAGATCTTGTTTCCTTCATTTCTTTGTCACTTGCACTGAGGGAAGGTGAATTCACAAACTGCTCTTGTTTTATATTCCTTCTCTTTTTATATAATTGGGCTTTGATTGTCTGATGTCTGATTAGCTCAGAGCAGGAGTAAATAACTGGCGAGGAATGACGGTTGCTATGGTGCTGGGTGCTACAGCTGTAAGACTCCTGGTCCTGAGTGTTTTGTGTGGAAGGTTTTCGGGTTTTGTGGTTGGGGGGGTTGTTGGTTGGTTTGTTTCTTTTTAATTCATGACTAGTACACACACAGAACCAACTCCCATTTCTCTTGGTCACCATCTGTTTTTATCTTTTTCTTTTTTTTTTTCTTTCCTTGTCTGAACTCTCCCTCTCTGTTCTCCCTTAACACCTGTTTGGTTAAGTAGCCATTTCCCTAAAGTTTTGAGACACAAATATGAACTGACACTGCTAGTCCCCTGATGAAGGCATTTTTAATGCTTGAACAACTCCTGGCTGTAGAGTTAAAACAGAAAAAAAGAATTTGTTTTTCCCCTTCTGACAGAGATTACAGTCCCAAAACAGAGAGAGATTACATCAAAATAATTGTTCTGATGATTTAACATATCAATAATAAGTACTGTGATAGTAAACAATATTATTTTATTTAACTTAGAGTGGCTTTATTTGCTATGACAACCATGCTGCAGAGATTATGGCCTCTTTTCATTGTTATCATGCTAAAGTGTGTTATCTGTTTGATCACAGAACAGACACAGTCCATTCTGTTTATTAATGTGAAGTAATCTGGAGTGACCAAAATACATGCATGATCAGCTAATTAAATTTATTAGCTATGATCACAAACATTATGACCCCAAACTCTAATATTTATTTACACAGGAACACATCCTGTAAATAACCATTGCTCCATGATATGAAAGCATTGGTATCAGCTGTTATCAGGTGAGAATAAAAAGGAACACAGATGGAGTTGCTTACATTTAGATAGGACCAAGAATGACAAGAAACATTGAGCTCCAAATATTTTGGTCCTTTCTTCTTTTGTTAAATATCAGTGAATGCAAAGGATTCTGGGCACCTGTCTTTGTATCCCAATCTTTGAAATGTGAGGATATGTCAGACTGACTAATCACCAAGATGCTTATTTATACTGTCCAGAGATGCGTACGTGTCCACTAAAAGCCCGTGGTCTGAATTTGCTTGCAGTTTGTGTCTGAAGCCCATTTCCCTAGTAAAATGAAAGCAGCCTATTCTTATTTCAAGCCTTAATTTGCAGAGCTGCTACCAATCAAGGTGATCTCTCTTAAAAGACACCTCAGTTTGGAAGAATGGCTTCTGCACAGTGAAGATATGTGAATGCCTTTGAAAGTATGGAGCAAACAAATGTCCTGCTTACTGTTGCAGGGATGATTATGTATACTCCTTGGTTAAGAGAGCCACCAAGAAGATCTCTGGTTGCAGCAGTTATAAAGTGTTACATTGGTACACATGCAAAAATGTTTTGCCTTTCAAATTGTCAAATTTGGTCAGTTTTTAGCATGTCTGCAGACAAGGCTGCTCAAGCAAATTACAGAAAAAGTTCTCAGTGTTTGCTCTTTGGTGTTTCCTACAAGGTGTAAGTGCTTTCTAGTCAGATGCATCACTCACAAATATTTAGTGTTTTGATATCTCATTCTCTGACAAAAATGATGAACGAGTGATTTAGTTTTCATTTTATTGCTGCAGTGCTTAGAATATCACACAAATTCAGGGCCTTGGGGGTTATATACAGCTCAAATGAGTAAGGAGATACTTTTCTTCAGAGAAATCACAATCTAAGTATTAAAGACAAATAACAGAAAGTAGAAGGCAAAAGACTCTGATCATGTTGGTACTTTCTACTTCCCAGCTCCAACTTTGCTGCTTAACTCGCTCTCAACAATCTGATATTTCATGTAGTTTCCTCCCTTCTTGATTCTACTTGTAGTTGTTTATATCCTGCTTTGCTTTTACTACTATAATCTGTATTGTTTATGCTATCTTCATTTTCTGTCAACACGGCTTTCCTATTCCTGCTCTGCTGTACTGTATTGCCGTATAAATAACTAAGGAGGAGGCAGCTGTAGCAAAAACTGCACTGTGCTGGGTTTTATAAATTTCTCTTGTGAAAATTAGAAATCACTTGACTTATATAAATTACTTTGCTGGATAAAAATCCTGACAGGAAAGTGAGTCTTGCTGGTGCCTGGAAGGGAATAGAAACAGTCACTGAATTTGGTGCTATTGTGCCAGGAATGTATCTCCCATTAAGTTCTGAAAGTATAAAGCACATCAAACATCTCATTGCATATGCGGATTTCTTTATTCTAGAAACAAAAGGACAAACAATATAACATAAACCAAAATGGGCAACAGGTGAAACAAACCAGCCAAAAATCAACATGATGCCAAGTTTTATCATATCACTGTGAAAGATGCAGTCTGATAACTCATGGTAAATTACTGTGAATTAATCATCACTTTAGTGAAGATGCATTGCACAGTAATTCTCGAGGGTCCAGTTCTATAACCTGGTTTTATAGGAAAGCTGTTTCTGGGAGAGGAGTCTTGTGTTTCTCATGAGAAATCACTGGGATAGATATCAGTGACTGGCTGAGCTGCTTTTGTTTAGTGTTTTCAATACTCAAGCATTGTGATTATAGCAGAGAAGTGCAGTACTTCAGAAAGCAAAGGGGATATTAAATTGTAGTGAAAGTGGAAGAAATGACGGGCCATCCAATGTATACACTTGACAGTACATTGTCGAGCTTGGTCAATTGTTAAGAAAGGCAGAGGAGTGAATTTGAAAGAAATGTGTGTCTGAGTCTGAGATATATATATTTGAACAGCAACAGGTCTGGTATTGAAACCTGTCTGAGAGTAAACTGTGCCTGGGTCACTCAGAGCTTGTACCACCAGGCTGAACCACTCACCTTCCTCTACCAACACAAATGACATATGGCCAAGGAGGGCCATCATGCAGTTCCAGTGATTTCCAATCCATTCCAGTTCAGGTCTTTCTCACTGTACCAGTCCTCTGCTAGACATCTTTAAGTAAAAAAAAAAAAAAATAGCCTCTACCATCCAGTATTAAATACTCACCTGGATTTCCCTCTAGGATTGTCAGAAAATTTGTAATTCTCATTTGTGTGTCTCTCATGTGAAAATATTGCAATATTACCTTAAATATCACCAGGTGGACATAAAATGGGCAGTGATGCTGCAAACAAAAATTATTAACAAATCATGAGGTTTAATGGCAAGGAGGTATAATTATATAACTCCCTCAAAGTCCTGCTTTGATTTAAAAGAGACATTTTCAAAGAATTATTGTTCAGGATGCATGTTGTGCTTATTTCCTTGTTAATGCTTTCAAGTTCCTGGTTTGATTTTTATCATTCTATGCTTGCCTTTAGAAAATGAGCAAGTTGGACCATAAAGTGGGAAGTGTTTCACAAAACTCCCCAAATGCTTACAGCCCTCAAAAAGATAAAAAGCACAGTTTATGTGATAATTCTGCAAGCAATGTCAGCTTGTGCGTTTTGAAGCACATGGATGGAAGTCTGGCCGATTAAAGCCATTGAGAGATTTTGCTATGGGGTCCAGAGGCCAAAATATTGCTCCAAATGTTGACATAGAGGCATTTTATGCTTCTTGAGGTAGCAATACTATGGCTTGGGTGGATATACTCTTCACTGGGTGAAAAACTGTCTAAATGGCTGGGCTCAGAGAGTGGCAGTGAATGGAGTTAAATCTGTTTGGTGGTCATCAGAGGTGTTCCTCAGGGCTCTGTGCTGGGACCAGTTCTCCTTAATGTCTTTATTAATGACCTGGATAAGAGGCTCAAATGCACCCCTGGTAAACTTTCAGATAACACTAAGTTAGGCAGGAGTGTTGATCTGCTTGAAGGCAGGAAGGCCCTACAGAGGCATCTGGACAGGCTGGATTGATGGGCCAAGGCCAATGGCATGAGGTTCAACAAAGTACCTGGCTTGGTTGACACCTGGCTGAACATGAGCCGGCAGTATGCCCAGGTGATCAAGAAGGCAAACGGCATCCTGTCCTGTACTAAGAATAGTGTGGCCAGTAGGACTAGGGAAGTCATTGTCCCTCTGTATTCAGCGCTGGTGAGGCCCCACCTGGAGTACTGCGTTAAATTTTGGGTCCCTCACTACAGAAAAAACATTGAAGTGCTGGAGTGTGTTCAGAGAAGGGCTGGTGAGGGGACCAGAGAATAAATGTTATGAGGAGCAGCTGAGGGAACTGGGGATGTTTAGTTTGGAGTAGAGGAGGTTGAGGGGAGACATAAATGCTGTCTACAACTGCCTGAAATGAGGTTGTGGAGAGGCAGGGGCTGACCTTTTCTCCCTAGTGACAAGTGATAGGACAAGATGAATGGCATCAAATTACACTAGGGGAGGCTTAGATTGGATATTAGGAAAAACTTCTTCACAAAAGGGTTGTTAGGCATTGGAACAGGCTACCCAGGGAAATGGTGAAGTCTTTAAAAAACGGCTAGATGTGGTGCTGAGGGACATGGTTTAATGGTGGTTGGGAGGTTAGGGTAATGGTTGGACTTGATGATCGAGAGGCTCCCTTCCAAGACAATTCTATGATTCTATGATTTTATTCTTTAAGAACTGATTACAAAACATCCAGAAAACCTAGGATGTCTGTGTGTGTATATATTATTATTTTTTGTGAAACAAATATGAGATAAATGAGATAAATAAGGGTAGTGAGTTGTGAATGAATAAACATTGCACCATTTTAAAAGGTGTATGTTCCAAATATCCTCTACATAAATAAAAAATTGAAAAGAAACTTTTCTAAAATCTAAGCTAGAGGTTGTTTCTTTTTTGCTTTGGGTTTTTTTTTTTGTTGTTGTGTTTTTTTTTCCTCTAGGAAATGAATGAAGAGGTGTGATCTGTCTTCTTTTAGCAGAAACATAAATGAGAGGATTTGATTGGGTCCACAGAGATATCAAACACAAAAAAGGCAATAAAGGGAGAACAATTGGAAGAAGCTGAATGAGTCACAGAGCAGTGCAGAATGATTTCCTTAATCTCCACCATGTGTTTCTGCTAAATAACTCCTTATTTTGTCTTTTATAATACTGTGACAGACCTTAAATTGTTTGACTCTTTTTTTCCAATTATATGATAGCTATAGGAAATGTGACAGGATACACAGCTACTGCAAATACAGCTCCTGCAAACTTAACGTCTGTTACCAGCTTAAATCACATATGTGTGCTCTAGACATGAAAATAATCTTACTAATTTCAATTATACTTGCATACATAAAGATAAGCAGACACATTCATGTATTCTGGGATGGATCATTTTTTTTTGCCAAATATCTAGAAGTAAAGTGGCAAGATGAATATTTTCCAAGATATTTCACTAAGAGCTTTCTCCCATTTTTCTATGTCATTAAAATATTAATTTTTATATTACAATGGCATAAGAAAAAAACTAGATCTTTATCTTGTCTGACTAACCTATTTAATACCACTTTCTGTATTGCAAGTGCAAGCATTGAGCTAATATTCTTGCATTAACAGAAATGTATCATTTTCTGTAGCATGCAATAGGTAAAGATGCATGAGGAGTTTCAGCTGGTAGCTATACAAGCTGCAGCTGCTTGCAGCTCAGATTTCAGTGTACACTGGCCAGAAGGTGGTGCCTTCAGACATATATGTGCAAATTGGGAAAGAAAATATGAATATTAGCTGTGTGAACACTTTTCTGCAGTGAATGATGGAGGAAAGCTGAGGATTCTGTGACTTTCACTAAGTCAAACACAGTCCAATAAGGGTCTGCCACAATCAGAAAGAGACCAGTGCAAAAAAAAAAAAAGGAGTCTTCTTTCCTACTTTAACACATTTATTTACCTTACTGTGTAGATCAGATTTTTCTTCTTGATTGCAGCACAGCGGTAGTGCAGCTGGGAAAAAAAGAGCAGCAGCTTGCCCCACCAACTGGTATGAGCAAAGGGGCTTCCACGTGACTGCAGATCCCCTGGTCATGCTTACCCAGGTTTGGTTTAAGGACCAGCATTGAAAAAGAAGAAAGCAAACCAAAGTGTGTGTGTCCTCCCCTTGAAATCACTCCAGTGCCAGCAGTGTGACCAGGCAGCCAGGAGGACCAACTGTGTCTTGAGGTGCATCAAGCACAGCATTGTCAACCTGTCTAGGGAGGGGATTGTCCCGCTCTACACTGTACTGGTGCGGCCTCACCTTGAGCACTGTGTGCAGTTCTGGGCACCACAGTACAAGAGAGACATAAAACTATCAGAGAGTGCCCAGAGGAAGGAAATGAGGATGATGAGGCCTGAGTTCAAGAAGCGTCTGGATGATGCACTTAGTCCCATGCTCTGATTTGGCTGGCCCTGCGTGGAGCCAGGAGTTGGACTTGATGATCTGTATGCGTCCCTTCCAACGCAGGATATCCTACCATTCTGTGATTTTTAACATCTGCTTTGGCTTCCACTGATGGTACTTAAAACAACAACAGAGGAAAGGTGTTTGTTGTTATTCAGAAAAGTGCAGATTGTACATGGAAGAGTGATAAGTTTGACCCTGCAAAAATTTTGCTTTCTGTGTTGCCGGAAGAATAAGAAGAAACCTCCTAGAGACAGATTCTGAATATCTGGTGCTATAGGGTTACACATGTGTGTGTGCGTCCAGTGCCTTGTTAGACATGTACGTAATGCTGTACTGCTGCCCTCCAATGACTTCAGCAGATGTCAGGGAACTCCCTTGCTGTTTAAAGCTCTGCTGCTCAATTCCTGCAACGTCCCCACATTTACAACTCTAACATTTCACCTCTGACTAGTTTTATTGCCCTCAACAGGGTTATTTGCATACGTAAAGTTTATTAACATACTTACCTAAATGTTTGCAAATTCAAGCCATGAAAATTATCTTCTAAAGGTTTGATTTGAAATTACACTCCTTTGATTAGAACGCTGCTCTTTGTCTTTAATAAATCTTATTGAATTTCTTGACCTCTAAATGATCATCCTAATTATCAGCTCTCTTTTCATGTTATTTAAAGATTTGATGGGAAAATTGAGGTAATGGTGAAATGGAAAAAAATAAGAAGGTTCATAACACAATCCAGGAGAATAATTTTTTGGTGAATGTTGACTGTATCAATAGCAATTAAGCAAAGGTTATGTACACATAGGTGTTTTATTTATCTTGATCAGAGTTCATAGAAAAAAAAAACATATGCTTTTTTGTATCAGTAACTAGTATTTCTTCAGACTTCAACAGAATTAACTTTCTATTCCAGTTCTTCAAAATCTCTTTAGATGAGGTCTTTAGTTTTGTTCTTAATGAACATGTTAAGCTTTTTAGTTCTGTTGATTGAAGCAAATTAATTTTGGACTCTGCTAATAGGGGACAACTGTCATATTCTTCTCTGGGGATGAACAGGAAACTAATAAAGATATGATATCTTTAGAAATGTTTGAAGGTTCTTAATCCTCAGGGTTCCTGTGTCATTGTCCTCAGATATTCTGTGGTAGCAAATTTTTTCCTTTCTCCCCATACAGAGAGTTAGCACAAGTCTTACAAAATATTTAAACACTGCTTAAAAAACCTTTAGTATACAAATGGTGTGTATCTTGCCTGGAGTAAATAGTAACCCACTGGTCTAGTTACAAGGTCTTTTCTCTGACATTCTTTTCAGGGGATTTTCGCCTTTGTAAGGGCTTCAGACTAAGATGTATGGTAATAGAAACTTTGGCATTTTCTATTACTATGTATAAAGAGATTATTGCTATAAAGAGATAGGAAGCTAAACAATGTTATCACTTTCTGAAGATTATATAGTTTATTAAATTTATCTAATCATTATTAATTCCACACCTAGAGGATTTAAATTGGTGAAATGCTTTGAAATAGACTTTGGATACAAGATGAATTGGTCTGTGGCTGTTCTTTACCCAGAACAGGTCTTAAAAGCTCTTTGGGGAAGATCCTTTATCTTTTCCATTTGAATATGCACATGCCTACCTCATATGTGAGAGTATTAAAAAGTAAATTTTTAAATCACAGAATTTGCATAATAAGAGAAGTCAATTGTAGTCAAATACCCACTCTGGATGAAACAGGCCTTGCAAAGCCATTGCTGTGTAACACCATTTACAGCACAAATGCCACAGTAACTGTGGCTAATAGGGCTCTATTTCCCATTCTCTTGTTAAAACCGCACCTGTTTGTAAGAGATAGCTCCATCCTAGAGAAGGATTACTCAGCCTTAATAATTCTTCTTCTACTTCTTCCTCATCACTGTCATACTTCATGCTGCAAAGGCTGGAAAAACAAAGGTCTCCAGAGGCTGGCATGGAGATATTTCTGTGTCATGTACAATGAGCATTGTAAGCAGATTCAGTCTTCTTCTGCTGAAGCAGGGTCCCCATATCTTCTTCCTGCACTCAAAGGAAATACCTCCTTTACAGAGTGACTAAGACCAGCCAAAATTGTCTTACAGAAATGCCTATTTCTTTCCATTTCCTATAGTAAACATTAAGGGTGAACTTATTTCTTGTGTTAGCAGAGCACTTCTAATCGCAGGATGAAATTCAGTGTGGGAGCTCAGAAGCAGGTTGTGTAGAAAACATCAGAAACACATCAGAAGCTAACAGAACTAAATCAATTTAGACTAGCAGAGATCAAGTCTGGTATGTCTGGCATGGTCTGATGAATACAGCTGATGAATGAGCAGACATTTTAAGGATTTCAGTAGAAATGCCTTAAGATTTCCAACAAAATGGTTTTTCATCTGAAATCATTTTTTGATAAAAACCCAACTCTTTTCCCAGGAACTAGTTCACCTGGATGAAATCATGGTTTAAAAACCAGAAAATGTTCTGCAAATGGAACAAAGTAAGTCTCTTTGTGGTTTTGACTTAGTGGGTTGTTTTTTTTTCTTTTCCAGAGTGCATTTTCTTTGGAGATGTGTTCTTGTATTATAAATGTTATAGTTAAAGCATAGAAGTTAAATCAAAAATCAACTTTTTCATGGTGCAGGCTTCTGAGTGATTAATTGAATATTTGCAACCACTTTTTAATATTTTTGGGGGAGGGAAATGCTGAATTGCCTTTGTTTTGCATTAAGAACATGAATAGATACATATTTCACTGTTAGGAACCTTTCCACGAAATAAAAATCTGAAATCTTGCACAGCCCTGTTATTGTTTCCAGAAGAGTCGGATGCAGGCAGGGTCTCTCTCAGGGCATATCTGCACAGATGGGAACAAACAGACTCAATATGCCTTTGCTCCATGGCCATATTGCCACAGAGCTGTTTTCCTCAAGATAACCTTTTGAATCAGGACAGTGGGGCACTAAACTGCTGTGCTTAATCTTGGGTGTTCCCAGCTTGCCCTTCTGTATTTATATAGGCAGGCCAAATCCTGCATCCCAGGTTTCCAAGCAGGTATGGCATGGATAAACAGAGGGGTGAGAGTTGAGCAGTGTAGTAGGGTGGCAAGGGGGCATGGGAAGGAAGAAAAGGAGACTTAAACAGTGTTGATATTGCTTAACGGTGCCTGAAAAGGTTAAGAATGCTCATGGGAAGGAGAAGAGCTTCTTTTTGTTGCTGGGTTTTTGTTGTTGGATTTTGTGATTTTTTTTTGTGTTTCTGTTTTTGTTCTTTTTCCTTTGACAGCAAGTGTTGGGAGCGAAGATTAATTTTGTGAACAAGAAAACATCTAGAAGAGTTAGTTGTTTATGTGGGAGTTACTGGAGGTACCTGAAGAGACACTGTTCCCAGGGGACAGGCATTGCCAGTTGTTCTCCCATTGCAGACAGGGATAATCTTTATGGATTGTCATCTTTTAGAGCCAGCTGTTGCAAAACCATATAGAGCAAAATGGACCCAGTTTCTCCCCTGCCTTAATAAGTAGCCCCTTTCCTCTTTATCAGCATTTGCTAAATGGTACCAGTCAGCTCCATGCTGTAATAGATGGGCTGTTGGAGAAAGCAGACATAATCCCCACTGCAAAGAGTTCAGGATCTAAATAATCTGCTTCAGTTTATCAGGCTCTGAGTGGGATAGCAACACAATCAGCAGCAGCTGAGTAGCTCAGTGATAGTTATCAACAGATGTTCATCCTCAGTATTGAAGACTAAATGATTAATAATTCCCATTTTAAAGTAAAACACATTAAACGAGAAATCAGGATTTGCTTAGTTTTTACTGAGCATTAGTGTAACTGAGATATAAATAAATAAAGTTACAGTGCTGCAAGGCAAAGGTTAGCTATGATTCTATTCCTTATTTGCTGAGGATAAAGGATATTATTGGGAGAAAATTCAGAGAAAATAGAAATGTTAATTTAAAACTAGCTTGAATGGTGTAAATGGCCATTAGGTTGGTGTGACACAATGAAAGGCGCAGACTGTGGTGAATCGAAGACAAGTTTAACAACAACCAAACAAGCTTTTATACCTTCTAGACGGCTGACGCAACAGCCTGCAATCACTCTTCAGTACTTTTCCATGGTTACACACAATTAACCAACGCGTAAGGTGCAACTTTCTTATCCGGAGCTAATGGACTCTGATTAACATTACAAAGTGTCCCATCTCCCAATATACCATAACACTTAACACTGCAAGGTAACGAGCCAGCCCCAACAGACATCCAGGCACCAAAGCCACAATGTCCTCCCAGCAGTTATGTTTCTTTCGCAGGACCGCTCTTTGTCTCCCTCAGGTTGGACCCAGATAAAAGGATTATCTTTAAATACTCGATCAAGGAAGAAGGCTAGCAGTTATTATCAAATTTCTTTTTATTTTTCCAAATAAACTCCTAGAAAGAGTGTGTGTGGTGGGGGTGTATGCAATCAGCATAAGTTGATATAATTACTTTTACATTATTCACCAATGAACATCATGCAAAATTACTTAAGGAATTAGTGAGGGCACAGGACAAGTGATGAAAGAAATTTTTTTGCACAGAGGGAGTAGGGAAGCATATTCATCTCTCTAAGGACAGACCAGACGTAGTTCATTGTCTCACAGCTTACTTGTCTGAATGGTGAACCATACAATGTATTTTAAATTGTTGATGGAGCATTAATATAAAGATAAAGATGCTGTTGTCAGCTAATTTGACCATTCATTCTTCATTTTGACCCTATGTCCCCAGACTGGAGCCATGTGCTAGTGGGACTGGCATATGTTCAATGAAGCAATGAAGCCATCTGTTTTTTCCTCAATGCTCGCACATGAACACATCACCTCTCCACAGACCTTCCTATCTTGTGCCCAATAGCAGCTGATGTGCTTCCAGAACTGCTGACTGGAGTTTCCACTGTAACATCTGCTTGTGGAAATCCATAAAACCATTCTTCGGTGGTGTATGGCAAGAATAACAGACTCATTACACTTGGTCAGATGGAAGATACATCTACCATCTGACAGACAGCACTGTGTCCTGCATGCAGGCTGCTGCTCTTTGCTCTTTTGCCATATGGGCACCATGATACTACCAACGGAGACCGATAAGTTCAAGAGTGACTACAGGATTTTTTGGGGATAGGTGAAGGGCATAGAAACTCAGATATCGGTCAGCTCTTCCCTTCATGGCAGGTGATGCCAGAAGGTCTGTTTGGCTTATTGACTGCAGATTCCACTCCAAAAAAATGAGTGTTTCTCAGAAGAGGCTGAATCCACCCGATGAAGTGCAACAAGAGCAATTTTGCCAATGGACTTGCTAATTTACTGAGAATTTAAATTAACTTTGCTGGAAGAAAGACATACAAGCTTAAGTAGGTAGACAGAGGGGAAGCTGCATGGGAAGGCATGATTTGGTAATGTCTCATATTCTGGAGAAAATGAGGTGAGCAGAAGCCCACTTGAAAGGCCTTTAGATAAATGCATATAGTATGAGAAAGACACAGAAGGAACTATAAGACCCTGGGCAGCTGCAGGGCTGTGATATTACTGGGATTATGGACATATGGTGGAGTACAGCACAGCTGGAGTGCTGTGACTGGTGTATAGTCTCTAGGAAAGGCAGGGAAGAAAAACAACGGGCAAATTCTTGTAATTTCAAAAAGAAGCAGCTCAGATACATGGACTTTCTGCATTATATTTAAAGGGGAGGCCAACAAGAGGACATCATGGTGGGTGTCTGCTACAGACCACCTGATCTGTAATATCATATAAATCAATAAAATAAAGTGGAGGTAAATGAAGTCATCTTTAAGTAACTGAAAGAAGTTTCATGATTTCAGTCCTTGGTTCTCATGAGAAGTATTAGCTGCTTTGTTACCTTCTGGAAAGCAATATATTGGGGTGCCAGAAATCTAGATGGTGTATGTACCAGTTTTTACTTAGGTGTTAAATGGGCTGCCTAAGGATACGTTGTCTGATGAACCTGTAGGTCACAATGAGGAAGAATTCTGACTCTTCAGATCAGAGGCAGCCCTGGTTGTACTATTACATGCTAGAGTTTTTGATCCTGAGGAAAGGGGAGGAAGTGAGTACAAAATGAAAGACTCTGAGTTCAAGAATGTGAAGTTCAGCTTGTTTTAGTATATGATGGACCTGATATTGTGCTATACTATTCTGAAGAGCAAAGAGACCAAGGCAAGCAGATGGATCTTCAAGAACAACTTATCCTGAGGTCCATTATGTTACCCCTGAGGTCTTGGTGTTTGATACCACTCAATGGATTCTTTTCTCCAACAGATTTAGGCACATGCTAAAAGCAGAATGGGGATGTCTCATGCATTAGTGAGAGAGGGTGTGTGCATTGTTACCTACTTGTCTATAGATTAAGCTCCTATACACTTTTAAGAGACTGTGTATTGAAGAAAATTGAGAAGATACTGTAAATGGGATAACCAGTACTTATTATGCATGTCTTGCTTTCTCCATTTCTTTAATGATAGAGAAGGCACTGTCGGTAGAGCAGTAATAAGTTAATAACTTTCCTGAGATTATTTTGCCTAATTTTAACTTTGCACAAACAAAATTTGGTGAAGAACTTTACATTGTGTTCAGTTTTGGGCCCTCACTTCAAGAAGGATGTTGAGGATCTAGAGCGTGTCCAGAGAAGGGCAACGAGGATGGTGAAGGGTCTCGAGAACAGGCCCTGCGAGGAGTGGCTGAGGGAGCTGGGGTTTGGAAAAGAGGAGACTGAGGGGAGACCTTATTGCTCTCTACAACTACCTGAAAGGAGGTTGCAGTGAGGTGGGGGTTGGTCTCTTCTCCCCAATAACAGGTGACAGAACTCGAAGTAATGGCCTCAAGTTGCGCCAGTGAAAATTTAGGTTAGATATTAGGAAGAACTTCTTTACTGAAAGAGTCATCAAGCACTGGAACAGTCTACCCAGGGAGGTGGTTGAGTCCCCATCTCTTGAGGTGTTTAAAAGACGGGTAGATGCGGTGCTTGAGGACATGGTGTAAGGGTAGACTTGGTGGTGGTAGGTTAATGGTTGCACTGGATGATCTTAGGGGTCATTTCCAGCCTTAAAAATTCTATGATTCTATGATTCTATGTATCAAACTATGCATGATTCTATGTATCAAACAGTTGCATACCTGAACTAGAGCCAAAGCAGTTATTACTCTTTGCCCAATTACACGCTGCTGCCATCAAGCCATATTTATATTGTTACTTTGGTGCAGTCTTGAAGACCGTTCAACAGTTTATAGCTTGTCTTTGCTCACAGTTTGAAGTGTTCCACAGTGCTACACAAACTGTTCAAGGGATCCTTGTGGCCTTTCATAATAGGATATATTTTCTTTGCTTATATAAAAAAAATGAATACATCCCCATCAGAGGTGTATTGTTTCAATGGTAAGAAAACCATCCTTGAATTTTGTAGCATACTTTAAGAAAACATAATTATGATATAAGACACAATAAAAAAGATAATTTGTCACACATCTTGATTACTTTTATTACATAATACCAAGCTGAGAGTTAATTATATTTTGTAATTCCATTAAAACCATGATCATTTTCTGTATGCCAGAATCTCCTATTTATCATAGTGCTGAACTCCCAACTCAGAATTCTGTCATTAGAAGTTAGAGCACTTTACAAAATTGGTCATGTGCCAGTCCTGATTTACTGATGGGGAAGATGAAGCGGGAGAGGATTGCGATGGTTTTCCTGTGGTAGTCAGCACACCGGTGGCGACTGAATGAATAAAGCAAAGTCCCAGTAGGGTGCATTCCTCATCAGGTAACAACATCAAGGTGTTGTAGTGTTCTTAGATTCTTTATCTTTTATTTAAATGGTAATTGTTTTGAATGGGGGTGCCACTTTCTGAGACTGTCATTTTCAGCATCTTGTCTCCTTGAAATTTGGTTTGTTTTTTGTTTGTTGGTTTTTAATGTATAATGCTTTTGAAACAAGACTTTTCAGAAGTGGATGCAGACTTTGGATCTCAACAACTTTGAAGAGGCTATCTGGGGAGTACTTGAATTTTCAGATGTTACTGAATGCTTCCTCTGAATGTAGATATTTTTACTTGCTGCAAATCAATAACAGTTTAACAAAAAGTTGATCTTGGCTTCATTTTCCAGTATTTTGTTTTAATAAAGATACATATAT
>VXBZ01009724.1:42931-113824 GCA_013399135.1 Heliornis fulica
TCTAACTCAGTCATTCTGTTAATTTACTAATTCCCCAGTACTCTGCCTTCCTATTTTTGTGTAATCAGTTCAGTAAGTCTTAAGATTTATTACAAATATGGAACTTATTAAAAGGAATAAAATATTTCAGCCTCTGAGCCCTCACATTAGCTATGACTTTTTTCATGGTTTGTTCTGTTGTTTCTCCTAAGTGATAATTGCCCGTTATCTTTATTTACTTCTTACTCCCTTGGTAACTCTTTTGATTTATTAGAAAATAAATCTGTCTTGAGTTAAGCTTCAAGCAGTGATATTGTAAAAACCCAGTATGGATAAAAGAAAAAACAGACTCCAGAACTTTTTCTAGCAGGTTCTCATTGACAATACCTTCTCTTTTTTTTTTTTTTCCTTGCTTATTTGCATCATTAAAATGCTTACACAATCCTGAAATTTCCCTTCAACTAACCAAATCATTCTATGCTTCTGTGATTCTCTAAGTATGTGAAAGTTGGGTTTTTTAATTATTATGCAATTATTTCTACGTTATTCACTCATCAAAAAAAAAAAAAGAACTGGTTTAAGAGACTAAGTTTTGAAAACATACTATGTTTTGTAGCATATAATACCGGCAAGCCTAAATTAATTAATAAGCTGAATTTTCACTTTTAGACAGCTACATAAATGGTATGTGCTGGAGCCAAGGCATATTGAACCTTTTGTAATTGTATGGCAAAACCTCCACAAATTTACTGAACTAACACCTAAATTATAATTGAAACTTTTAAAATTTCAATCACATATTTTCTGCCTGAGACAACATTGGAACTGTTTGAAGTTGATAACAGTGCATTTATTATACTTATTAAAAGTAAAAATACACACTTAGAGAATAGAAATACTTGTGCTAATGACTGCTCAGATAAAGATCTGTTCAATCTTGTCCCTCAGCAACAATGGATTTTTTTCTTTCTGGAACCTTCTACAGAAATATTGAACCTGAGTCAGCCCTTTTGCATGGAAAATATACGCACACAGGGCCTGCAATATAACTTACCCTTTGACCTCTGGGCTTAGCTAATAACTAATACCTAGGTGTTTTCTGGGATATTTCTCAGAGAAAAATGGATGTTATTAATCAGGTATTTTTTAAGTTTCCCCCTGTTTATCTACATACGAAATATTTTTTTCTGCATACCTCTGGAGCAAGGATGGAGCGGAGAAAAAAAGCTCAGCCCCCTCTCTTTAAATCTGTGTCCAGTAAGAATTTTTGCTTCCTACAGTCTGCAAGTTGTCTTTCCAGCAAACAAACTCTGCCTCTGAAACCTTTCTGGTTTCATTGTCAGTGCAGGATGAGTGATCTTCCTTCCCTACAGTCTTTCTGCTCTCTCAAATATCACTATGGTCACTGTCAGTCATACTATAGGACTAACTAAGCAACTACCCATTCCTGGTTGCAAAGTTAAGAGTAAACTTCATTATATCAAGTGATGACCTGTGGATGACCTATGGATTTTTGGGTGCTGGGCTGTAGCTTGATAAAAAAAAAAAAAAGGACTCTTCTTGCCTGAATTTAGAAGGCTACACCTAGGATCCTTTTGCAATGTACAGAGATACGATTATTTTGGAGGACAAATCATTGGTTTTATTGTATATATTTACTTTAGGATTAAATGAACCCTGCTCTAAAATTGCTTGGTTTTCCTTATCATTTAAGTTAGCTAGCTATGTTTGCTAAATAATGCAGAGCAATGATACTTCTTCCAATTTGGAAGCTCTGAGCAGGACCTACACTCCACAAACTCCAAAAGGCTTTGGGGACTTTTCCCAAAACTTTCTAATTTTTGCCTAATAATTAACTAAATAATTAATTAGCCAGTGCAGAGTTTTATATTTGGTTAAATAAATGTCACGTATCATACCAAGAAACCAAATCTTGCTCTGGATATGTCCTGATAGAATGCACTAAAGCTTAATTCCTTCCCTTCTATCCATTAAGATAAAAAACGTTTTTGCCCCTGGATATGTGGCTCTGCTCAAACCTGTACCTGAACACCTTCACACCTTGAACAATGGGCAAGGCTGCATTGCAGCCTGCACCTAAGAGGAAGCCATTTCCCCAAGGACCACCTCTTAGATTTTTTATGCAAACTACCTGCTTTGGTTGGTGGCTTCCTATTGTTTACAGTTATTATGAAATGAAAAGCATCCCACTGCTCATTAATTAATGTGAATTAAAGGGTCCTACCATTTCTATGTGCTTTATCAGGGTCTGTGATTGACAACAGTAATTATTATCAGTAATTATTATGAGAAAGAGCTTTTAATCTGAGGTCTAGAATTGTTGCGTGGGTTGGTTTGTGTTTGTTTTTTAAACAGTTCAACATCCTCCAAAAGGAAAAAAAAATCCACTGTGAGTGCAGTACTATCATAGCTCTGGCATTGTTCAAGCAAGAGTCCTTATAGTTTTAAATATATGCAAACAAGGTGTGCTTCACAAATGGCTTTTGGCTTTGAAAGTTAGCTTCTGTTTATTCTGGGTAAGGGCAATATTTCTTGTTTTGCACATTTTGGGTACATTGCTGGGTTGGAGACTCATACTTCAGGTTTTAGTTTATTATGCCTGTCAGATGGAGTCGTGCTCTTGCTGGTGAACTGACACCTGGAGAAAGGTCAGAATATTTTTAATTCTTGCATGCTTCTTATGTAGGACAGTGTATAGTAGCTCTGCATTCATCTGTAAAACCAGGAAAAAAACAATTCTTTCAGATGGCTTAGGACATATTTCATGCAGATGAGTGCAAGACTTTTCTTCTTTTGCTTGTCTACTGAGTTTTTATTAATAGGATTACAGAAGGTATATTGGCCAAAGGTCATTCCTCTTTCTGCCACTCTCCTTTTCAGATGCAGAACATATTTATTTCACTTTCAGGACTGAGAGTTTCTGGATGAACCTGCGATTCAGTGACCAGGAAAAGGGCAATGCACAAGGGAGCTGCAAAATTGGAGTTGTAGGATTAGTGAAGCAACAACTGACATTAACAGTGAGTCAATAGGCTATATGCAAATTCAGATTAAATGTGTTGACAGAGGAACTAAGGGCAGGGAGATATCTGGAAACCTAATTCCAGATTTAGCCAGATATCATATCAACTACTATATCACTACACCTTCACAAGAAGACTGATTTAAATTTCTAGATGTGTGTCTATCACTCCTGCTCTGTCTAACTAAGCAAGAGATTATCATGGCCTTGCTTGCATATTTGTTACCTTTTAAAGAAAATAAATTTGGTTTTTGTGTTGGTCATAAGAAGAGCAAAAAATCCTTCAGCAGCAGAAGTCTGAAGCATCTTCATTCTAAGGGCTAATGGGGAGGATAAAAAAATATTCTTTTACCCCATTCTTTATAGAGGGTCTTTGCTAGATGTGGAAGGTCCATGCTAAAGGAAAAGGTCTCCAAGGCTCAAGAGACTGGAGAAAATATTCTTACATTACTTCATCCACTGTAAGGAATACCATGACTATGCTCCTTCCAGAGTCCCTGGCTGCTGAGATTTGACAGTTATTGCAGTTTTTTGAAGTCAAGCTTGTTTCTTTCTTTTCTTCCTTGTTATTCTAATATTCTAGGGAGGAAATGACTCTCCAGAGATTTATTCCTTCAAACAAAGATGAGCTATAAGAGCTATTAACCTCTCCTTTCTTTGTCTCCACCCACTGCCCCACTTTTGTATTTTGACTTCAGTAGTCAAATTAAACATTTACTTTCTACTCAAGTTCCCTTTTCCTTTTCATTTCAAAAGAGAAAACTCAGTCCTCTGAATATAATTTTATATTTTTTTTGAGTAAGTTTATGCTCTGCACTTAAATATAAAGTGAATATTATCTAAAGGAATTCTTACCTTTCCACTGAGAACAAACTAATACTGTAAATGAAGGAATTACAATAATTATGCAGCACCTTTTATGGAGCAGCTCAGGTATGCCTGGCAGAAATTCGCAACTTGTAAATGTCAACAATGTCATGAGTAGATTGTATTGCAAAGACATACATTCTTTCTGACTCAGTGGATGAATAATATAAATGACCTGTAGTAGTTATTCAGTGTCCTTTTTGTGATGGCACAATCTCATTTTCTGTGAATGCTGGTATCCAGATATTGTCGCAAGTTGAACATCTGAATTATTTCTCAAATAAAATTGATACACTTATGGTTTAATAACCTAAATGTTTGCCTTTACCATACTAGCCACATCTCTTTCTAGTTCTGTAGAGCTAAAACTAAGATCACAAGAAGGAAAATATATTTAATTAGATATTTTTAATGAAAATTTTTATTAAAAATCCCCCAACAACTTAAAATTAATTTTAAAATAATATTTTTGTTCTCATATGTGAAGGTTTACGAATGCTGTGGTTTAACCTCAGCCAGCAACAAAGCACCTCATAACATCTCAGTCAGTCCTCCCCACCCTGGGGTGGGTGAGTGGGTAGGAGAATTTAAAAAAAACCCAAACCTAACAAAACAAATTGGTGAAGATACAGGTGGTTTAATAGGACACCAAAGAAAAAGAAAAAAAGATAAGAGAATATACAAAATGAGTAATGCACAATGTAATTCCTCACCATCTGTTGACCTGTGCTCAACCCATCACAGAATCACAGAATCACAGATTTATAGGGGTTGGAAGGGATCTTGAGAGATCACAGAATCACAGAATATTAGGAGTTGGAAGGGATCTCAAAAGATCATCTAGTCCAACTCCATTGCCTGAGCAGGATCACCTAGATTAAATCACACAGGAACACATCCAGATTGGTCTTTAATGTCTCCAGAGAAGGAGACTCCACAACCTGTCTGGGAAGTTTGTTCCAGTGCTCCATCACTCTCACGGTGAAAAAGGTTTTCCTTATATTAACATGGAACTTCCTATGTCCAGCTTGGACCCATTGCCCATTGTCCTGTCACTGGCCATCACTGAGAAGAGCCTGGATCCATCCTCCTGACACTCACCCTTTATATATTTATAAACATTAATGAGGTCACCCCTCAGTCTCCTCTTCTCCAAGCTGAAAAGACCCAGCTCCCTCAGCCTGTCCTCATAAGGAAGATGTTCCACTCCCTTCATCATCTTGATAGCCTTGAGCTTGACCCTTCCAAGTTCTATGTACTTCTGGAACTGAGAGGCCTACCTGTGTAATTTAATCTAGGTGATTCTGCTCAGGCAGGGGGTTGGACTAGATGAACTTTCGAGGTCCCTTCCAATTCCTAATGTTCGTGATTCTGTGTAATTATGGCCATTTGCAAAACCAGGAGCTTCTTTATAATTGCCTTGTGTAAAATAACACTGAATGATGAATTCTCAATTTTGGGCCTTAATTTCAATAGACCTATGGGCTTAATCCATTATTTTAAAAGTACAAAGAGTTAATTCAAAGGCAAAATAGGTTTAAATGAGGGAAATGAGGGTCTAGATTTCCAGGCCAGAAATATTATTTTTGGTTCTATGGCTGATCTGCTAATGGTAGAGAAAAAATGGAATCAAAATCATATCAGATGTGCACAACAAAAGGACAAATAGAAATATATAAATAATTGATAAAATAAAAATTCTGACTGGATATTAGGACAAAAATACTATCGATGATCAAAGACTAGAATAAAGGTCGAGTGGACTAAAGGCCTCCATCCTTGGAGATAGTCAGGATGTAGCAAGGTCCAGAGCAACTACCACTATAGTTACATCTGCTATAGCATCATACTTGGAAATGATCAGTGAGAATTTTCTCATTTGAAATGACAACAGGCTGAGATGATAAAAATGTTTAGTGCTGGAGGATCCTATTTCTGGTACCGAAACTTGTGCTTTTCTTCTTAGAAGTGACTTCTGTTCATTTCCAGCACTCAAGCTATATCTGTGGAGATACCCCCCTGGTGACAACTGGTTTCCTAATGAAGAAGGCTGAGCAAGAATATATGGGGAGAAATAGAACACAAATCTTCTTCATCCATCACCAGCTCCTGACTCAGTGACCATGGTCACTGGGTGTAGTTTTCTGCTATGTCAGGGAAGCACAGGAGGTTATCCCATGTGTAATAGCACTTTTCAATAGATAACTTTTATGTTCCTTCCCCTAATTCTTAGGAGGTGTGTCCCAGAATCTCCTTCTTAAGGATAAAAATTATTTATTATTTAACAAAAAATTTTAGAGTTTGATTTTTTGTTGTTGTTAATGTGGTATTTGTGGAGAACACTTATGGCTCCGTTTTTCTTTCCCTTCTTTTTTACAGGCTGGATTGATGGACCGAGGCCAATTGTATGAGGTGCCAGGTCCTGCACTTTGGTCACAACAACCCCATGCAGCGCTACAGGCTTGGGGAAGAGTGGATGGAAAGCTGCCTGGTGGAAAAAGACCTGGGGGTACTGATTGACAGCTGCCTGAATATGAGCCAGCAGTGTGCCCAGGTGACCAAGAAGGCCAATGGCATCCTGACTTGTGTCAGGAATAGTGTGGCCAGCAGGAGTAGGAAAGTGATCGTGCCCCTGTACTCAGTGCTGGTGAGGCCGCACCTCGAATACTGTGTTCAGTTTTGGGCCCCTCACTACAAGGAAGATGTTGCATTGCTGGAACAGGTCCAGAGGAGGGCAACCAAGCTGGTGAGGGGTCTGGAACACAAGTCCTATGAGGAGCGGCTGAGGGAACTGGACTTATTTAGTCTGGAGAAGAGGAGGCTGAGGGGAGACCTGATAGCCCTCTACAACTATCTGAAAGGAGGCTGTAGTGAAGTGGGGGTCAGCCTCTTCTCCCTGGTAACAGATGACAGGACGAGGGGGAATGGCTTGAAGCTGCACCAGGGCAGGTTTAGGCTAGACATTAGGAAAAATTTCTTCACCGAGAAGGTTGTCAGGCTCTGGGATGGGCTGCCCAGGGAGGTAGTGGAGTCCTCATCCCTGGAGGTATTTAAAAGATGGATAGATGAGGTGCTTAAGGACATGGTTTATTGGTGGGATGGCAGTGCTAGGTTAACGGTTGGACTTGATGATCTTAAAGGTCTTTTCCAACCGAGGTGATTCTATTCTATGATTCTCCAAAACTAATAGGATGTTTATTTGTCTCACTGTGGCAGCAGTCTTTCCGTTCACTTGTTTGGCCTGAATACTCCTCAGCCATATGCAATGCAGTATTCCCTGCAGTGCTTGCAAAGACCTGATTTACCTAGATCTGCTGGAATATTTTAACTCCTATGCCCAATCACAGGCACATCACATTGTAGTCATGTAACTGGTGAAGCCCAAGGTCATTCTCTCTTTTTGTATTTCAAACTGATTTAATAACAGAATTCCTTGGGTTGAGCCTTTTGTTTTATTTCTACTGCAAAAAATCATTCAAATTACAGTCTGAGTCCTCAAGGTCGTCCACTGCTTACTCTGCGTTTATCTTGATCTTTTTTGCTATTGATAATGTGTTTAGATTGGATATTTTAATATCCAATTAATTAATGTGATTTTAGATTGGATATTAGAAAAAAGTTCTTTACTGTAAGAGTGGTGGAGCACTGCAACAGGTTGCCCAGGGAGGTGGTGAATGCCCCATCCCTGGAGACGTTCAAGGTGAGGTTGGATGGGGCCCTGAGCAACCTGATCTAGTTGGGGGTGTCCCTGATTCTTGCAGGGGGGGTGGACTAGATGACCTCTGGGAGTCGCTTCCAACCCTAATCATTCTATGATTCTATGACTCTCATTTGCTTCAGTGACAAATTTCACTTGCATAATCCTGTTTTTTTTGTGCCAAAATTCATTAATGAAAGTACTCAAGTCATGAGACCATTTCTCCACCAGTACTACATGTTCAGTAATCCCCATTTGAACCCCACTGTGGCAAAACCTTTACTTAGTTTTGTGGATTCTTCTATTTTCCATCCATCCATGTTTGTTAAGAATTTTCCATGTGGCATTTAGCAAAGATTTATCTAAACCTGGGTAGGTTCAGCATACTGTACATCTTTTGTCCTCCAAATCAGTTAGTTACTTTATTAAAGATATACTTTACAGCATGCTAAACCTTAAAAACGTAGCAGGAATGGATATGTGATGCAGAAAGTTGATTAATGTAAGTACAATATGAATGTCTTTTTTGTAACACAGTTACTTTGTTGTGTGCTCCTTTAACACAGTTTGGTTTGGTGCCCAGTGTTATTTTCACTAGCTTGTTATACCTTCAACAAAAGAAGAAATCTTTACTTTTGCACTCGTTAAGAGAAAACTAATGTGATTTCACTGAGCAGAGCTGTCAGAACACTGAGACAACAGGGGAAGTACTTCTCACTACCAATAAGCTCTGAGAAGTATCTTAAAGCAAAGCTTTAATTAAATTTGTCATTTCTGAGTCTCCAGTCCAAAAGTGTTAAAATAGAATTTTAAGCAAAGAAATTATTTTTGATGTTGCAGCATGAACACAATGCACTTATCATGCTGAGATTTTTACATTTTCAGAAAAGCAAGCAGGAGAAAATTTAGGCCTAAAAGGCATACAACACGTGCATAAATTAACTAGGAATATGCTGATATTGGAAGTTACCTTGTTACCCAGAAGTCTAAATTAACTTTATATTTTATCAAAGAAAAACAAAGATGTTATTTCTGTTAAGGTGAAACATTTGGTCTATAAATTACAATTAGGTTAGCACACTCCCTGAAAATCAAGTTGCAGTAATAAAAGCACAGTGCTAAGTGTACAGTTATACTCAGTATAAATGAGCATTTTGTTCCTATAAGCATCAGATGCCCTGTGTTAAACAAGCCTGAGCTAGGAAGTGTGTGGAGAATGCAAACGTGTCCCCCCCCATGTGCTGTGTTGGACCTGTGACAGCCTGTCACATAAAAGGGTCATGACTTTACCTAACTGGACAGTGAGATGGGTTGGTCCCGTGCCTCTTGTCCTGGTTCCGGCTAGGAGAGTTAATTTTCACAAGGAGACAGGACAAGTGAGGCAGCCTGGTCAAGGGCGTATTCCCTACCATGTTATATCATGCTCACTATTAAAGGGGGATAGTCTAGGAGGGGCAGCTCTGGGGAAGTCTGCTAGGCTGAGCATCTGATGGGTTCTCAGGTAAGTAAATTGTCTTATCAACATTTTGTACATTCTGTTAGAAGTCCTGTTGTTCTTTCCCTCTCTCTTTGTTGTCCCAGTAACCTGTCCTTATCCCAACTCAGGAGGTCTACCGTTGTCTTCCCATTCTCTACCCCATCCTGCCAGGGTTGGGTGGGATTGAGTTGCCATGTGGTGCTCAGCAGCTGGCTGGGGCTAAACCATGACAACTGTTGTCGAAGTAGGAGATGTAAACAGATGGATCATGTTCAATGAGAATGTTCATTTGAGCAGATAATAGGCATCCAGGTGATGATGAAGGTAGTCCTAGAAGTAGGACTACTTGAAAGCAAGTAATCCTGATTGTCCCAGAAAGCTGTTGGGTGCAAAGGCATGATGGATGGGAGGGCATGTCAAAATAGTAAGTCAATAAGTGGTGAAAAATCATAAGTGTTCAAGTGATCAGATGATGTAGTTGGAGATAATTTGAAAGGCCAAAATATGAGTTTTTAAGTGTCCAAACCATCTTCACCACTGTTACTTGAGTGCATTGCAGCAGCAGGCTGGTCTTGCTTCCACATAGGGCCTGTACATGATACAACAGTGTCCTACAGGCTGTCCCATGGTTGATGCAGGAGGCAGGAATGACTTTTTATAGATCACATTATAGGTACTGGCAATAATCTACCTACTTTGTCGTGAAAAGTTTTTATTGACCCTGTTTCTATGACAAGTCTTACTGCAAATCAACAACAGCTGCTGTTTAAGCAGGGCTGAGCCCCTTTTTTTTGCTGTCAAATATGTTTTGTAGTTTCTCTGTTCTGGGAAAAAAATTCTTTTTTCTTTTTCCTTACCAAATTGTCAAGCTGCTGAGCTGACTAAAATGAATATGTGTTGCTTTTACACATTTTGAGTAATTTATATTCTTTTTACAATTGCAGAGTTTTAATCACATAAATAATCCACAACTTTCCCTCCAGACCAACCTGTAAAGATTTGCACCTTCTTTACATGCCATTTGAAAGCCTACCCAGTAGGGGAGTCTGTCTGTTCTCAACTGCTGCTGCAAGTCAGTGTGTCTGGTCAGCATGATACTATTGTTAAGAGAGTGTGTACAATCCTTGGATGTGTGATATCTCTGGTATGAGAAGTCTGCCAAACAGCAGGAAAGAGCAAATTCCCTTTGCTGGTGTGGTACTGCAGTGGTCGGACTGTAGTCAGAATTGTGTAATCATGAGCAAGCCCTGCAATACAAATTATAAATGTCTACCTGGCTTCTCTGGGTCCTGTTGCAATCAGTTGCTCCACATATTGAATAGAAGACAGTGTGAAAGCCGCTTCTACATACCCAAAAAAGACTGAAAGCTGTTCCTTCCCCCGCCTTAAGATAATCTTTATATGTAACCTTAAAGTCATTAAAGAAACATCTTCTTTTTGATGTTTTTGAATTTCTGATCAGGATCTGTTTGGTTCTACAAAACCTGATTTAACAGCTGTTAACAGCTATTGACAGCTGAGCACGTCAGCATTTGGTAAGGTAAAAACACCGAACAAAATGAAGTTTTGAAAGCAACTTTTCAATAAATTCATGGATCTGGTGGTAGAATATGGAGAGATAAATGCAATAGAGAATGTGTATAGATTGATGCTGGAACTCAGCACTCATAGAAGTATGGAGCTTTGTAAATACTTCTATTTTCTTTTTTTTAATTATTTTTAGTTTTATTGTAATGTGCCAGACACCATCTGAAAGGTTCCGTGAGCTTACAGATCTTAAGGTAGATATATAAGTACCTGAGTTTTACTGCTGTCCAGATACGTGTCCTCACTATAACGGAAAATAAAAAAATTAATTCCAGGACCTCTGTCTTTAATACATGTACTACATGTGATATATAGAATTGGATTACATATACACTGGAGGCCTACTGAGTTTTCTGGGTTTTTTTTCTTTCTTTACTTATCCTCCCTCAAGAATCCCCCAGCCTCCTATGTGCAATATACTCCTCCTATATTATCTGCTACAAGCAGCTTTTTGCTAGGTTGTGAAGGTGAGTCTTCAACGTTCATGTTCCTTGTACAAACTCAGACCATTAGTGTTTGTCTTTTAGAATTTTGAATATGTGTGTGATGAGAGAAGATAAATGTAGAAAAGAGTGATAGATAGACAGAGATAGTGATAGAGTAGAAGATATATAGAAAAGAGTGAAACTGTGACACCCTTCTCAAAGTAGCTAAGAATGGAATTATGGAGCAGACAGGTTAAATTCAATCCTCAGGGAAAAGAGAAGAAAAGAAAAAAAGAAAAAGGCATACAATATGATTATTTGTAAGTATCTGGAAGATAACAAGGAGATGAGCAGCAGAAAATAGAAATTTGTCAAGGACAATTTATGTCAAACCTATCTACTTTGCTTCTGCAAATAAAGTAACAGATCCTGTAAATGGAGTAAGAGTAGTAGGTGTCATATAACTCCATTTTTTAGGGTTTATTCTGGTATAAATCAAAGATGTTGAACTAATTTTCTCTAGGAGAAAACGTACCTTGATATATCTAGTCTACTTAAGCTGTTTCGATACGGTATCATCATAACCTGGAGAATGTAAACACAGAAGCAACAAATCTTTGGTAGCTAGAACCAGCAGATGTAACCAGACATAACAGGATGAATAAAGTATTATTGTGTAAATATGCTGCACCTGAAAATTTAGTATATCATTTTAATAACATCTATATGAAAGAATTGTTTGAAAAAACTGCAAGAAAACCTTGAGCTTCTGAGTGGGTACATTTTTTTTAATACAAAGTTCTCAGAAACAGGTAATCAGCAATTCCATATCCCCTAAAGTTTTTTCTCAAGGTGAGTAACTAAAAATAGAGACACCAAAAATCACTAGTCAATTCCAATTTGATCATTATTAATTTTTAAACCTACATAAAACTTTACTAAGGTTAATGGAATCTATTTCTGAATAAGACTTTTTTTTTTTTAATTGGATAAAAAATGTTATCTAAGAGATCTGTATTGTGTCAGTACATATGAATCAGAACTTATTAGAGATCCTTATCCTTCTGGAATTAGCAGTTTTAGAATATGAATCTAAACTCAGAACCTACATTTGGCATTGAATAACTGGCGATAGAAAGTGTTGCAAACTCCAACCCACTCTCTGTGTTCACTGAAAGGTGGTCTGTAAATACTGGCTCACATGGGTCCCATATTTATGGATGCTACAATACAGCATCCCATGTGACAGATTTTTATGATCTCTTAAAAAACTTGAAGAAGGTGCAATGTCTTTGCACAATCTAAATTTCTACATTTCTGTTTTTTTCTAATGAAAAAATGCATATGGTTTATAGAGGACTATTTTGTGCCCTAGATTCTTGTTCTCTTACCCTCGGAGAAATCTAAATCATTTGATATCTTCACTTCTAACACAGCTCAAACTGATAGTTAAAAGTACCAGTGATACAGAGTATTCTACCAAAATTCTTCTCCAAATGTTTGTGTTCAAAAGTTCAATGAAGATTTTGTGTGAAAAATGTTTCTGATTAATATTATAATAAATATTCTGGAGCTGGGCAGGTTTCTTAGTAGAGATAAGGTGGGAAATTTTAACTATAAGGGGAAATAAAAGTAATGAATTTCAATATACAGTTTCAGGAGGATGAGGAAGTGGAGGAGAATCCACACTGTAATAGAGAAAAACAGTGAGGAAGAAGTGGCAGGGAGACACAGTTATATACTGACTGTAAGTCACCATTCCCCATCCCCTCTGCAGCATTTGGAAGGCTAGGAGGGGTGTGGAGTGAAGGGGTGAAATTAAGCTTGGGAAAGGGGATGTTTTAACATTTGTACTTTTGATTTTTTTTTTTTTTTACCAGTTGTCTGTTTTTCCTTGTCTTTATCTCAAACCCCAAGATCTCTGAGTTCTATTTTTCCTTTCTTCCCTCCCCTGTCCTACTGAAGCTGGGTGTGAACAAGTGACTGGGTGGGAGTTTTGTTGTTAGCTGGGGCCATCCCACTGCAATTTGCAAGGCCATGAGGAAGTATAACAGCAGTTTAGACTTAAAAATCTGAAAATAACAATCTCTAGGGAGAGCATGAATAAGGAAGGATGGTGCTGCTGGTGAATTCACCTCCATTACTCACCTCTCTTCAAGAGGAATGAGTTACTGACAGGTGCCCTGGAACTATACTCATATATATAATTGCATTGGATGTGCTTATGTATCACATGAGATTAAGCACCAGTATTTTTTGTTAACACTTAAAAAAAAAAAGGACTGTTAAAAGTTTGTTTTTTTTATTTTTTTTAAGGAAATCTCCTAGTATTACTCTGCTGCTGTTCAGTGCTTGAAACAGACATATGACACTATTCTCTGGAGCAATAATAAGCTGGTAAAGCAGAAGGCAGTTATTATGGCTGAGTTGTGTTTTCTTGCTTCATTTAATTGTTTTCTGATTCCTTTGTCTCTATTGGAGGTTAAGGAACATACCATGTTATTTCAATATTGTCATGATGATGGATACATATTTGCAAAAGATTTCAAGGAATACAGAGTGTGGTAGAAAACTTTTTTTTTTATCCAGAACTAAGAAAATATATTAGAATATGGACTCTGAACCTGACATGTGCCTCCATGGCAGATATTTCTGCACCTCCACGCCAAGCAGAAAGTCAGCACATCTGGAAACTAGACTCCACAAAAACAACACATTTTTTCTCAAATAAAATAGAGACAAAGGAGAAGCCATTGAGTTTACTTTTTCTAAGAAAATCACACGGTCTCCTTAGAAAACAAGTTGCTTCTTTCTCAGAACGACAAGGCAAAATCTTTGTAATCTCTGTTTGCTTCTTATTTTATATATTAATTTAAAGGAAGAGTAATATCCCCATGCCACATGGCCCATCCATTGTCTTCCCCCAAGAGTATGGATAATGATTTCATGTTAGATACTACCACTTACTCTGAGCAATAAAATAGATGAAAGCATTTTCCTGAAATGTATCTCAAAGCTTTGAAAGGAAGGGTTCTGAATAGTGTTGCACTAGTGATCCAGCACCATGGGAGAGAAGCATTGCTTACACCTTTTCTCTTGCCAGATGTAGAGCTGAAAGTCCCTGTACTAGCCTTTGTGGTATGAGTGGCTGCTTACCCAACCCAAAGTGCAGCAGCAGGCTTGCACTCAGGGAATGTTATGTAGCAGACCAATGTCAGCTTCTACATCTGAGTATATTGGCTTGGATATCTTTATAGTAACCACTGAGAAACAGAGAAGCTTCAAGCAAGATTCATATCCTGAATCATACCTATTCCTCCAAAATCATGTATAATGCCTATATCTCTACCTTGATTATAAAGCTAAAATATAAATGCCAATAACGTAATTTTCTAAATTTTAATGTGACAATCTCAGCTGTGGACATCCTCAGCTGAAATGAAAGTATCGACACTTTCCTTCATTTAGCCTCTTCTCCCTGTTTTCTCACAGTGATTAGGACCAGCAAAATTGCTGTGGTCCTGCATTTCAAGAATTGATTGTGCTTTGCAGCAGTTCAGTAATATCCTCTAGCAGTCTTTGACAGGGATTCTGTGCAATGTGTAGGTGGTGAGTCCTACATCTTCTGAATCTAGTGTCTTATCTGCAAGTTTACTTCTACACATCACAAAAATAAGGATTCCAAACTATTGTATTCATACAAAAGGAAAATCTTACCTGTTTCCTAAACTGCCTGTTGAACTGTAGCTGTTAAAATCCTGTGTGATTTGATTCTGCCTATGGAGTTATTCTCTTTTAAGAATACTGCAAGACAAATGAACCAAACTCCCTCTACTACACTCCAAGAGATAATCTACAGATCAGATTGAAAAATTCAAAAGCTACATGGCTACCTGCTTCAGCGCAGGAGTAGCTCTGATAGAAAATATTTTTTTTTTACTAGATGAACATTCCCTGACATGACAGATGAGCCCATCAAAGCTAAAGGCAGAAGCTTCCCTAAATGGCCATTCCCAGTACACTTTTCCAAGCTCTTCATGGGTGATATTGGTAATTATAAGATTTCTGGGTGCCTAAACTATCTACATTTCTTGCTACCTGTAGCCAGCATAAATCTTTTAGGTGGAAAAACATTTCTTTTGCACAAAACTTTTCTAGAAATCTTAAATTTTCTATTTACTTCTTTCATGATACAGAATCACAGAATGTTTGGAGTTGAAAAGGAGCTCGAGATCATCTAGTCCAACCTTCCAGACAGAGCAGGATCATCTAGAACAGGCTGGACAGGACAGCATCCAGGCAGGTTTTAAATGCCTCCAGAAATGAAGACTCCACAACTTCTCTGGGAAAGCTGGTCCAGTTCTCTGCCACCCTTGCAGTAAAGAAGTTCGTCCTCATGTTTTGTTGGAACTTCCTATATTCAACTTTGTGTCCATAGTTGTTTCATATAAAATTAATCCAAGTTCTTGCTTCATGGAAAGATCTCATGGACCAACCTGGATAGTTACCGATCAGCTAAAAAGCTATTGGATTCTCACTTGAGTGTGGCAAGAGTCTCATCACAGACATTTGCTAGACATGTTCTACAAAACCAAACATTGATAAAAATCAGATAAGGGAGCAACTGGAAAATGGGCAACAAATCTCAGCAAATCTATTGGTCTAAGCAGTTTGGGCCATTGCTGTTAGAAACTGTACTATTGACATTTTCAGCTGGTCTAGTAAAAGATAAAATATCTCCCTACAACACTTACCTCATTTAGATCCTGCTCTGTACAGCATCATTACTGTATTTTTCTTAACTTCAGTGAAAATCCAGGAGATCATCGGGTTGGAACAAACATGCTTCAATTTAGCTTGAATACTTACGTACTGGCATTACTCTAAGGGGCCGAAGTATGTTGCTGAATCAAGATATTAATTCAGCAGCTTACAAAATTAATTGTATGAACATAATTCTATGACAAGTCCCAACCTCCTTAGTGAGTGTATTAATAAGAAATTTAAAACTTTTTCATTGACTGCTATCACCCTTATTTCTTTTGTTCCTTCCAATCTTCTTAACTCTACCTATATACCTTTGTACTTGCTAACTTACCATTGTTTAGCTCATGACATTTGCATGTAGTAACTGTCAGCTAGAGCAAAGATTAAGCAGGTCTGTCTCATCAATATCAATAACTGGGTTTTCTTCAATATCATGAATATTTTGGGTAAGAAATATCTGACTGATATAACAAAAAGATTATTATATTTTGCTTTGCAATTCAGCTCATATATTTTTCAATTCCTTTCTAATCAGATAATAGACACTTGACAGTTTTTTAATATAATGTTCAAATTTCTTTTATTCATGTTGAATATAGGATCTGTCCAAACTACAGCTTTCCCCCAAGAAATCACATAAAGGCAGCATACTGTAGAGAGTAAAAGTAAAACCCAAAACCCACAAACAAAACAACACCAGGATCAGCAACAAATTTTGAGCAATATTCTTCATATTTGAACTTATCTACAAGAATATAGTCTCAACTTTGCAAACCATTTTAAAATAAGAATTCCAACAGAAAAATACCCAACCCTACAGTAAGAAATGGATACCAATGATAAGAAATGATTACCAATGTAGCTGGGCTGGTTTTATGTTTCTTTGATCACCACAGCATCTAAAAGGTTTCTGTTATCTCTATACAATTAGCAACCATTGTGTATGATACATTATTTGATTTCTTTTCTCTCTAAAGAAGCAGACTTCTGTATGTGGAACTCTTTCAAGGTTTTTGCATGTCTGTGTGATGAGCCTAGGTCTTAATTCTGTAATTAATATGCTTGAATGGCAAAGTTTAAGCTCTAGGTCAGAAGCTGGTGATGGATGTCATTCCTTGCATAGATAATATTTGGCATTTCCATTTCATGTCTTTCTACTGAGGCAATGAAGCTACTTTCCAATGTTGAATAAGTCTTGATTATTATATATTAGATAGATAAATAGATAGATAGATAGATATATTCAGTATCTTTTTCACAATTAACCAGAGATGTGATTCTCCTAGCACAATGCAGTGATGCCAAAATTGTTCTTAGAAAGCCAGAATGGTTGCACTGTTCTCCAATTAATTAATTATAATTCCTGTAGAAGTACTCTTTACTTCGGTAGAGAGCTTCAAGGTCATATAGAATGAATTCAGAGTACACTGGAGGTCTATTTAGTTATCAAAGAGAAGAGAAATCAGGTACCAGCTTTGTGTATACAGCAATGACAGAAGAGCTTTGTTCTGCATATACACATGTACTGTTACCTATACTGTTTGAAACTAATGTTTGGTGCTTATAGAAAGAGCTATGTTTGACAAAGTGTAATCTGAGTCCACAGACACAGAGCATTGTTTCAACATGACAGCTATAGAAATTAATTTTTTTATGTTATTACTTGCTATTTGATACTGATAACTATTTGCATACACTATTCTCAGAGCTTTATAACCGTTTGATTTTATTTTTTTCAATTACTATTTTAGGATTAAGAATGTCAAACCAGAAATATAAATGTACCACAAATTAAAGACATCAATAGCCCACTGACAGTTCTCAAAAACAGGGAGATTGCCATCTACAGATCATATCTACAGACAATTTGCAAATATCAGAGTTAGGGAATTATTAAACCTTTTATCAATACACAAAAATGAATCTCAAATAATGGTTGATAAAATGTTTGGATAGCAAAAATATCTCTGAAAAGATAATTAATTACCAAGCATAGACAGTTGATAGGAAGAACTAGGCTAATTCAAACAGCATTTTTAAAACAGCCACAGCTAGAGCTTTATGTATAGGAAAGCCATACCTTAATAAAGGAGTATTCATGGCTTGAAAACCATTATTCAGGAAAAAATACTTAGGCATATTAGGAGGTAGTTCTTCATATCTTAATAGGCGTTTTATGAAGAATAAAAATATTTTCTGAATCTGTAAGGAAATAAGTAAAGCACAATATTTGGAGAATAATTTACCTATGGATATAAAAATAGTGAAACCAGTAGGAGAATACTCATATTCTCACATCTGACTGATGTAAACTGATGTGATATAAACAACCAGGAGTTATCACAGGAGATAGCTATCAGTGATTCCTTTGCTCTCATTCTGAGACCACTGATAATTTCAATGTATTTAGCTGTATGGTTGTTGCAGTGCAGAACTATCTTCATTAGAAGAAAATACTTGACACTAAGCAACTCTTTAGCAGAAAAAAACCCAAACTAACATGATAAACCAGTGATCAGGAAGTGAAATTTTACAAATTGAAATAGCCAAATAACAAGTTTTTTAATTGTCAGTCTGTTTAAGAATTCAAATGTATTATTGATTATTGGAACACAGGCATCAGTGGGTGCTCTGTCTCTTCATGTTGAATTGAAAAGAGTATTTCACTAAAGTTTTAGTACTAGGAAGTTTAGGAATATAAGACAGACATTGAAGCATTCAGCATCTTTCTGATAAACTAATGATCCTTTGTGGTCAACCAGAAAAGAAAAATAATCTGCAAGTTACATACTCTACTATTTCTTTAATGAATGGTTGCCCAGATTCTGATCTTAATGAAGCTATGTAAGTCTAAACAGTGTATAGGCAGTGAGTAAATTGCAACAGGTTTTTATCCAGATTGACTACAACAGGCTTTTATCCAAGTTTGAAACTACTAGGACATGTTACAACAATCAATATAACATTTTTCAATCTAAATTTTAGAGTCAGAAAATACTGCAAAGCCTTTTGAATGGACCAATAAAGATGCCTAGAGCTCAAATGTATTTCAGCACTTCTCAATCTTAATTATCTACCATTTGTCTGGTGCCAAAGAGAAATATATTATCAAAGACTTAATTTTATAAACTACTTCAATCATCAGGTTAGTATAAATAAACGTGTATCACAATGTGCAAACAGTTTATGAGTGTCACACATGTCCAGGAGACAAAAAATACTTATATTTCTTATAGGTATGTACAAGAGAACTAGATTGGCTTCAGCTGACTGGCATATTGTAAGGCAATAATCCAAAACACTTATCTGCTCTTCAGTGACACTGGCCAGAAGACAAAAGATTGTATTGCACAGATGGGTAGAATATGAGTTCATGTGAAATCAGGAGAGAATAAAACCTCTCTCAATAATTAAGGATCACTTCAATCTTCAGTTAGTTTTAATTTCCTTCCCGAACAGAGTGCTTGTCACTAACACAAATCTGAGCAGGGAAAGGTGAGACAGACCGAATGGGGACCTAACTCAGCACTTTGCTGCCAGCTTTAAAATTAACTTTAGTAGATCATCAGAAGCAGGAGTTACCTACATAGTGTGATCTTCCATCCCTGCACCCTGATCTAGCAGGTCCATGAGGACTAACTGACACCATTACAGAAAGACAGAGTGCTGAGTACAACAAACCTATGCAAACACTTCCTTAATCCTCAGGACTCTGGCTGGCATTGCTCCCACTGTCACAGCTCATGCCAAGAAACTCTTTTAGCTAGTAGTGGCCCTGGAAAGTACATATGCTCAGTGACTTCAGCACTGTTAATTCCTAAACTAGTCTGTGCAGCTGTGTTTCTTGTTACCTTCATCTTCCTACAACAATTGTATTGTGCTGGCAAGAGATTCAGGAAGGTTCCTACAACTTGATTTTAGTATTCCCACTCAGAAAGTACCTGTCAATCAAGCCAGGCTACAGGGAAATAAGACAGTCAAAAAACTCTCATGCAAGAAACTTAAAAATTAATAAAAACAACTTACAACATGAAAAGTTCTAAAGGTTCCAAAGGTTTTTTAGAATTATATGTCCAAATGGAAAAAACCGCTAAGTATTTAATCTCTTATTGACATCAAGATGAAATGTCAGGCCTTTCTCTCCTTTCCAGCATTTAGGAGACAAATTGGAGATGTTTATTAGCCTACATAGTCATGGTCTTTGTGCTTTTTTTCACATCCAGTGATGTGAAAAATTGGATTTTGTAGGAGAAAATCTAGGAAGTGTGCTAGTTTTTGTACTTCCACTATTACTTAAGGTCTGTTCAGGGGTTCATTACTGCTTAAACTCTCTCCTCCTTTTTCCTGCCTTCCAGTACTGAATGATTCTTGAGGAGGAAGATTCTATCTTTTTCTCCTGAACTTCACCTATTTGGAGTGGAACTGCTAATGTTATTTAAGCAGTTCAGTTGTTTCCTCTGCTTGTCTAAGCTACTAATAGCTTGTTAAATGACTGAGATAAGGTAATAGGCACATTTCACAATGAAGCTTTCTAGAGACCTTCTGAGAGGATATTGACTTTGTTTTAATTCTACATGACAAGGTAACTTTTTGTTCCTGACACCAGCAGTGGACTCAAGAGTTGGTGTTAACACTATACAAGAGCAACATAGATTTGAACAAGAAGCTGATTAGTGATTTCTGGCAGTATTTCTCATGAAACTGCCAAACTCCTTGTGATATCTATAAAGTAGGTTTTTCCACTTCACAGGGATAGAAATGTACTTGGGGTAGTGCTCAGGCACTGTTTAATTGAGGGTTCAAGGTACTACCTGGCTTTGCTAACAGCTTGACCTTTGAAGAAGAGCTGAAAGACTGATGAAGAGCACACTTAGCCAAAAAGTGTCCTTGGAGAAGAGCTGAAAGTGTGACAAAGGGGCAACCTCCTGTCCCATCAGGTGCCAGAGCTCAGTGATGACCAGAGAGGTCTGAAGGCAACAAAACTGGGCAGTAATGAGGGGTAAGAAAGAAGTGGCAGGGGGAGCTTGTGACCACCCGCTCCATTAAAGGACTATGCAAATTATTCCCGCACACTTTCAGGAAGCATGCATGATAATTTACATATGCTTGTCCAACAAGTAGTAGATGATGTAGTCATTAATAACCAATTAGTATAAATTTAGGAGAGTTTTTCTAATCCTGTAACAAGATCAGTATGTTGTAGACTGTGTGCTGGCTTTGTGGAATGACCACCCAGCACTCATCTCTGCCCAGACATGGAATAAATCAAACCTCCGCTCTGTGTGTGTATTTGCATACTGTACACTGAGTAATGATCCCACTTCTGGGACAACACTTGTCAAGGAAATAACTGGTCTGAAGTACTGACCCCAACCAGGAGGGATGTCAATCTGTGTGTTGAGCTTGTGTCTGTAAGAGACTTCTGCAGTGGTAACAGGGATAGGCAGAGAGGGAGAAGAGACACTTGTTTTTCAGTAAGTCACAAGATCATAAAGGACAACTGGGTTGATGAGACCATGAAACATATCAACATATAGTGAGTAATGAATGCATGTCCAGTGGTGATTTAGACGTATTAATTGCATAGTGGCAGACACTAAAGTAACCTATTCTGGACTTTCATTTACAATCCTGATGACTCTTGTTCCAAATACTGAACTGAGATTAAGAGCTGAGAGAATACTATGGGGAACAAGGAGCCCATCCTGTGAGCAAAGAGCAAGAGAATGGACTGGAAAAAACTGACAAAATGAAAACAGACAGGTATCCCAAGACTCATAAATAAACTTGAAATTGGGGACTGAAGAGAAGGAGAATGGTGTGCAACTTGAAGAAAGAGTAAATTTATGTTGTCTAAAAGGCTGTTTTAGCAGAAATTAAGCACAAGACTGCCCTTGAATTAATTTCCTGTAAAAATTAGAATAAAATGTCTCATTAACAGAGAAACATTTAGGAGGTATGTCCCATTGCAATGCTGAGAATAATAAAAAATAATATTGCTTTGAGTGGAGCTTGACACCTTTATTGCTGTACGACATGACTGAATGAAAATATCAGAGTGAATCCAGTGGCTTGGGATGTTCTTACAGCTGAAAATTCTTAAACAATGCAAAGATTCATTACATGTAAGTATATCTTGACTTAAAACTTCAATATGAGTATTACAGACTTATGAATGGGGAGAGGCAGTTAATCTATAGATGTTGCTCATGAATTGCAAAGTCTTTACAGTAGACTCTAGCAAACCAAGCATTTAACTTTATTTCAGACCCTCAAAAATGCTACTTTATATACCACCACCACCTAAATCTGCTGTTTAGACTCCTCTGATGTTCTTAAATCACCATAATGATGAGAACTATGCTATGCTTAATAGCAGGACTTACAATGTTACCTAAAAACTTTTACCACTTTATATACACTGAGCTTCCTGGAGTTCAGATTTTAGGAATTTAACTATAGACCTTGAAACAGGATAACCAAACACTGTTTCACCTGATTGTGTACATGTGCTCTGAAGATGTCTGAAGTCCAACACTTGCCAGATGGCAATGAATGAGGAAGGGTATAGAATGCTGTTCATAGCATATGGCCCTCCATGAATAAAGACTGTGTGGGAACTCTGATACCTAATCTCAAAAACCAAAACTCTGTCTGATTCAGGCACTGGGTTCTCTTCTTTCCAAAATGAGAACATGAACTAAAAGACTAATGGCTAATCTGGAGGCAAATTTGTCTCAGTCTCTCCAGTGGCAGATAATTCTTGAGAGAAGAAAGTACTGTAGTATGGGTTTCATCACATAGTTTTAGTTAAATTTTACCTGATAGGACACAGTGAATTGCAAAATTCTCATGAAAATTTGTCTTCAGTACCTCCAATAAACTTCTTCTATGCAAAACCCATCTGGTTTTGACACCTCTCACTAGACCAGGCTGCTCAAGGTCCCATCCAACCTGGCCTTGAAAACCTCCAGGGGCGGGGGGGCACCTACCACCCTGGGCAACCTGTGCCAGTGATTCACCACCCTCAGAGTGAAGAATTTCTTCCTAATATACAATCTAAATCTACCCCTTTCCAATTTAAAAACATTCTCCCCCATCCTATGAATACAGGCCCTTTCTATAAAGTCCCTCCCCAACTTTCCAGGAGCCCCTCCAGGAACTGGAAGGTCACTAGATCTCCCCAGTGCCTTCTCTTCTCCCGGCTGAACAACCCCAACTATTTCAGCCTGTCTTCATAGGAAAGGTTCTCCAGACCTCTGATCATCCTTGTGGCCTTCTTCTGGACCCATTCCAACAGTTCCATGTCATTCAAGCCAATAATTAATAATCAATAATTAGTCAATAATAGCTTCCCATCTTACTGATACTTGTGCCTTCACACAGCTTTAGCCTTCCAATAGTATGAAAAAACTTCCCTCCAGCCCCCCCACATCCTCTCTAAAATCTCATTATCCAAGCAATGCTCTTTCTTGTGCCTTTTTATCATACAATTTAATTCTCTGCGATCTAAAACTATTAAAATAGAGGTTATGACAGTGCAGTTCACTTCTTAAGTGGTCCCAGGCCAGGCAGATATTTTTGCATGCTTTCAGGTGTATCTCACTATTTTAATCTCAGCAGTTTAAGAAATCCTTTTTACTATTTGTTTCAGACAGAATCCAACAGAACAAATACAACTTTTTGCTCAGGAGAAAAATACTTAGAATGAACTAAAGCTTTGTTCTGCTTTAAGCAAGAGGCAGTGATTCCTGACTTTTCTGAGAAGGTCCCGAAGATTGTTGGTAAGCTGGAGCTTTTATACATGAAGCAAATGGTAAAGACATTTTCATTTAGGTGCCACCATCCTTATGAATTAACCCTTTTATTCCTCTCAGTGATGGCATATTGTTTATAGATTGAGTAAGAAATGCAAGAGGGAAAAATATCTCCTGAAGCATTTTCTTCTCAGCAAAGGTTAAGTAGGAGTTATGCTTCTCTTGTTTGTTTTGCTTTTTCTTTTCTTTTTTCTTTTTAAATTTTATTTTATTTTCCTAAGAGGAAGGCAGTAAGACTCACACAGGAGAGAGATATCTGAATAGCTCTGAGGAGGATTCCCTTTTAAATAAGGAATGAGATGACAAGAGTCATTGTTGCTACTTCAGACTTCATTGTTTCCCTTAGAGATGAATTTTTACTTCAAAGTTGAATGTAGAGCACAGCCATCAGTTTTAGTGCCTTGGGATAGGAGCAAAAGCCAGACTATTCAGCTGTGATCTGCACCATGCTCTCCTTAAGTAATCAACCCCTGCTCACACATTTTCCCCTTTTCTTTAATTATTCTTGCTTGCATCTGGCCAGGAGAAATATAACAAAATATAACAAAAATTTGATTACGTAATCAGCCCTATTCACCCAAATTCTGCCTACCTGTGCATTGCTTATTTCCTCGTACTTTCTTTGTATGTGCTTTGTTTCTTAAGATCCTTTACAATATGCATGCTGAGCAGCACTCAAGCTTGATTTACATGTACAATGCATTTGTGCACAGAGGAGCAATCACACCAAGTTTATACACAACCCATCATTAATCTGTTCAGTGGTGCATTCCCGTGTTAGCATGGAGACTCATTGACTTTCCAGAATCACACAGGGCAAGATTCACTGCTGCTGTAAGGCCTTAGCTTGAGTTTTCCCTTCTGTGATATGTGACTAATATTATCCACTCAACATCAGGAGGCTACAGCTCTGAGCTCAATTCATTAGCATTTATAAAATACATCAGAAGACTGGAAGTGAAATATGTTATCTACAGAAAAATGTCACTGCTAAAAATATAAGAAAAAATATGCTGAGTGAATTGTCCTTTTCCATTAGCAACAGTGCTTCTCCCATTCCTGCATGTCTGCCATTCTCACGTTTTCTGAATGTTTTCTGGTCTATTGCATTAATTTTGTTCTCTGAGTTTTCAGGCAAGCTCAGAACTTTGTCCTCAAAAACAGACTGAAGGAGCAGTGGCTGTAGCTCTTAGCTCTCAGAAGCTTTTGGGAGTAGTAGTATCAAACAAATGTAGTATCTAACAAAACATCCTTCCCCTAGTGTATGGTTCTGCAATTCTTGAGTCAAATGAAGAAAATTTTATGCTGATAAATATCTCTCAAGTTGATTTGGTTACTGAATACAGTGAAACTACCTATGAAACTTTTCTGTTTATTATTTTATGCTAATATTACATAATATACTTTCTTATTTTACTTCGTTGACTTACATACTTGTTGAAATTTCAACTAATGTCAAGTTACTAGTGAGCCTTCAGCCCTATAAATTCACTGAAATATCTTACAGCTGTCCATAATGTGACTACTTTACTTAAACAGAAATGTGTGATGATCTTGTGAAATTTGGGGAACAGTCATTTATTGTAGGGGATACATCTCAGAAAGGAAACTTTTGTTTGAAATTATATGATTGTCAAGATCACATTTTCTTGCTAGTGAGCATTGCCCTTGCACTAAGATTTGTGCTCCAATTTTCTTAAACTTTAATTAATTATTTTAAATGTTACTTATTATCTATTTCAGTCTATTTAAATACAGTTATAAATTAATTTTTTTACTGTACTCTTAAAATTAATTTTAATTTGTATCTCAGCCACAGTAGAATCAATATTTAGCAGGCATTTGCTAAAGTCTGTTTAAACAATGAAAATATTCCTGCCATGGTTGTAAGTATATGAAGAAAAATTCCATGACTATTAAGAGACTGACAAATGAATATTTGAGGATTGAATTTCAGGCTGTTTCTTAAACACTGCTCCAAACACAGACATTTCTTATCCATCCTTTTGTCAAGCCTTAGCCTTTCTTTAATTTTTATCTTATGCTTCTTAAAAAAATCATTTATGACTCAAAAATTTCAACCTTTTCATTAGTTGCAATTTATTTTTTAATAAATTAATTAGATCAGAGTGCTCAAAACAGAAAGCCTGATTGTTTCTGATGAAGGGATTGAATCACAAGATGGCACAAAATCTTTCATCACTTTGGGAAAGAAATTCAGCCACTGAAAGTCTCTGACTTCTCCATCTCCATCATCTGTTAAGAACTTTAAAATGTAAGTCTATAATGCTCATTAACAGTCACTTCACCTAACCTCTGACATCCAGAATTTAGGTCTATGTATTTCAGCAGTGATTCTAAATTACTTTTTTAGGCTTCTTGTATTACAAATTAAGAGATATACGGACCTCATTGAACGGGTCAGATCCCTCTTGGGAATCTTAATTTCTCTCGGTTCATTTGTAGCAAAGATGCGCCCTGCACAAGCTGCTGATTTAGGCTCTTTGGGATGTACTTTCTGTCATATCACAAACTTGCCTCTTCTGCAGGTCTGGGCATAAGCTGTGGGTTAAGCAAGAAACACAAATACAGTTTCAAGTGCACAATTGAAATGAAGTTTTTTACTTTTAATTTTGATGATATTTCTCTCATGGAATTGCACCCTGAAAAAAATAAAGAAAAGTAACATTGCTCAGCTTTATGTAATATTTGACTTAGTTTTGCCTTTCACTATTAGATATCAGGAAAAATTTCTTTACTAAGAGTTTGTAGGCATTGGAACAGACTGCCCAGGGAAGTGGTGGAGTCGCCATCCCTGGAGGTATTTAAAAGGCGAATAGATGATGTGCTGAAGGACATGGTCTAGAGATGGACTAGGCCGGCTTAGGCTGTGGTTGGAATTGATGATCTTAAAGGTTTCCTCCAACCCAAGTGATTCTATGATTTAATGAAGGAATGATCTAAGAAACCCAAAACAAGAGAAAAAGGTCACCTCACAGAACAGCTAGGAAACAGGCAGTCACTTATATATGTTTCGCATTAAGTACTTTGTCTTTCTTATCTAATGAGGAATGAATAATGAATAATGAGGGGGGATCTTGTGTGACTTTAATACTTTTTTATATCACTGACATTTTTTTTAATCAAGCTTAGAATATGTTTTCAGAAATAATCACTATTTCATTGCCATGATTTTCCAGATCAGAGGACACTCACTTAAAAAAATAAATAAATTACCAAGAAGAAAATAAAAATGATCTATCACTATAAATCAGTTTAAGATGGAATACCTTATTTTAAAACTGACTTTAAAATGGAAAGCTTCAATTTTCTTTAAAAAGAAAGAGGCACACATAATTTTCTTCTGATTCCTGTGTTTCATAACAGGCAAATTGTTTTAGTTTCTATATTGTTGTATGTCTTGTATATTCTGTGTCTGTGGAGATTTTGCAACATAGCTTCTTTAATAAATGGCTAGAAAGGTTCTTAAGGGTCCAACAAAGCAAATCCCAGCTGGGCTCCCAAGGCCAAACTCCCAAAACTCCATAGCTGACAAGGCCGTCTGGGCCAATCAGTGCTGGTCACAGGCCTCTGGGAATCACATTTTAGAGAGAGAGAAACACAAACAGCCTCATTTTGCCACCAGAGAAGGGAATGAGAAGATGTAAGAAACTTTGCAGACACCAAGGTCAGTGAAGTGGAGGAAGAGGAGTCAGAGAGAGATTCCCTGTGGCCTGTGTGAGAATACTATGGTGAAGCGGGTGCTACCCCCGCAGCTCATGGGGAATGAAGAGACCCCACTTGTAGCCCATGGAGAGGTACTTGGTCCAGGCAGGAACCCACCATGGAGCAGGTGGAGGAATATTGAAGAATCTGTGACCTACATTGGAGCAAGTCCCTGATAGAACCTGCAGCCTGTGGGGAGAGATAAGAGGCAGAGAGAGAGATGGAGGCCCACGCTGGATCAGGTTTGCTGGGGATGCTTGTGACTCTGTGGAGGACCAAGCTGGGGCCAGCAGCCTGAGACTGAGAGACTGAGAGACTATGAGTTTGTAGCAGTGACCCATGCTGGGGCAGTTGGTGAAGAGCCAAGGCCCCATGGGAGAGGACTTATGTGGAGAAGGTCATGGAAGACTGTCTCCCATGGGTGGGGGACCCATGCTGGCACTAGAAAAGGGTGAGAGAAGGTTGGGGGGTGGTTTTATAAGAGTTGTTTGTACTTCTCATGGACCCATGCTGGCACTAGAAAAGGGTGAGAGAAGGTTGGGGGGTGGTTTTATAAGAGTTGTTTGTACTTCTCATTATCTGACTCTGGTTTCTCTGTGTGTTTCTGTAGTGTAGTGTAATAAATTAGAGAGTTCTCTTGCCTTTCTTCTGCGTTGAGTCTGTTTTGCCCATGACACTAATTGCAGAATGATCTCTCCCTGTCCTTATCTCGACTCCAAAGCCTCTCAACATGTATTTTCTCCCCTGTCCAGCTAAGAGGGGAGTGATAGAGCAAATTTGGTGGGAGTCTGGCCTCCAGCCAGGGTCAAACTAACACAGGGTCTCACCCATAATTTGCTCTGATAGCAAGTTCTGGAAATTACATGAGGCCTGCAGATGAGGTGTAAACTCTCCAACAAACCTGACCAAAAGCAGAGAAAAGGAAATAAAGGTGTTACTTTCCTCTGGAAATAAGAATTAAAAAATCTAAGAAAAACAATAACATCCCTGTAATGACCTCCTCTTTCTCTGGTCTTGTGTATAGTTAGAAACAAAAAAGGATTGTTTGCCAGTATTAACAAGTTAGAGAAGAACTGACTTCAAAGTTAACTGCAGAAGTCCCTTGCCTGTGATACAGAAATCCAAAGCCCTTATTTATAATTTTTTTTTATATTTTAGTATTATTTGGTGAAAAAATATGGTCAGACAAAGAGTAAGACACCCACATTTATCTCAGTTCCTCCTGTTCACATTCTAACATTCATTGGAGATCAGGTGTCACTTTACCTGACCCCACAGAGGTGTCTAGTCATATTTTAGACATTATTGGACACTCTGCTAAGACTCTAGGTGCCTCTTCAGAAGAATGTGGTTATCATACCACCTCAGGTGGATTGCTCTACTTGTATTGGTTTCAGCTGAGAAAGTTAACTATTTTCATAGTAAATTGAATGGTGATATGTTTTGATGTTGTGATCAAAACAGTGTTGACAGCACAATATTTCAGCATTTGCTGAGTAATGTTTACACAGAGCTAAGGGCTTTTCTGCTTCTTACCTCACTCCACCAGGGAGTAGGCTGTTGGTACACAAGGAGTTGGGAAGGGACACAGCTGGGACAGCTGACCCCAACTAACCAAAGGGACATTCCATACCATATGACCTTGTACTCAGCAATATAAAGCTAGGAGGAAAAAAGAGGAAGGAGTGGGCATTCAGAGGCAAGACATCTTTCCAAGTCACCATGATGTGTGATGGAGCCCTGCTTTCCTGGACATGGATGAACACCTGCCTGCCCATAGGAAGTGGGAAATGAATTCATTGCTTTGCTTGTCTGTGTATGCAGCTTTTGCTTCAACTATTAAATTGTTTTTATCTCAACCTAAGTGTTTTCACCCTTTCAACCCTTCTGATTCTCTACCACATCTTGCTGTGGGGAAATGAGTAAGCATCTGTGTGGTGTTTAGCTGTCTACTGCAGTTAAACCACAGTACTGAACAGCATCTCCAAGAGTGCTGGACACACTTCTAGGCAAACAAATCTCTCTGCATATGTTTTCTTGAGGGTAAGCCCTGTCACTCCATGCATTGTTTGGCCATATTGATTGTTAGAGAGCTTAGACATTGGGTGTATTCATAGAAATCTACATACATACGTCTTACATGTAGGTATCCTTATCCGGAATGGATTCCTATGTAAAATTTCCACAGAATAAGGGATCCTGAAAATTATGGACCAATATCTCCTACTGCAGTCCTTATAACCATCTCATCTGTGCTTCAAACCCTCTCAACAGAGAAGGTTAAATGCATTCAAAAATGAACAGCAGAATTCGATCTCCTGAGGACATTGATAGACAGGTGCTGGAATTCTGGTAGAGTTCATTTCACCTCTGCCAAGACAATAGCCCTACTCAACATTCCAAGAAGCACAGCTGTATTTGACAATTTGGAGTTTCTTCACAACATCTGAACTGCTTTATAATGTCAAAGCATCAATGAAATGCTTTTGATTTGTTAGGCAAACCTTTCTGCAGTTTTATAAATTTTGTATTATTTCTTTAATTCACACTGTATCTTGCAGTTCTGTCTTTGAAATTATCCACTGTAAGATGACAACTTGATTTTTCCTGTATTTTGTCACTCAGGAGTTAAATTGCTGATGCATTCTATTCTAATTGTATCAATATTGGCTCTACTAGCCTACATTTTACTCAGAATGTTACTGGACCTTCTTACTTCAAGGGAAATAAGGAATTGATTTTCATTTAAAAAGATACAAACCACATTTGTCTACAAAAGAAGAATTAAATACATATTTTGTTTAGTTTCAGAATCTAATTTTTTAAATATACAGTAAGAAAATTATCCAAAGATGACTACTATCTTATAGCGCAATGACAATTTAATTATTCTAAATGCAAACACGTATATTAGTACAGAGAGGGAAAAAGTACATAAAGTTACAGTGTGAATCCTAGGCTCTCTGAAATCAATATCACTTTTGCTCCTGACCTCACTAGGGACAGGATTTTCAATGCAGTGTTTGCAAACAGCAACAAAGGGATGGAATGATCACTGGAACAGGCTGCCCAGGGAGGGTTGTGGAGTCTCCTTCTCTGGAGATATTCAAGACCCATTTGAATGCCTACCTGTACAACCTGCTGCAGGGAACCTGCTTTGGCAGGGGGGTTGGACTGGATGATCTCTCAAGGTCCCTTCCAACCCCTACAATTCTGTGATTCTGTGAAAACAGACCGTTGTGATATCCTAAAAATAGCTATATATGGTTCAGCAATGTATCAGCTTCCTGATAATAAGATAGATCTTTACCTTCTTCTTTCAATGACACCACATACCTCACTGTGAGTTTAAGTTGAGATTTGGTCTTGATAGGTTTGAACGTACACATCTTTGCAAGGATGCTGGCAGCACACTTGAGCTTGGTGAGCGAACTTCTCTTGAACAAGGGACACAAAAGAGGGTTTCCATTCATAAGAAATAGTAAGAAATTATATATAAATTATATTAAAATAGAAGAGAATGTAGAAATCTGTTTTTTATTTTTGTGAACTTTCCAAAGCACTATAGATAGCAGGTGTTTCAGGTCATGCTTAATTTCATATTAGTGACTATGTGGAAAAAACTGTGTATTTTTAGGAGTGCTAAGTGGCTGTGGAGCCAATTGCTTCAATAGACTCTCAGCAACTCTGAAAATCAATATTATAGGCTCTATATCATCAGCATCATGTCTAGTACACTTCTCTAAAACTCTTCAGTTAAGTGCATTGTGTCCAAGAAAGGACAATAAAGCACAAAATCTCATCAAACAGTCTGTACAGTCATATGCTCTGAGAAGGCATTCAGTATGTTAAGAATATAGATACGCTTCATAACACTGTGTGAGTGATTCTTCCCACACATACAGCTCAGGTAGGCACTTCCAATCTTTATTTGATATCTTTTCTATGATTCTAGTAATAAAAAAGTCATTTCATGTTTGCACAGTTCTGAAAGGATTTTGCTAATATAATATTTTTAAAGCTTGAAACAACATACATGAGTGTGGGAATTGAGCCTAAGAGGTTAAAAACACCAGTGTCTTCTTATCTCCTATACAAATACTGTGGATGGAGATGTGCAAGGTTGGTATGAGAAGCAGCTGAAGGAAGAGCTTTATGGCAGCAGGACAGTTTTGGCTGGAGAATACAGAATTAACAGATATAGGGCTTCCACTATGCCCAGAGTGAAACTTCTTTCTTAATTAAATGTGAAATGAATAATAAAGTTGATACTTCTAAATATCCTAATGAGCCTAAAGGAATACATGTTAAAACATATATATCTATGTATATGTATATGACTATAGTTCACCCAAATCATGTCACCTCTGGGAGGAGACAGTTAAGGCTGGGTTACAAAGGATATTGAGGAAGTTACCCCTCTGTGGGGAAAGAAAGTGAAGACCCTGAAGAGGCAGTCAATGTGCTGCTTCTCCTACACCCAAGACAGGGACACCTTCTTGGTAAGCAATTGTGATTTCACCTTTTTGGTAAGAATATTCATGATAGCATTTTGCAAACAGTATAAATATGATAATATTTTAGCGCTCTTGCAGTAAGTGCATTTATTAACAGCAATCCTGCTCTTTATATCTGCTGTTTTAATAAACTTTCTATGAGTTTCAACTTTATAAAGCTGACTCCGTGAAAGTCCTTCAGGGGCTTTGACAGATTAGAAAGTAAGGGAGTCCCTTCTGAACCTTGTGACTCAACCAAAGTGTCTCCCTCAGCCACACTGTTTACATGACAGTGAGCTTCAGACTTTTCACATATATGCAGAGCTTGGAAAAGAAACCCATGTGTCACAGGAAAGAAATCCAACAGGGAAAGGTCAAGTCTAAATAAAGCCATACAATATTTTTTGTTCTTAAGCAACCTAGACGATTGAAGGGGCTTGTTTCATATCACCTGTATTTTTCAGTACAGGGACAGTCTATACTTAACTGGCATTAAGTCAAAATGATCTCCCTGGAGCTTCAGTCTCCAGTTCTAACACACTAAATTGAAAGTGATCTAATGTCAGATATTTGACTGTTTGTTGTCAGCAAAACAAATAATATGCTGTACCATAGGGAATGAGATGAGCTGAAAGTGTTTCAACATCATCAGCAGCTAGTATATGGAATAAAATATTTATTGCCCACAGCTATGGGTAGCTAATTAGGTCCTTCTTTCCACTTCAGTCTATATGCAATAATTTTTTCCTTATCAAGAGATATTCCTTTCATAGCAGGATTTTAGGTTTCTTTTGGTTTGCCTTGTTTTGTTTTTTTAACTGAATTCTCTTTCCAAATAGATTTTTGCTTTCAAAAATTCAAATAGACAAAGGAACAGGGATTGTGTGACAGATGGGCAGCAGTGATCATATGTAGAAAGTCACAACCAGAAAACTGTTTGGATACAGGTAAGGGTGACATTTAAATCATCAGGTCTCATCTGGAAATGAATCTTATAAATGATTTTTTATGTAATTTAAATTAGCTTAGAATTCCCAATAAGGTACAATGAAAGGTCTTGGACAGTCCATTTCTGAGGGTTGGCAGCTTGTTACCCATCATCTCTTTATGTCTAACTTCCCTCGGTTATACTACCTTATATTTTACCTTCTAAACTCGCAGGAATTCAGAAGTCATACAATCTATATCTTGTTTATTAATTGTGTTCATATGATTTCAATGGCAACAATAAAAACCTATTATATTTTTACTTAAATGTTTTATCATTAGTTTATTTTTTTCTGAGGTATGGCATTATGGATTTGTATTTTGATCTTTCAGTCCTTAAGTACATTAAAATCCTCTGCTTGGAGACTCAGGTAAGTAAGCTGGTCATTTGTGTAAATAAGTATTTGAAAACCGTATTTGAATATATCACAAATGTATTAATGTGTAAAGTTGTGATTGTCACCTACTGATATATCTGCAGAATGTTTGGCTTCTTATACCTTTACATTTAAAATCTCTCAAACAAAAATTTTTGGGGGAAAAAGTGCCAAAATTTTAACAAATTAAAACCCAAACAAACAAAAACAAGAATAAGGAACTTAAAATCCTTTGGGAATTATGCCCTTAATGTATTTTATTCTTGTTGCCATGGTTCTTTATTTCTCTTGTGGTTAATTTTAAACAATAGAGGATGCCATATTATTGGTAATGTAGATTTCTTTTGAAGTAAAGTAAGTAAAATGCCTAGACCATGGGAGCTATAACCTCAAAAATGCCAACACTGGTACATCAAAAAGCCTTTGAAGAACCACATGGGTAAGATAGTGTAACATTATTTTACCCATTTGGAGGATTAACCTGAAGTAAAACTGTTTTATTCCAATGCTCTAGTCACCATCGCATGCATTTTTCCAGATGAAAACTCGATACATGGCATATCTATGCTTCAAAGTAAAAATATTTCATGGGCTAGAACAAGAGATCCTCCGGAGAGTACCAGAGTCTGACTCAGCTGGAACACGCTGTTTCTTCTGCTGTGTTGGCACACAATGCTGCTCTGAAGTGCACAGACCTCTGCAAAGGGGGGTTCTCAAGAAGCGAATAGCCTGAACACATGCAGTGCACAGAGAGCACATCATTATATTAAAACTCAATAATGTTTTAATTCTTTGACATCTCCGTTCAGGGTGTTGCTGACTCTGGTCGGCCAAAGTCAGGTCCCGAGGGGTACACATTTGTTAGAGTGGCATTCAGTGCTGAGGGACATGCAGTTTGGGGGAGTGCAGTGAGAGCACTGATGTGTCACATGTGTTTAATATTCTGTCTGCCTTCTAGGTCCTTACATGAATCTGCGTCTGAAGGCACAGACTCTTGTGTACAGATCTGGATGAGACTCAGAAGAAAGATGAGACTAACACATTTGTTGGCTAACCGTCAACCATCATGTAGTTCTTCATCTGGAAACAGAATTAGGAATCCATTCTGCGTGTAAGGTTGCTATGATTTTGGCTGCCAGATACAGGAAGGATGCCTCCACTCAGAATGAATAATCTCATCTGTGATGCTCAATCCAAAGGACTAGGGCCGTTTTAGGTGATTTGCGAGTGCATTACGTTGACTGTTCAGAGAAGCGCTTAGAAACATTCCAGCTTACGTTTTGATAGAGGTGGGATCACCTTCTCCTGCTGGACATATTGTTCAACTATGTTTACTGTTGCCAAAAGGGTTTTCTTCATAAAAGACAACAGCTGGACATCAATACTTTATTTCTTCTTTCATGCATATTTGTAAAATGAGAGATGCATTGGAGATTGCACACATACAGAGAACCACTAGAGGCCATCGTATACCTCTCCGTATAAACACAAATACATTTCAATTAATGTGTAAAATTGACACATAGGAACCTGTTGATGCCTCAAAAATAGGAGGTCTGCTGCTGGGATCTCACAAATAGAAAGGACAATAGGGAAATGAAGGCCCCAAATGGACACACACCAAAAATAAAAACAAAAAACCCCAAAAAACACCAAAACTTATTAAAAGGGGAAATTGGTAAAACAGTGTTTAAAGGATTACAGATGGAAGTAATGTATATGGCTTTACTTTATCTACAACTATGACAGCTGAGGCAGTTTCCCCACATGACAAGAGAGTATGGCTTTGACCTCCAAATGTGTTTGATGGCTCACAGCAGGCTTCTACGTCTTTGCATCTATTACAGCAAACTCCCTGGCATAATTTGTCACATCTATTTGTTTCCCAAGGAAAACATATTAAGGTACAATTAAAATGAAATCTTAAATGTAAACAAGCAACAGTATTTGTACTTTCTAATGAATGTATGAATTCTACCATAATACAATCGCACTCTGTCTTTACGTTTGATCCAACTAAAGTCAACAGGACTGCATTTGACTTCAGCAGGAAATTTATCCACCACGTTGCATCGGTACTTTCTCCTCTTTGGGTCGGGGTGGTTTTTTTTCATATCTGTATTACTGTAATGCCTAGAAGCCCTCTTCTATGGACAGAGATTCCACTGTGTCAGGCACGAACATGATCTAATAATCAGACAGTAAATATTAATATGTTTGCCTGAATTAAAGCTTCCTTCAGTGATATATAATTGTAATTCTCCTCTAACAGAAAAGGGTCATGACAGACATGATTTGGATTCCTCTTTGTCTTTCTTATTTTCTCTTTCCTCTTTCCCCTTTTCACTCTTTTATCTTTTCTCTCTTCTGATTTTATTTTATTTTATTTTATTTTATTTTATTTTATTTTATTTTATTTTANTCTGTCTTTACGTTTGATCCAACTAAAGTCAACAGGACTGCATTTGACTTCAGCAGGAAATTTATCCACCACGTTGCATCGGTACTTTCTCCTCTTTGGGTCGGGGTGGTTTTTTTTCATATCTGTATTACTGTAATGCCTAGAAGCCCTCTTCTATGGACAGAGTTTCCACTGTGTCAGGCACGAACATGATCTAATAATCAGACAGTAAATATTAATATGTTTGCCTGAATTAAAGCTTCTTTCAGTGATACTATAATTGTAATTCTCCTCTAACAGAAAAGGGTCATGACAGACATGATTTGGATTCCTCTTTGTCTTTCTTATTTTCTCTTTCCTCTTTCCCCTTTTCACTCTTTTATCTTTTCTCTCTTCTGATTTTATTTTATTTTATTTTATTTTATTTTATTTTATTTTATTTTATTTTATTTTATTTTATTTTATTTTATTTTAGTTTTNATCTTGCCTTAGCTCACCTGGCTGGAGCCCATCTAGTGGTATGTGCATCTCTGCCAGTGCAGATGTGATAGGACTTGAAGAGAGTTGCAAGATTAGCTGAGCAATCCTCCTTTTTCTTCTTTTTTTTTTTTTTCCCGTTTTCTTATGTGCTTTTATTCAAGTGAGGATTTCTCTCATAACAAGACCAAGAATAGGGAAACCCGGCTACATTTTCTCAGCAGCAGGGACTGGGTTGTGCCATTCAGTCTTTTGGAAGAGCTCATGACTGTTCTTACCTTTCATAGTCAGGTGTAAGAAATACCACAGACATTGTCCTTTTTTTTCAGAAATAAACACAAAGTCCCTCCTCTGCCAGAACAAAGGGGAGCAATAAGAACTACACGTATGGTGTTTTTTTTTTTTTTACAGGACCACTTTGGAACAAAATCATTTTCTCATAGGGAAAATGAAATTTCTTCACGACCATTTAAAATTTGTTTATATGAACTCATGTGATATTTAGAAGATTATAACTGATAGTCAAAGGTGTTAATTCCAAGTGATACTTAATACTGAGAAGCAGGAGGTGTCAGTTTGCAGTAACGATTATGTAACTGCACCTGTTCCCATTTGGTGCTAGTTCATATCTCTGGCTGCCCAGGAGTGTCTCCATCCCGCTGCAGCTCACCATGTGATTACGGTGATGGTTCACTTAACCCAGCCATGACTGAGATATGCCTAATTTAGCTATTCAATCCTAGTAGCGTTGAGTTGGTTCAAACTAGATTTGTTTCTTTCTGGTTTTGTGGGGGGGCGGTGTTTATGTTTGGTTTTGGCTGAGGTGTTTTTTTAATAATTAAAGTTTGTATCAAGCACAGCTTTTAATGTGTTAACTTAGCACAAGGTGGACTGTGTGTCCTTACTAATCAACTCTACAAACTGGATCCACCTCAGAAATCCAGACTGTGGATTTAACTCATATCAGACAGCTGCTGCTATTCACACAGTTTCCAGTGACACTATTATCAATGCTCACACAAGTCACTTCTCATTGTTGGGAGTGAGCACTGCTCTTCAGCATGAATAAGAACACCAGAACCTAGGAACAGGCCCTGTTCATATTTTCAACAATGGTAAGATTGTCATGTGTCAGCAGTAAGACATTCATAAGCTGTGTTTTCCTGAATGTCTCCTAAGTCAGATTTTCACATGCCTCAAATTACACAGACAGGTGGGAAAAGTATTCCCTGGAAGATTAGAGTACTTCTCAGGACCACTAATTTTGTCTGGGACTGTCATCTTTCACGTTCACTTGTCTCATATTTCAATAAATACCAATCAGTGCTTTAACAGTACATTTGTGAGTTTCATCCTCCTTGAGGACTATGATGATATTCTAACCTTTTCATAGTGACAGACAAATTTTCCACATCCAGACTTTCCTTCACATGTCTGTGTTACAATTTCACATGTGTGCATCAAGGATCTGTGCTGGGCTTCACAGTGTGGTCAAAATGCCATGTTGGTGTGACTGCATTAACTGTAGAACTAAAGGACTTTATGGTGCACCAAGACAATTTTTGTACCACTGCATATGCCAGCTATGGCTCTATCAAGCTAAGTTGTGGCTCTGAAAAGGGTTGCAGTCAGCACAGTTTCACAGTTAAATCTTCCGGAAATGTTACTGCTCTGTTTGCTCCTTGCAGTGCAGTCCATCCAAGTTCTTGGTTCTTCCAAGCCTATTTTCAATGCTTCCACCACTCTTTTCCTGTTGAGAAAATGTTTTCTGCACAGGAATAGGGCTGGGAAAAATCTAGCCTTACAATCAACACTTGCCACTCACATGAAGAGCAGCTTGCTCAGAAATTGCCTTCTGGATACAGTGATACCAGCTTGAAAAACAACTTCTACTTGCTCCTGCTTCCTTCTGGAAATTACCACAACTTCAATCTGCTTCATTTGTCACTTTTTTCTTCTCTTTAGATTAAAAAAAAGTCAGGGAAAAAAGAAGAAAAAAATCCAGTAAATTCTAGAACTCAGTATTTAAATATGCAGAGCAGTTTTAAATCCTGACTAGTTACTAAGTTAGCAGACTGCAAAGGGTCATAAGGTGTGCAAGGGGAAGTGACCAGCAACCACCAGCTGTGAGGGCCAGTAATGCATTTTTTAGTTACGTATCTGTAACAAGGAAAAGATATGTGAAGTTCTTATTCATCTTGTTTCAAGAACCTCAGTGCAACCATGTGATGAAAAAACATGATCTTAATCTTCAGTATCACTCTCAGGTACTCCATTTGCTGTCAGGTTTAAGCAAAGAAAATTATATCCTTCTGCACCATTGTGGCACATCATTTAAACTAATAAAAATTCAGATAAATATCTGTCCTGCTCTTCCATAAAGTTAAAAATGTATTAGTAGCTCATTTTGGCAGGCTTCTTTTACCCATTTGTCTTCTTTTTTTTGCTAAAAGGTTTAGATTTGGTCACCTGCTTATTGTTTTTTATTCCTGACCACTTCAGATGAAGCACAGCATTATTGCCTTTTCCTGTGCATTTCATTTAAAGATTTTTTTTTGCTTTTTTCTTTTAATTATTTCATTTAATGTCAATCTGTTTTGATTAAAAGACCTTTATCTTTCCCCTTGCGTGGTTGTTCTGTTGCTTGATCTGGTTTGGATTGTGGTATCAGGTTTATGTTTTAATTATTCCTCTTTATGGCTCTGTATCCTGATACTATTTTAATTAAGTTGATTTTTCTTAGAAGGTTCATAACTTACCCCAGAAGTTTTGGACTGTAGGTGGAAATAGTGTTCATTTTATCTGGAGTAGGCAGCAATTGTCACCTCTCCAGGCTTCAGAAACCTCCATGCTGTTCATTTGAATTGGATGTTGACTAAAGGAGCTTGCAGAGTAAGCACTGCAGCCATGAACTAAGCACAGTGCTGATGCAAGTTGACTGATAAGAGGCATTAGGTATTTCATCAGGGTCTGAATAGCAAGAACAGGCCACAGCTGATGGGCTTATTTGATGAAGAGGTCTGAAAGTAACTGCCTGAAGAGTTCCTTTCCTTTATACATTATCCCAGTGGCTTGGGAAATTGCTTAGGAAGTAACAAAGCAGTTTAAATCCTATCTCAGACTGAAAGCTTTCAACTCATTATTACTGCTTCCTGTGGAGAACCACCCTACACTTCAGGAACAGAATTTTGTTATGATTTACGCTACATGTCATCTGCTTCTCTTTAAAGATAGACAGTTTGGTGCTTTTGCCAGCTGTGCTATTTGTTGTATTCACAAACAGATCACTGTTACAAGGATTCATCAAAGTTCAATTTTTTCTAGAATGTCCAGTAACCTGAGTGTGAACCTACTTTTTGGCAGTCTTGTTCAGCTTTTGTTGTTTCATATTTATTGGAAGTATATTACTCCTCTACAATTTAAAATGGTCCCAACATTCATCAAGTAACACATAGAAATACGACTTGAAAGGGATTTCTGCAGGCCATGTCTAAGATCCATCTTGAAGCATGACCACTGCATATGCTAGATTACATTAAGCATGGCTTTCTCTAACCAAGTCTTCACAACTTCCAAGAATAGAGATTTCACATCTACCCTGAGCAAGCCATATTTGTGCTGTACCTGTCTAGACTTTTTTCTTGATGTCCAGTCAACGGGGACTTGCATCTACAGCAAGGCATCTGATTCTATTGAGATTTTTGGTCTTTTTTTTTTGTTTTTTTTTTGTTTTTTTTTTTGTTAACTATGCTGAAAGAAGCCTTATCTTGTTATTAACATAGCATAACATTAGCATTAACTGTTCCCCCTAAGCCACCTCTTTACTACCATAGACAGACTTATCTTAGTCTAGTCACCCTTTTTTTTTTGTTTGCTTCTAAACACAGTTTCCTTTAATACACCTTTTGAATGTAGTAGACTTGATAAATTAAGTTAAATCTAGAGTGCTTAAACGATGTGGGAATGGTATGAAGCTGCCACAGAGGAGGTTTAGGTTGGATATTAGGAAGAGGTTCTTTCCTGAGAGGGTGGTCGGGCACTGGAACAGGCTCCCCAGGGAAGTGGTCACAGCACCCAGCTGGACTGAGGTCAAGAAGAATCTGGACGTTGTACTCGGTCCCATTCTCTGACTTGGCTGGTGCTGTGTGGAACCAGGAGTTGGACTTAGTGATCTTTATAGGTCCCTTCCAACTCAGGAGATTCTATGATTCTATGGTTCTGAAACAACAGATCTGTGTATCTGTGGGAACCTCGATACATTCAGGGAAAGTCAGAATAACCATGCTTACAACAAATGACTGTACACATGCTATGGATTGTTATGAGGCCTCTTAGCACCTGTATGAATGGGTTTTTTAGAGATTATGAGTAGAAGTGGGCAGAACAGGGAGAAACCAGGCACCACATTATCACCATATCTAGCATAAGGAAATAGTCTGTGCACGGAACTGAAAGGCCAGCATGGCATCAGGCACAGAACTTTCAGTTGCTAAAAAAGATAAGGAATAATTTTGGACAAACATCAATATACCTGGAAAGATAGAGTGGACGATCAGTTGTTCAGAACCTTGAAATGGAGACCAAAAAAAAGGCTGATAGAGATGCAAGAAAAGCTTGAAAGATATTCTAAGAAATGGGAGGAATGGAAAAGGAAGAAAAGAAATGTGAAGAGGCCAGAAAAGTCAGATACAGGGAGGAAGGAGACCTAAACACAAAGAGATGAACAAAGACTTTATCTGGAGAAGTAAAGTAAAAATTTTAATACGAGTTCAGAGGAAGAGGCATGAGATTAAATGAAATATTGGATCTAAGAAATGAAGAATAAAGAAATAAAACTGATAACATATAAAAATATATAAATTTATTGCACCAAGTTTATCCTTGAAATCAATGAAACTGTAAGTGGCTGAATTCAGCTCAGTATGCTTATCTTATTTCATAAATAATAAATGATAATAAATGATAATTACAGTATTGATCTACCTTTTACATTTAACTGTTTTATATATATTGTTTTCATTGCATACCTCTGGAGACTCCTATGTATTTGCATTTTGTATTCTGAAATCTGGATATCGAGATTGTTGAGTATAAATTTTAAGGTAATAGAAGAAAGTATTATTTCAACATGATGGCAGAAGCAATATCATTCTCTGTGGTGCATAACACCGGTTAACAGGTTGAGTAACCACGAGACTTAAGTTTGACTGTGATTATAAGATCTGTGTTTTAGTAAGATGCATTGTGTTTGGATTTGCAAGTGAGAAAATCGAGAGCTAAATATGTTCAGTGAAGCTGAGTGCCACCATGCATGCAAAGCCAATGTAATATCAACATCACTCAAAATCAGAATGATACCATTTTGCACTCAGTTTGAACTGGAGTACATTATTATAAGAGACAAAGCAAAGATAAACCAATCTTTGACTCTGAGAAAATATGAGGAACACAGGTACTTGTTCCTTACATTTTCTTACTATCTAAGTAAGAAGGTTGGTGGGATATTTTATAGGCATAGTACACATCATAGAAAACTTCCTTGGACATATATCTGTGTCTCTATGTCTCAACAACACATAGTTGATGTGCACCAGATGTGAAAAAATCTAATATATTTTAAAAAGCACAAGCAAATAGACTAGTGATTCAGTGTTTTTGTATCTCTGTTTATGCTTTTTAAGTCTAGAACATTGTGTTCAGGTTTTATCTGCTGGGGTCATTGTTCCAGTTTTAACTTTAAAAGTTTTTGACCCCTATCTGCTGGTTAACTTTTGCTTTATCAATCAAACTCCTTTAAGAAATGTTTAAACTTGAATTACTGACAGAAAAACAGATGTCTTTGTCTCTGATTCTCAGCCTACAAATGAAGTTGCTAAAAGTATAAGCGCTGCATAAATATATATATATTTTTAATACAATATGTAAATTATACACACACAGAGACACATATATGTCTAATGTTTTGATTTCTTTTCTGGTGATGAGATATACTGCAGTTACCTCTGGTCTCCAGCTGAAGTCCACAGACATGGGAACTTTGTTGGATGTGTTATGCAGTAAATTTTAATCCAAATCTGCAACGTTTATGCAAATGTTTTTCTCTAGTTATCCCAAAAGAAAGCAGGTAAGTACACCATAAGCATGTACAAAGCTAACACTCTAGGATCTCAGACTAGAGGGCAGTACTGAGATAGCCATAAGATCAGTCACAACTAATATTAAACACTTTTGGGTTCCATTAACAGTTTTATCAATTATAAGATATTATTAGATAAATCATTTTAACTTGACCTTTACAATTGACTTTAACTATTAAGTTCTATGATGTCAAATGTTCTGCTTCTGTTTTTATTCAGAGTGTTTTGTTAGGAAAATTGTTGATGGTAAATACTGTGTTCCTGTAACCCCTAGATATATACTCTTTATCCCCAAAGTACAAAGTTCCTGTGTGATTTAATCTAGGTGATCCTGCTATGGCAGAGGGGTTGGACTAGATGATCTTTCGAGGTCCCTTCCAACTCCTGACATTCTGTAATTCTGTGGTTCTGTGAAAAAATATATCTTTACAGTCCCTGCTCCAGAGTTAGTGAACTCGACACATGGAGCATTGAAAGTGGCATCTTCAATGCCATACTGAAACTCTGCGGCAAGTCAGTACTGAATACAGATCACCTGACTCCTGTTCTGATAATGATAAACTATTAAGTTTAATAACTGATATAATGTAAAAGGGTAAACTGGATGGTCAGTTAAAGGATCCCTTTAAGTCCAAATTATACTGTTAAAGAAAATATTTTTGACATGAGAAACCATACCCCATCCCTCTTGTCTACCATTTGAAAGGCATAAACCCACCATTTTTCATGACCCTGTGTACCTCAAATGATCATCAGTGACTTTCTGATCCCTTGCAGTAGAATAGCTGGGGTTGGAAGTGCAGGAGGAAACAAATATGACCACTTCAGGAGAGCAACATTATTTTCTGTTACATTAAAGCTTATATGTTATTGTCAAAGGCCCATTAAAATGTGGTTAATATGCCTAGGGAGGCTGGTCTTTCTAGCTCTCCATCGCTTTAAAGATACGTCACATGGAAATAATACACCAGCCCCTTGCTTCCTGGACTAGAGGTCTGTTTCTCAGACACGGCTATGAATTTTAATTGGTGTTGAGGGGAATGATTCAGCTAGATTTAGTTAGTTCCAGTAAATAGTCTCTACTGAGGCAACACTGGAGAAGTGTCACGTTGCACTGAGGAAGTAAGGGAACCAAGCATGAAAGGAAAGGAAATTGTCCCACAGTGGTATGTCACCTTCTGCCAACTGTTGCTACTACATGTGTTTCTGAAGTGAAAGCAAAATCATTATTGCTGTCTTCCAGCAGTGACTACAGGCTTCATCTGAGATTGGGATCCTCATTATTAAACAAACACATAGTGAGATGTTGTGCGCTGCGGAGCTTGCAGTCTAGAGACAGACAAATGGTGGTAGGATAAACAAGGATGTAAAGAAGCGAGGTAGTAAAATATCAAAGCAGAGGTTTGTAGAAACAACACCAGTATGTGCTTGTGATTAAAAGTAAAGCTGTCACTAGCACTTCAAATGCTTCAGGTTCTGAGAATATTCTTATTACTTGTTTTCAAAGATGTTTCACTTTGGGATGATTTTCTTTTCTTTTCTTTTCTTTTCTTTTCTTTTCTTTTCTTTTCTTTTCTTTTCTTTTCTTTTCTTTTCTTTTCTTTTCTTTTCTTTTCTTTTCTTTTCTTTTCTTTTCTTTTCTTTTCTTTTCTCTTCTCTTCTTTTCTCTTCTCTTCTCTTCTCTTCTCTTCTCTTCTCTTCTCTTCTCTTCTCTTCTCTTCTCTTCTCTTCTCTTCTCTTCTCTTCTCTTCTCTTCTCTTCTCTTCTCTTCTCTTCTCTTCTCTTCTCTTCTCTTCTCTTCTCTTCTCTTCTCTTCTCTTCTCTTCTCTTCTCTTCTCTTCTCTTCTCTTCTCTTCTCTTCTCTTCTCTTCTCTNTCCTCTCCTCTCCTCTCCTCTCCTCTCCTCTTCCTCCCTGTGAGTGGACTTGTATCCAATTACAGCTTCAAATATTCTTAATATTGTAGCACATTTGTATATTATAACTGTTCAGTATTTGGATAAGTGTGTCACCAAGAAAAAGGGATGAGCAGATGAATTAACTACTTAAAGGTTGGTTATAATTATGTCAAACCTTTATGATAGCTTCTCATGTGAAAGATTTTAGACTGTTACTGTATAAACTTCCTTATAAGAAACATTAAAAATATTAATATATGACTATGTATAAGCTTATAACTATATTTTGTATGTCCATATGCTATGGACTAAAACTCACAACATGATCTATGCAGTTGGATCTCACTTAATCTTCATTATCTGATCTCCACTATTTTATAGTTGACTGAAAACATCATGTTCTCAAACTTCTGCTCAGTGACCATGTGGATTTACCGGTTACTAAAATCCATAGTGCCCCTGGCTGCTTCTTTCAGTCCCTGACTTCTTTGAGTGCTGTATCTGCTCAGCGAAGCAGTTCCTTGCATTTTCAATGTATTAGCAGTAAAACACGATTTCCCTAGGGAAATAAAAGGTACATTTTTCTGAGAACACAGCTTAGACCAGCCCTGAAACTCCAGAAATCTAAGGAAACTTTACCTTACTCTTCAGTACTGGTAAACTGAGTACCTGTTCTTGTTATATACGTTATTTGTGTTTCTTCTATGTCAAGTTTCTATGAAAATATTTGGTTTTCAGTTCTAAAAGTCTCCAAGGGTCTAAGTTAAAACTTATCAACCTTTGTTTCCAAAGCTCAACACTATTTTAATGAACCTGACATGAGTAAAAATCTGCATAATTGATCTCCCATATGTAGACTTTTTTTTTTAGTTTAAAAGGAACATAAGACTGAGAAGGCCTTTCTGGATTGCCAAATTTAATATGCTGATATTGTAATCAGTATCTATAATCTGATGTATGAAATTATTCATCTCAGTTTGGGTTGTTTGCATTACTGATTTCTAAAAGCGCTTTCTAAAACTGTATGATGGTTTGACCCTAGCTGGACGCTAGACTCCCACCAAAGTCACCCTATCACTCCCCTCTTAGCTGCACTGGGGAGAAAATACTTGTTGAGAGGCTTTGGAGTTGAGATAAGGACAGGGAGAGATCATTCTGCAATTAGTGTCATGGGAAAAACAGACTCAACGCAGGAGAACAGCAAGAAAACTCTCTAATTTATTACACTGTACTACACAAACAGAGAAACCAGAGTCAGATAATGAGAAGTACATACAACTCTTAAAACACCACCCCCCAACCCCTCCCTTCTCTGCAGACTTCACTTTATTCATGATTTTCTTCTCCTCAGGATGGCATGGGGAAAAGGGGGGAAATAGGGAATGGAGGCTTCAGTCTTTAGTCAGTTCCTCATGAGTTGTTCTCCTTCTTGGAGGGGGGTTTCTCACTCTCTCTCCCTGCCTCTTATCTCTCCCCACAGGCTGCAGGCTCTACCAGGGGCTTGCTCCAATGTAGGTTATAGATTCCTCCATATTCCTCCACCTGATCCATGGTGGGCTCCTGCCTGGCCCAGGTACCTCTCCATGGGCTACAAGTGAGGTCTCTTCATACCCCATGAGCTGCATGGGGACACCTGCCCCACCATGTTATTCTCCACAGGACGCAGGGAATCTGCCTCCACTTTCCCCCCTTCACTGACCTTGGTGTCTGCAGAGTTTCTTACATCTTCTCACTCCCTTCTCTGGTGGCAAAATGAGACTGTTTGAATTTTTCTCTCTCTAAAATGTGATTCCCAGAGGCCTGTGACCGGCACTGATTGGCCCAGCTGGCCTTGTCTATGACAGGGTTTGGGAGTTTGGCCTTGGGAAACAAGCTGGGATTTACTCTGTTGGACACCTAAGAAACTTCTAGCTGCTTCTTAAGGAAGTTACATTGCAAACCAACCACAAACTGCTTTACAGTAGGTTCTCTAAAAGAAAAAAACCCTTTTAGGATTCATGACTTCTCAAAAAATCCTGTCTAATTTGTTTAAAGCTATAGGATTTTGAACTTGTTGTTACTAAAACTCCTAAGCGAGCTTACACTTCAAACACAACTTTCAAGATGACTGACAATGTTAATCCACTGAAGAAACTGTATTTAAAAGAAATAATCTGGTAAATAACGTGCTTCTCTGAGTGCACGTTACCTTCTCATTGTTCATTTTCATGTTAAAATGAGCTTTACCAAAAGAGCAAGCACAATTTTCCAGTCCAGGCACCAAAGTCTGCTCATCTCTCCTTTTCAGTGAAAGGATAGTGATAGTAGTGACGATAATATGTTGCTTAGCATGTCAAGAAAATCTCTTTTCTGAATACCTGCTGAGAGAAGGATGAATTATTTGTTAGACCTTCAAAGCAGAAATTATTTAGCTGTGCTAGCTTAAAATGGTGTTGGTCATGATAATTCATGTAGGTTATTCTCCTGAAGCAAAATATAACAAGCTGTATCACAGCCTAGTATCTGTGATTTTCAGCAGACATGTAAACTTCATTCACTCCGAGTAAGCAAATGCCCTGGATGCCATGCAATTCTGCAGGAACTCTGCTATCATCCAACCATATATACGCAATGAGAGAAGAGAGGCTGACTAAGGGATAAGGTTTTGCACATATTTATTTTGACTTTGTATTTCCTGGCATATAGTAGGATAATGAGCACATGATCGGTACACTACAAATAATGATTATAAGTAGTTTAGCCATTCAGAGATATTTAACTAATCCCCTCACTTCCTCAGAGTAAGCTTATCTCTGTTTACTTCTACAAAGATCATTGCTGCAGTTTTTTAAGGATTAGAACAAGCCTGACAGGTTAAGCTTTAGTTTTCGTTAAGAAACAGCATGGAGTAAATGGAAAATAAAAAAAAAAAAAAGTTTTTCTTTGTAGAATCAGTTCAGAAGATTACTGAGCTTCCTCTCTTCTCCAGAGCACCCATGTTGAATGGCCTGCATATAGACATCTACAGCCTGAAAAAAAAGAGACAGGAGAGGAACACATATAAAAGATTCATCATGGTAAAGAAAATAAAAAGGAAAGTAAGGGAAAGAAAATATAAAAATACTCTAAATGTGTATGATGTGACCCACACAAGTAATGTTTTATAGTCTCTTTCTACAGTCACAGGTCATGCCAATATGTAATAGAACCATAGAATTTTTAAGATTGGAAAAGACCTCTAAGATCATCAAGATTAGACTGTCTGTCCAATACCACCGTGTCAACTAAGGTTTAGTTATGTTTATGTTCTGGAGTGCCACATCCGTGGTTTTTTTGAACAGCTCTAGGGATGGTGACTCCATCACCTCCCTGAGCAGCCTGTTCCAAGGCCTGATAAGTCTTTCAGTGAAGAAACTTTTCCTACTATTTAATCTAAACCTCCCCTGAAGCAACTTGAGACTGCTGTAATCATGCTTTTGTAGGGAGAAAGGAGAAGGCTTAAATCTGTGTAGTAAGCTGCAGACCTATGTAGTATCTCTAGTTCAGAACACTTATATGCTAGATGCAAGTTTCCTGGAAGACAGCTGCTTAGAACTTCATCAAGGGTGATTTGCTTCAGTGGTTGCTGAGCAGTCAGTGCCAATATCTGCTTGCTTGGCATGGAGAAACAAAACTGCCTTCTGCATGTTTCAGAGCAAAGATGTATGCACTTATGCCAGGGACTGAGGTATTATAGAGATGTATCTCTTTTGCTAGAGTTACTCTACTAGTATTAGTGAACATGTGGTGTCCCCAGCTAAGCATAATGTTCTAATCACTGGGTCATGAAGTGTTTAATTAGGGCTATCATCCCTCCCTGACACATTCAGGAAGACAGAGTTCTGGTAGACACTGGAGTTCTGCTTCACAAGACATGGCTGCTCTGTATCTTTTCCCCAAGTTACAGTGCACATCTGAATTCCTAAACCTAAAACATTTCCAGCAGCCTGTCTCCTGGAGGTTGGCCAGTTCACTCAGTGCACATTTCAACATATCCAAGGGGAAGAGAAACGGGTGAGTTTGTGTAGCCAACAGGAGTAAAAGCTCTGTGGGAACTGTACTGCTTTTTTCCACAGAAACCTCATACCACCAAGCCTCTGGCTGCACAGTTTTATCCCTATCACACAGCAGCAATAGGTTTGCTCAATGGTACCAAAGCTCTGCAAACATCTGCTTTGATGAACACCCTAGCGCACACTGGGACTTTGGTGTCCCTAAATATGCAGGCTTGCACCTTTTTTGAGGATGGTGTGGTTTATGTCATGTCCAAGTTTCCTCTTGTTGGAGATTAGAACACACAGCTGTAGAGGAGAGGGCTTTGTGCACCTGCATGTTTTATTCTGATGCAGAGCTGGGCACTCACCCAGGGAACTGGAAAACATTTCCAAGTGAGGTGACTCAGAGAAATCCTACCTAGCAATGACTATCAATAGGAAGCAAAGACCCACAAGGAAACCAGGAATATGTCCCAAGTGATATGTGGCGAAGGTCGAATAAAGTGCCTTTTCCTCTCTGCAGTGATGCTGTAGTGCTGCTGTTTCTTGCCATGACACACAGCCTCTGCTTTATGTAGCAAAAGAGATTCAGGCAAGGCAAGAGAAACCTGTGAGAGCCTGGCAGTCGGGTTGTGTTTAAATGATGTATTTTTATCAATTAATCTCTTTACAGAGACAAGTTTTTCTGAATGAGTAAATCAGATTCCACGACAATGAAAATAAATCCCCGTGCTGGCAAATGTGAGAAGAAATCAGTGTCAGGTGCAACAAAAAAAAAAAAGAAAAAAAAAAGAAAAAAAAAGGTGGATTTGAGAACATGGCTCTGGGAAAACTGCTGTTCAGTTGAGCAGAGCAAAATGAGGGAAGGGGTGTGTCTGTGGGGTAGTAAACAAGTTTTCTCCTTCCAGGCTGTAGAAACTTAGAATAGATTATGGTATTTTCTTATATTCATATTTATCCTACACCAAATGACTTTGTCCCAGAAACCTCAATATGGCAAAATTGAGACATTTAAAAGTTGAATGGTAAATTAAACAGTAAATCTGTCCTTTTCAACAGATGGTGAATTTCTGTGGTAGTAGAATAAAAAGTAAAATTTGCAGATGAAAGTGTGGGCAAAGAACAAAAATGAGTAAAAGATATTGACATACTGTTCACATTAACTAAAAATTAAACTAAATTAAAATATATGGCATTGCACAGTACAGAGAAAAACTGCAGGTCAGGGTCTTAGTTGCTGTAAATTGGCTTAATTTCATTGATGTCAACCTAAATAAACATCTTAACATTTATATGTTACAGTGATTTAGACCACTGGAAAATCTAGTCCAATGTTTTCTATCACTACATATCATTTCTCTGGGGGTATAGCTTGGAGATCCAACTCTTGAATCATAGACTCACACAATCACTAAGGTTGGAAAAGTTCTTTAAGATCATAGAGTTCAACCATAAGCTCAGCACTGCCAAGTCCTCCACTAAGCCATGGCCCTAAGTGCCACATCTACAAGTCTTTTAAATATCTCTAGAGATGATGGCTCAACCACTTCCCTGGGCAGCCTGTTCCAATGCTTGACAAGCTTTCTGGTGAAAAAAACCCTACTTTATAACATCCAGTATAAACCTTCCCTGCTACAACTTGAAGACGTTTCCTCTTGTCTTATTGCTTGTTACTTAGGAGAGGAGGCCAGCACCCACCTGCTACATCCTCCTTTCAGGTAGCTGTAGAGAGAAATAAGGTTCCTCATCTTCCTTTTCTCCAGATAAAACAACCCCAAATCCCTCCTCTACTCCTGATAAACTTGTTCTCCAGACCTTTTACCAGCTTTGTTGCCCTTCTCTGTACATGCTCCAGCACCTCAATGTCTTGAGTGGCCGACCTGCTCATTTTGATCAATGCCCTGGAAGATGACCACAGCAAAAGTAGAGCATGATCAACAACTATAATATTTTGATGCCATTGCTTCACAGATGCCAGTATGTTTTAAAATAAACTCCAGCTGCAGCAAACCCTTCTGCTGATTTCCCTAATGAACTGTGATCCTCCAAAGTGTTTCTACTGACCTTGTGTTGAATATGCTTTCAGAAATGAAAATAGTGCCATTTAGAAGTGAATCTCATTTTACTAACTATGCGAACAGTCTGTCACTTACTGGCAGAGCTCAGACAGCTGTGACAGTGAGGGCCAGGTCACACCAACCTCCTCTCAAAGAGAAAGAGAGAACCTATGGGAATTCAGAAAATAAAACACCTGAAGTGCTGAAAGTATGTGTTATATCTCTTCTTGGAAATTATGGTTGAATTTGTCTTTGGCCATTAGGGATTTCAACTCTTGAATTAAATACTTTAAGAAAGTCTTTGAATGAGGGTATCATTACTGTGGATACTGAGTATTTGTGCTAAAATTAATCCAATTCAGAGACAACTTTTGGCAAAATTACAAAAATTATATTGATGGCCAGTGTTTTATTAATTGAAATGGAAGGAAAAAGATAAATCTACAAGAATTTTCCTTTTCCCTGCCTACATTGCCACATCAGTAAGGATTAAGAGGAAGTCTGTGTTTCATGGTGCTGTCATCCTACAGCCCTAAACTGAATACTCAAACTAGATAAAAAGTGTATGGGAATAAAACAACATACATTATTTAATGTAGTTCTGCCTTCCCTAATAATTTTTGAGCTGTCTACAACACCAGTTTCTAGCTTATTTACATATTTCAAGGCCATGTTCTTTTTAAGGCAGATTCTGACATGTTCTATAGTGGGAGCAACTTATTTTATAAGTAATGTCATTAAGAACAATAGAAACTTTCAAGGACTAAGGAATTAATTAACAGGAACAAAGATATCTGACTCTGTTTCTTTTTGCAGCAGTTTTTTAACAACAAAATACAATTCTGTTAGCCACACTCTTACATTTTTTTCACATGCACTTGGCATAGGATAACCATTGGTATGTTCCCTTTTAACCACATTTCTTCAGTAGTTTGGTTTTTTTTTTGCAGTCTCCTTTGTCAAAACATTAGAAGTGAATTTTAGGGATCAAATAAACTCCAATAATATCGTCACTCTTGAAGTAATGTATCCATAATGACAAGAAAAATGTTCCTAACAAATGACTTCACTGCCCCGTTCTACCCAGAGCAGTTTGTCGGTTCCTTTATTCTCGCATATCATGGATGATTCGTAGTTGGATGCACAAGCAGAAGAGTTTACCAAAACTAATCCCAGCAGTGGGAAGACCTATTTGTATTACTCTTGCAATGTTCCTTGCAGTAGCACAGTCAGATGTAAACATAGCAGAAAAGCGATCTCTAGCTAATTCTCATAATATTCACATACTACCAGAAGGAATATCATCTTTCTTAGTATGGAGGTCTGCAGCTAGAATCTGTTTCAGCAGCCCAATTTTCCCATGTGTCAGTAGGATTAATCTCCTGTCAGTATCTCTACCACTATGGCACTGAGCAAAATGGTCTGAAAAACAGGGCTATGTGGCATTATTTAACATTCTTGGTGGTCTTCTCAAGAGTTGGCTGGTCACAGGAATGTTTATAGGACATCTCTGGGAAGAGGCTTTGATTTTTATCAGGGCTGTTATTCTAACTGCTTCTTTTTTCCATCAGCGGAAGGAGTTTGTCCAAAAAAAATTGTATCACATAACCCAAAAGTTTTTTGTTTACCTATACCCTGGCACTCAAAGGTGGCTTACGTTCTTAATTTAAAATTTTAATTTATTTCAAAATGATCTGTAAAAATTAGGTCACATAACCTTGTAAACAAATAAACACAAGAAAAAATGCACAGATACAGTGTTAAATTATTTAAAACAGTTGCTTCCAGAATGTTTAGCTGAATACACTGAAGTATTGCTTAATACTGAAAACTCAGATTGATAGGCAATATATTTATAGTATCTGCAGTGTAAATTTGCATGAAATAAACCAAACCACAAACAAACAGACAATAAACAAATGAAACTTCTCAGTAGTTTCCATGGAGAATTTTTTGGTTTAAAGGAAGATTGCCCTCTGTTTACAAAAGAAAAAAAATAATGGTTTTCTGAGAGGCTGTTTGAGTGAGTGGACTAAGCCACTACACTTGGACTAAGTTTTACACCTAATTCTCCTATGGTAGATGACAAAGATTCCTATATAGTGAATGGAGAACAGTATCTGTTTATCTTAGCACCTAAATGTGAATTGGCTGAAATTCAGCCTTTGTACTGAACACAACCAACAGAGCAATCTTGCATGTTATACATCTATCTGTCACCCACAGAACCTTTTAACACAGATATTCTGTACTGAGACCTGCAGAAGGAAGCAAGGTTTCCTCCTTGAGAAGTGGGAGAGCTTGAAGCAAACTGATGGTGGATGTTATGTAACAAGATATCTCTGAACTTTTGAAGAATCACAAAAGAAGATTTAAAAAGAACTGAAAAAGGAGGGAAAGCAAGCCCTTCAAACCAGCAAATATTTATTGAACTTGGCCTGAAACACAGAATCATAGAATGTGTTAGGTTTGAAGGGACATTTAAAGGTCATCTAGTCCAATCCCTCTGCAGTAAGCAGGAACATCTTTACTAGATCATGTTGCTCAGAGCCTCATCAACCCTGATCTTGAATATCTCCAGGGATGAGGCCTCGATCCACCTATCTGGGTAACCTGTTCCAGTGATCTACCACCCTCACAGTTAAGAATTTTTTTCCTAATATCCAACCTAAATCTCCCCTCATCCTATTGCTACATGCCCTGGTGAACAGTTCTTCCCCAGCTTTCTTATAGGCACCTTTCAGGTACTGGAAGGCTGCTATAAGGTCCCCCTGGAGTTTTCTCCAGGCTGAACAACCCCAACTCTCTTAACAAAGTACTTAACTATAGATCTGAAAGACTGGGGAAAAAATAAATACAATGCTTACAGAATTCACATTTGTTCTCTTTTTATGAACCTCTTATGAAGTGCTTGTCCTACATGCTGAGTGAGAAGCACTGAAATTCTTATCACAGCATGGTTGTTTAGATGATAATTCAAGCCTGATACTACACTATGCCTTAAAACATGAGATATGACTGAAGGAATCTTTTAGATAGTTGTTAATGGGGATTAATTTTTATATTTTTCTTCAATTTTAACCAGCATTTTCCTACTACAGACTTGAATTTTATCCCTTCCTTTTGTCTAGAAAAAAATACCTGAATTCCCTTATTTCAACTTTTCATGCAAATATTTTAAGAATTGTGTGCTTTCTAATGATTTTTATACAAGGCGGATGCTGCGAGAGTTTTGTCAAAATGCAAACAACTTCTGTTTTTGAAAAAAAACCTTTCTGTTCAGAACTGCAGTGATTTTTCTGATACTAATTGTGCACTAAGGCTAACTACATCATGGGCAAAAAGTCCATGTAATGAATAGAGAAATTTTAGTTGACACTCTTTCAAAAAAAAAAAAAACAAACCCCAAAAAACAAACAAAACCCCCAAGCACCTGAGGAAAAAACCCTTCCTATAGCTCTCCAAACAAATATGTGCCTCATCTATAGCTTCATGAAAAACTGTCTATGTCAGCAAAGCTAGTTTAAGAAGCTCGGGTTTCAGCACCTTCAGCCAATTATACTTACCCTGTGCATCTTTTTTGACACTTCTTGGTTGTGCCAATACAATTGATTCAGGATGTATGTTGTAAATGAAATCGTCCAAATTAGAAACAAAAATCAAAACAAGGACCAGTGAAACTTGATTTAATCATTGGGTGAGGGGTGCTGTAGGGTGGGTGCGGTTACTGCAGCACTGCTGGCATGCTTTGAATGATTGGTTGCATTACACATGTAATTTGATGTTAGACTGCTACTTTGAACATTTTCATAGTGACCATGGCAGTTTGGCTTTTCCAATATATGTCTATTCCAGCAATTAACTCCTGTAAAAAGAGAAAAATCTACCATGACAGTCAAATGGTCTCTGCTTGAGAAAATGTTTTGTTCCTTTGAAATATGTTTTACATTTTCAGCAAAATTTCAATGGAACATTAAACCTAAGGAGATTCACTTAGATTGCAGAAGCTGTGCTGTCTTTATGCATGAGTGTCAAGCAATAAAGCACGCACAGCCCCTGTTCATTCTCTTGGTAGGGGGCCCATGGAAACTGCCGCTTTCAATTCTATCTAATGTTTACACGCTAGGCAGTCTTCTTTCAGATATTGAGGGTGTCTTGTTCCTAATGTTCAGGCATATAGACCAATCCATCACATGGAACTGCCACTGACATTTCTAACCCTTCTCTGGTTTTGTCATTAAAGTGAGGAAATAAACATGAGACCCCTGTTTTAGCCCTTTGCTTTTTCTCTGTTACAGGATTATTCATTCACTTCTATCTGTAAAACACGAATTACAAATAAATGACGGTACATTCATTTTGTGCCTAGAGTCCCATAATTCACCTGATCTGTATCTGAATTTACAATGTGTTGGAACTTCAACATGCTTTAGGATAAAGATTTTTCTTCCATCTATGTTTCCAAAAGAGTCCAGAAACAATTCTTGTTCCTCTCTTCCTAGTGGCATGAAGATTATGATGAATGAAACCTTTTTTACAGCTCTTTAGCCTAAATAGAAAAGGTACAAGGACATTGATTTTAGCTGTAAATAGAACCTGCTTGTAGATTACTCAATATGAAAGATACTTAAAAGCAGAGCATGTTTCCTGTAATAATAGATCAGATGGACATTTACAACATATTAGTGTCTAGAGCTAGATATTACTGCAAAGCCATCAAGGGAAGAGTTCTCTGCTAATAATAAATGCTGAAAAACAAGATGCATATCTCACTTATTTTGAAGTACAAAAATCAAATTTCAAATTGGATTTCAGCTAGAAAAGGCCTCCTAAAATGGATGCAATTTGGAAAAGATTGTGGAGGATATAGAAGTATGTTCTTCAGGGTGAAGTGTGGACAAGGGGGGCATAAGTTGTTCTGAGAAAAAGGCCAGATTCTCACCTTGACAAACCAAAAGTAAAGGTTGCTAGGAGGCTCTTTATGTTACTTTTACAAAGACCTTGGGAGAATTAGAGGGACAAGATTTGCAGGGAGATATAATATCCTTTATTAGATCAATTGATACAATTATAGAAGCAAAAAGACAAGTGGCAGGCACACCTCAGGTCTACTCCATCTCATGAAAAAGACCTTTTATTTATGGAGGACAGGTAAAAAGAAGAACCTCTCTAATCTTTTCTGAACATGTCACCCGGAAGTGGGAAGGGCAGCTTTTCAAGAATAATCTGTTATGTCATTTTTAACTGGGTGATTAGAATCGCAGAGTATTTAAGGTCATATACAAGTATTCATATCCAATGTGGGTTTATGCAGAGGCAGCACAGTAACAGTTTTGTTCTCCGTTTTTCTTTTATAACTCCTAATAATTTCCTAAATAAGTTTTTGGTGGTTTTTACTATGATGGATCTTTTTGCTGAGTTATCCAAGACCCTTTAGCATGAGAAAACAGGTAATGTAAATAATGGCAATATCATTCCACTGTGAAAACAGTATTCCCTGCCATCTTGCGATAGATCTCTGTCTTTATCCAGGACTTTTTCAAGGTTTTTTTTTTTTCAAATCCAAACTACTATGCCAATTAGATCAAAGTTATTTATATACTTACTGATCCTTAGAGAATTCTAAGAGTTTGTTTAGTACGATTTCCCTATAAAAGAGCCATATTTCTATGTTATTGCTCCATGTACACTTATGTTTCTGCTAAATCTACCAAGCTGCTAGCAATTTGCAGACTACAGAAGTCAAATGTACAGGCCTGTAATTTCTCATGTCTTCCCAAATGATCAATTTTTAAACCTGTAACTTTTGTCAAATTCTATTCCTTTTCTAATGGTGATTTTAGCAATAAATTATATAACACAGTTAACAATTACACAATTTACTACTTGAGTTCATCCAGAGCTCTTGAATGAATAACATATGATACTGGAGATATTTTACTCTTCATTTTATTAATTTATTCTAAATCCTCTTTCACTGGCACTTCAGTCTGAGACTGTTTCAATGACTCATTTGTTACAGGAAAATCTCCCTCTGACTTCCAAAGTGAATGCTGATGTAAAATATTCAGTCAGATTTTCTGCTGTGACCACATCTTTGCTGTTCTTTTTACGTCTCAATCATTTTCTCCTCAGCAGGCAGGGGTAGAAAATGTGTTTGAAAAGCTCATGGGTGAAGATAAGGACAGAGTACGATAATGAGAGATAAGAAAAAAGCTTAACCTTAACAAAACACCTTCCACCTACTCTTCCCTTTCTTCCCAGGTTCAACTTCTCTCCTGATTGTTTTACATCCTGAGCAGTGCCGGGGGATGGGGAATGGGGTTTTGATCACTTCATCAAATGTCTCTGCCCCTCTCTCCTCCTCAGGTTCTTGCTCTGCTCCAACATGGTCCTTCCCGCAGGCTGCAGAGCTTCACCAACTGCTTCAATGTGCATCTCCCACAGGGTCACAAGTCCTGCCAGCAAACCTGCTCCAATGTGAGAACCTCTCTCCAAGGGGTCACAGGTTATGCCAGGTGACTGCTACAGCATAGGCTTCCCAAGATGTAACAGTCTGCTTTGTGTGTTTCCACCTGCTCCACCGTGGAGTCCTCCACAGGCTGCAGATGGGTATCTGCTCCACCATCATCTCTCCATGGGCTCCATGGGAATGTCTGCTCTTGTTCCAGGAACAAGAGCAGACATTCCCTGCTGTTGAAGACAACCTCCTTCCCCTTCTTCTTCACTTGGTACCTGCAGAGCAGTCCCTCTCACATCTCACTCCTCTCTTCAGCTTCAGTGCAGTTTGCTTTACCCTTTCTTAAATGTGTTAACAGAGCTACCAGTGTTGCTGATGGGCTCAGCTTTGGCCAGCAGTAGGTCTGGTTTTGATGTGGCTGGAACTGTCTGTGTCTAACATGGGGACAGACTCTCTTCTCACACAAAGGCTGCTATTGCAGCCCTTCCGTTACCAAACTCTTGCCATATGAACCAAATATAATATAAATATTTTAATATTAGTTTTAATCATTCCTTTTTCAGCATCCATTTTATGCTCTTAAATTAAAAATGACAGAGCTAATGTTCTTTTTTATTTCCTGTTTTGGATAGAATGCTACTTTTAAAAGATACTTTCTTCTTTAGTGATGTGTATTGACTGTTATCATTCAGGAATGGGATCTTAGTGTTATGATGAATAGCTCCATAAAAAGGTCAGTTCAGTCATCTGCAGTGGTCAAAAAAAGTAAATTGAATCTTGGGAATTAAGAGTAGCAAAGAAAACAGAAAACGTAATCATATCAGTGTAAAAAGCTGTTATCCAAAAATCTAAAAAAGGATGCAAAAGGAACTGGAAGAGGTTCACAGAAAGGCACCAAGAATAATCAGATATATAGGATGGCAGTCAAAGGAATTCATAAATAGACCAGGACTGTTCAGTCTGAAAAGTGACAATTGAGGGAAGGCTTTGACAGAAATCTGTACAATCAAAAGGGAAAAGTAAAAGATAAAAAGAGACAGATGGTTCATTTTCTCTTCCAAAGCAAGAATGAGATTATCACATGCTGTTAGCAGGTGGTAGGTTCAAAGAAAAAAAAAAAAGTAGCAGCAGGTAATTCTCTACATAATGTGTAGATAACCCTCCCTCACCAGGCCACTTTTCTTACAGCATTCTTTACTGTACACAAAAAGACACTGAAAGCAGTACATGAACCACTTACAGGCACACTGCAATTATTTAATGCTAGTGCACCCAACAGGGAGCAAAGATCACCGTTCCTATGTCCTCAGGCCTGTGAGTCATGTGAGGAGTTGGATGGTGTCTGGGAAGTGTCAACACTGTTGTGTGCTGGCATGGGTTAGTCTCTGGTACTGTCACAAGGCAGATGCTATGACTTTTCCATAGTTCTTAGTATTTTCATATCAGTATTTTTCTCTGGAATCCCTGAGTTGCTAATTGTCACCCTCAAACTTTTGTTTGTGTAATTTACTTTCCTTATCTTGCAAGGCATTAACTTAGATACACCCTTATGGCTGAAAAACAAGTTAATCAGTAAAACTGAGCCAAACCTGCCTGTTTGAGGCAACTGCACTTTAGACGAATTTGCTCGGGATATTGTGGATGCTAAAGGTTTGCATGCATTGAAAAAGCAACTGGACCAGTTCATGGACAAAAATATCCCTTTGAGATGCTAGACAGAAAAAACAGAGACCTGATTCTACTAAAAAGCTTCAAAAAGCTCCTGAGTAGTAAATCGCTCGGGACTTCAGAGAGTATTCACTGCATGCCTCGTCATTTTGATCTTCCTTTGAAATCTACTTGTCATCACTGATGGAAGTGGGGCATGGGGCTTGGCTGACCTTCGGTCTGGATCAGCACAGCTGCTCTCATGCTCTAAAAAGCTTTATGCCACATAACCGCATGGTCTGGTTTTAGTTCTTTGATTTTGGTAATGCCTCTTTTTCTGGAGGTTGTACATTTCTTCTGGAATGACAAATTTAGGCAGTGTTGTTACAGACTGGAGTTTTTTTGTTTGGTTGGGTTTTTTTTTTTAAAAAAAAAGTTACTCATGCTTTAACCATGCTTTCTAGGTTTGGTTTTCATTTGTTTTTTTTTCAGAAGTCTCTCTGATACAAAGCTGATGTGATTTAGGGAGGAGGGACAACTTTTTAATTTTAGCAGGATTTTGAATGAAGGAAGTCATAGAGCAAACTATTTAAGGAGCATGCTGCTGTAGCTTCAGCTATTGCATTTTTAACCATACATTTTATCTGCTGGGTTATTTCACAAAACAGTAATTTTTTTATGTCATGATTTAACACTTTATCAAAACTCATTCTTACATCTTTTTTCCCCCAAAAAACTGAGGGTTAAAGTGTCCAGTTATTATCGTGGGTTTTTTTCCTTGTAGTCACCTTGATTTTAGCATTTCTGAGTCAGCATCGTGGGAGCCTGATGATACACTAATTATACACTACATTAATATAAGCATGACATTTTGATTCACATAAATTGTCACTCATAATTGTTATGGTTAATGTATATGTTATATTTAAGTTTTCTTTTATGAAACTGTTAATTAGCAGCCTGATCTACTTTTCCAGTCCTATATGTTATCTAGTTGTTTCTCAAGTTACACAAATGATCCATTTCTCAGCCCAAGTTTTTACGTGCTTATTATGTCCATATCCTCAGATATTCAGATCAGTCATTCATCTTACTTTATAGATTTTCATTTATAGACTTCTAGTATGATAGAAACACGTGTTTCCCTTTGATCTAGTTCTCTATTTTTAGGTCCATATTTACATAGTGAAATTATTCTTTGAAGTTTCTTATCTGAAGTTTATTGAAATCTATCTTTTTCTGAGGGTGAAGATTTTACTCTTAGAAGATGAATCATCCCAGACTGTTTTCTTTTATTCCCTTGTTATATTCCTCTTAATCTTTATTAAAAAAAAAAAAAACAAACCAAACCCAAAGCCACAGCTTTTTTAACACTTTTAAGTCAAATACCTATGCTGGTTTCATATTGCCCTAGACAGGAACGATTCCTTTTTTATAGTATAATTAATAATAAATAATAGTATAATATATTATTTCAAATATTTCTAAAATTATTTATATTTAATATTATAAAAATTGTGTGTGTGTGCGCGTGTGTGCGCATTATGCATCACTGTGTATATTGTAGTAGTAGTGGTAGTAGTATCATCGTCAATCATCATCATCGTCAGCACTATCATCATCATCATCTTCATTTTCAGTCCTATGAAACTGTCTATCCAAGCAAGGAGTTTTGGGTTTTTTAATTATTTTTTTCTGCTTTTTNATCTGAAGTTTATTGAAATCTATCTTTTTCTGAGGGTGAAGATTTTACTCTTAGAAGATGAATCATCCCAGACTGGTTTTTTTTATTCCCTTGTTATATTCCTCTTAATCTTTATTAAAAAAAAAAAAAAAACCAAACCCAAAGCCACAGCTTTTTTAACACTTTTAAGTCAAATACCTATGCTGGTTTCATATTGCCCTAGACAGGAACGATTCCTTTTTTATAGTATAATTAATAATAAATAATAGTATAATATATTATTTCAAATATTTCTAAAATTATTTATATTTAATATTATAAAAATTGTGTGTGTGTGCGCGTGTGTGCGCATTATGCATCACTGTGTATATTGTAGTAGTAGTGGTAGTAGTATCATCGTCAATCATCATCATCGTCAGCACTATCATCATCATCATCTTCATTTTCAGTCCTATGAAACTGTCTATCCAAGCAAGGAGTTTTGGGTTTTTTAATTATTTTTTTCTGCTTTTTGATTCTTTCCCCCAGACCACTGTAGCTGGGGAGTAAGCCAACATCTGTTTTGTTGTTTTAGCTGTCAGCCACATTAAATAACCACAATCACTTTTACAACCATGTTTTAACATGGTTCTTTGTCAAATTGTGTACCAAACCCTAGAGGATTTCTAGAGGGTACTATTGTCAAGACTCTATTTTTACATTAACCTTGAAAGATCAAAATTTATGTCCTTTCTTCTCTCCTACTATGTCACAAGTACTTCACTAACAATGTAAACCAGGTAGAAACCTGTGAGGACCAGAGCTTCTGTATGCAACAGGCAGCTTATAGGCTTTTAGAACTGGCTATGTTAAAGTGTTTAAAGTTATCTTAACTGTGTACATCAAAAAGCTTCCAAAGGAAGTTTCTCCCTGGTCTTGCCTCTACACTGCTATAGGACATGCCTCCAAAGAGCAATCATTCCCTTCCTTTACCTCCTAAGCTCAGGAAATAATGGGTAAAACACAATCAGTTCCCACTAAAATCTCCATGCTTCTCCCCTCTTGCCTTCCCTTTTCAGCTTGGTGTTTACAAAGTCAGAAACACTCTCAAGGACCATGAGGGCTGAGCTAGGCCTACTGCCTGAGTCACAGATTCACAGATTCACAGAATTGTGGGGGTTGGAAGGGACCTCAAGAGATCATTGAGTTCAACCCCTGTGCCAAAGCAGGTTCCCTAGAGCAGGTCACACAGGTTGGTGTCTAGACGGGTCTTGAATATCTCCAGAGAAGGAGACTCCACAACCCTCCTTGGGCAGCCTGTTCCAGTGATCCGTCACCCTAACTGTGAAGAAGTTCTTTCTCACATTGGTGCGGAACCTCCTGTGGTCCAACTTGTGACCATTGCCCCTTGTACTGTCCCCACGGGCCACTGAAAAGAGGTTGGCCATCTCCCTTTGTCTCCCACACTTCAGATATTGATAAGCATTGATGAGATCCCCTCTCAGTCTTCTCTTCTCCAGGCTGAACAGCCCCAGCTCACTCAGCCTTTCCTCATAGGGGAGATGCTCCAGGCTCTTCATCATCTCTGTGGCCTCCACTGGACTCTCTCCAGGAGATCCCAGTCTGTTTTGTACTGGGGAGCCCAGAACTGGACACAGTCTGGAAAACAGTGAACTTTACCTTAGATTAACCTTAAAGTACAGGCTGAAGAGAACAGTTGTGTAACTGTCATGTATCACACACGTTACAAACTCACTAATCATGTTGATTTGGTCATTTCCGTGCTGAAGGGGCACACTGCTGGTAGGAAAGAACAGACCCAACTAACTAAATGGGAGGTAAACACTCAAAAAAAGAACAAAAATAATTTGTCATTGGAATGCTCCAACAAAGCGCATCCACTTTTCTTATTTCCTGAACATTTTCATTCCACCTTTTATGGCTGTCATGCTTCATTATTCTTCATGTTTGGTAATAGATCTTATGGTATTGCTTAAGTAATACTGAAACTGCAACCCCAAAATGTTTTTCATTTCAAAATGTGCTTTGCTGTTCTAAGAGAGCTCTGATTAGGTGGCTAGTGCAACTGCCTTTTGTTACAGGTCAGCTTGTGTGAATCCCACCTCCAGTAAGGGAGAGAACCACGTTAAGATAGAGCTGATTGAAAGGAATAATTGCTGTTTATTAGCACAAAGATAATTCATTTCCCACAGCTTACAGTAGATAAATATGCATGTGCATCTAGTAGAAATCATGTCAGTTCAAATAATTTTGTGATTATAGTTTTCTTTAGACAAATAAAAATTAAGCTTGAGATGACACATAGCTTAGAGTTTTAAATATCGTTAAGTCTATTTGTGCGGTTTTCTTTCAGTTTCAGTGCCAATACATTTAGTTTAGAAATTATATTTGCATGACAAAATTAAGTTAATATAAATCCTGACTAACTTTGTTCTTGATCAGAAGGTAATCCTTAATATAAATGAAAGTAGCAAACATGTCTTTGTAGTATTGCTCAAAACAGAAATTCTGACCCATGCATGGAAACATTTACTTTGTTTCAGAACACCAAGTTTTAGATTGTGTAGCAGACAGTAACTTGTCAAAATAAGTTTTCATATTGAACTGAAAACAATTAAAAATACACGTTTCTTCCATTAACAAGTATTGTAACAGTTTATTCCAGTTAACTAGAAAATTTCAATCTATAAATATAAAAAATAATACATAGATTCTGTTCTAGATTTGTCTCCTTTTCTTGTTAGATTTTTAGATAATTCTTATAAATAAATGCATAATATCTTTTTTAGGAACCTACAACTTAGTGCTGAGTAGATTTAAAAGAATCATGGAGACTGAAGATAAAAAAATTACTGTGTAGTCACTTCACAGTCTTACAGATTCCAACCTTGCACCATAGCAAATTGTACCTCAATCACATCTTCAGGGCTTTGGAGATGCACTAGAATGCCAATTCTGTGTTTTTCTACTGAACTAAAATATATCAAATAGGATTTACTTTTTATGTTTGGGTTTTTTTTTTGAGGGTATTTTTTTCAGTATAGGCAATTGGGACAGAAAACCCTTCTGTATGTGCTTGGAGATGTCTTTTGCTCCTTTGATAGCATTTTGTGGCAAACTCACTTTGTCCTAGAAATTCCTGTGGTGAAAATCATTACAGTAAAGTAGCAGCTACATATATGTTAAACTAGTTGTTCAAGATCTCCTTTTAGTGAGTGAAAGGTATAGATACTTCCAGAAGGTATGTTCCCTTGATGTTTAAATTTATCATAAATCTAAATGAACAATTAAACTATTATTGAGGCTTCCGTTAAATAGAATGTCTAACTTCTGTGAAAATTGTCCAAAATGTGAATTTACAGAATTGCCTTATATTTTCACTTATTTCACTACAATATTTCAACTACTCAGAAAAAGAAAGATTGAAAAAAAATCTGCATTGACATGTAGTCATGCTTAATAATTACATAAAAATCAATATCTGACATTGGGAACTAATTTCACAGGTGATTTTTGATCCCTGTGCTCACTTCTGTTTCTTTTTCTTTACACATGTGTTTATATTGAGCCAAAATTTAGTTTCATATTTTACCAAAACATTTTTTGCATTATCTACCACATTTTTATATTTAATAGTGATAATTCATATATATTTCAATAATGTGATTGTTTTACAGTTAACCAGAGACATCTGACACATTCAGAGGTATACTAAGGGTGATAAAAAAGCAGACTTTCTAAATAAGTTGCACTGTCCTGAAAATGGTGTTGTGTAGCTATCATACTTTGTAGATCAGATGGTTTATAGCAGACCTTCTGAAAAGCACCCCCAGAAATAGCATGTTCTTTAGAGAAACATGTCATTTCACATTTTCATATGGTGTTTGTAACAAAATGAACATTCACCAATTTAAATCATGCCTCATAAAAAAGTGATGAAGAAGTTTATCACAGGATCTGTTACTAATCTGTTACACTGGAACAGGTTGCCCAGGGAGGTGGTGGACACCCCATCCCTGGAGATGTTCAAGGCCAGGTTGGATGAGGCCCTGAGCAACCTGATCTAGTTGGGGGTGTCCCTGCTTCTTGCAGGGGGGTTGGACTAGATGACCTCTGGGAGTCCCTTCCAACTCTAGCCATTCTACGATTTGATGATTCTAATACATTAAACCCACATTAAACCCACAAATAAAATCAGGAATAAAATTTCTGTATTCTAATTCTGTTGTGTTTTGGGTTTTTTTTAACAAATAAAACAAGTTATCACTCTGAGTTTTATACTGTATTATGAAATCAACAGAGGCTGCATAAAGGTGAAACTATGCAGTGTTCACACAAGTCTCTCATGTGCACTATATGACAAATGTAAGAATTTTCTTTCATGCGTTCAACTTAGAAATAATAGAAACAAGTCTCTGTGAACTGCTGAAAGTGAGGTTAAAATTTCCTTCACTAGACTTACAGAGATCTCTTTTTTTGTCTATGTCAACTTGTTAATGCATGCAGGAGCAGTGTGCTGCAGGCTGGATTTGTTTATAAACCTCACTGTGGGGTTCAAGGCCTCTCCTTTCCAGTTAATGGATGAAGAAAAATATATATCAGTTTCAGGTTTTGTACTATGTGTGGTATACTGAAATGAAAGTGAACACTTATGTCCTCCAGTGTCCTATCAGAAACTGACCTGTCCTTTAAGACAGATTCAATGCAATTTTGCATGCATATTCTCTGTAAGTAGTTTTGTTGGGCAGAAATATATCTCAGGATAACTGTAGGCAATATAGAGAAGCATATCAAAGAGAAATATTGTATTTGGGGATTCAGATAACTTGTATGTGGAAAAATTCTGTTTGTTGATGTTTCTGTTGCAAATACACTATTGTTTTTTAAAACCTGGTCCCCTAGGGTCCCTCATATTTTACGTATCAGGGAAGAAATATTCAAGTGAATGTTTGTTTCTCCACTATATCACTCCATGAAATTGCATAAATAAATGCAGGAGTGAGAGGGGAGTGCTTTTTTGCCAGCAAAGGGAAACATGAAAAAATACACAGCAACAGAATGAAGTTTTTCATTCTGAATTCGTCAGCAATCCCCACAATGAAATTTTGACATGACTAAACACAGTAGCTTCAGAAAGCTTTTAATACATTTAATTATTGGCTCAAATTCTTTTTCTGGAATTAATATTCATAAGACCATGGAGAATCTGACTGAAGGCTTTACCTTAGTCATCATGAAAAGGAAAATCCAACAATGCTCAAAGGAACAGCTTACATAGCTAATTGCTACTTGTGAGGCTGGTGCCCTGCAGAGCCTGGACTTACTTTATTAATCTCCAGGTCCAATTTCAATCTGTAAGCATGCATGTTAGGGTCTGAGCATGGCTAAGGGGTTGTACCTCAGAAAAATCAATGCTTGAAGAACTAGTTTCAAAACATGATCAGTAAATAAAAAAGGAAGTGATCCACCTTACATCTGTCTTTACATAAAAGATTTTAGATGTGATCTCTGTTCTCTCTCTGTAGATAGCTGAGGAGCTCCTGGAAGAGAAGAGCCTCTCTCCTAGGAGCTCTTCAGATATGAACAGGGAATAATTTGGTTTACATATCTTCCCTCGGATAACTGGACATAGCCCATAGAGCTGGGCTGTCCTGCTGTAATGAATTAGGATGGGAGCATGTCTCTAGCCTACCACCATTTTCCTCTATGATCTTGAAGAGCTATTTAGTCTGACATTTTTTTATCCCCTACTTTTGTTCCTGTTGGTTTAGCCTATAAATTTTTCAGAGCATATTGCCTCTTCCTATGTTGTTGTCCCATGTCCAGCAAAATGGGTTCCCCATCTTTGGTAGGATCTCTATAAACTATTTGGCTACAGATAATGAATAATAAGACCATATTTGCCCTGCAAGGGCCATGAATGTAGAATACAGAGGCAGAAGGAAGAAGACAGGCACTTATTCTTTAGTGCTTTTTATGTGGCTTGAGAAGAAACGAAACATCTTTTGTGTGGGATTGGAAAATAACATTTTTATCCTCCAAGAACAGCAGTACCCCAATCTGCTGTTTACACAGTGAAGAGGCTGTTGTCCATCTACTTCATGTCCGTTTATCCATGTCTCTCTACATTTCCTCAAAACAAGTACTTCTCCCTTGGACTTTTGCTTATATTGTCTCTGACCAGTGCACTTACTGTTTTTAAGTGATTTGTGAGGAATCTTATGAACATAAAATCATATGTGCAACGCTGGTTTTGTGTCACTGTAATGGAAGAGCAGTGGTCCTTGGGGCTGTAAAGCTGTGTAGTTGTAAATCACGGTGCTGGGTGCATTGTTATACAACTGACAAAATGCCTGGACAGGTATCTCATTTCTTGTGCAGATTCTGGTTCTCATGTCCACCATCACCACTACGCTGAGCAAGTGATGGTCATTAGTGTAAGTCTTCACACTCTACTGCAGAGAGGAGCTGCTTTACTTCTACACTGGAAGCTAATTATTTTAATTTTTTATTTATATAATGGGAGGAAAATGAGGCACAAAGCAGCAAATTAATAGTGGAACCTGATGGAGCCATGGCTGGGCGTGGGGACTTGTAGGAATGCTCCATGCTCTCTCCCTCTCTGATCTCCAATGGAAAAGAAAGAGTGGGAGAAGAAGATCCTGGAGTACTGGGAAATGCAGCCAGGAAACTAAAAACACTAAAACTCAGATTCACAAGATTTTTAGGTGTTGATTTCCCAGTGAGTTTTATGAGACAGAGGTGACTAAGCAGCTTTGAAGATCTGAGACTGACTACCTTCATCAAGTCAATGTCAAGCCAAACTCAGGTAGCTCAACTACTAAATCATTTTTTGTCTGACCTTCTGTATTTCTGTGGCACTAAATAAAGAACAGACATTTTAGCAGATCTAACCAATGTGAACCACTTTTTGTTTGGAGCAGTTCCTGTAGCACACAGGAACTAGAGGATACCTGCAATGTAGCTGGGAATGTATAAAGACATTCAAGAAGTGTCTGGATGATGCACTCAGTCCCATGCTCTGATGTGGCTGATCCTGTGTGGAGCCAGGAGTCGGACTTGATGATCCTCATAGGTCTCGTTCAACTCAAGATATTCTATGGTTCTATGATGCACAATTACAGGTACACAAGGTCATTGCAATCCCCAAAATTCATTATAATAGTGAAAGCTCTTAGGCAACTCCAGGTTTCTTGTCTTCTCCCTGATTTAATGCATGAGGAGCTGTGTATAACACTTCACAGGGCATTGGCATGCATATAGCACACTCAGGCATATGTCTTCATAGCAAATGTGCTTGTGCAATAGAGAGAAAAAGATTTCTTGTAGATGGACTGTGAAAGAAAAGGAATGAGTAGGCCCAGAAATAGAAGTTTAATGAATGGTGAAAGCTGTCTCCTTGCACACCCAGTGTTAGTGCAGAATGGTGTTCCAATTTACTGCACAAGGGCAGCATGGTTTGAAATTGCTAAGCAATGAATTACAGCAAATAGAAATCTATAAGCAAAGTTCTTGGATGATATAAAGTAGCACGACTCTGATGATTTCAGTGTACTTGGTTTACACCAGAAAAAAAGTATTTAAACCTGTCTACATAATTTAACAAAGAATCTGAGTGGGATTTAAATTTTATTAATTATGTTACAGAAGTCAGTTAATCACTAACTTAAAGTGTATTGGTCATTATGCAGGTAATATACAGCTTCATAAAGACATCATCCTGCCGTGAAGATATATCACCCAATAAATAAAACAATGTTAGGAAAAAGTTCCCTGCACAAAAATTTCAGATAGCAGATGAAATGTGTAAGAGGATTAATATCTGCTCTTCTTTTCAATTGTTCATGCAAGTTTATAATTCATATTGACATGTTCCATTTAGATATGGATTGGGACAATATGTTTTATATTTAAATGGTTATTCAATTTAAGGTTACTTGTGTCACTAACATCAACTTGATTGTGTATGATTTCTTATAAAACAACTGGAAAATCTTTCCCCTCCCTGTTTATAGGTGGTGTCCAGTCTGTTTTTTCACTTGTTTAAATCATTTATCTTTGAACTGATATCTTCATTTAATAATAGTTAATATTCTATCAATTAAAGTATATATCTTGCTGCATTCTAATAATAAACAGTGGTCTTTCTGTGCAATTATTTTCTTTCATGAACCAAAGCAGATCTGACCTGATCTAGCAGACCTGATCTGCCTAGCACTCACCACCACATAGTATCAGCCCTTATAGAAAAGACTTTTTCACAGAAAGGGAAAGAATGTCCAGTGTCGGTCTTCCTAAAGAAGAGAATATTGTTTGGATAAGGGTAATAGTAGCTAAATGAAGAATCCCTGAGGCATTATGGATTTGAGAATATCCTATCACAACTATCAATTATGTAGTATTTTTAAAAAATCCTGTCTGTGCAACTCATTGCTGCTATTTGAACATATCATTCAAAACCAAGTGATGCAAATCAATTAACAGTCAAACATGTATAGTATAAATAAATCAAATGCAGTGAAAAAAAAGAAAAAGCAAGCATATTAGTAAAATGTGGTACATAAGACTGTATATCTTTGTGATTGTTCCAACAGAAAAATGACACTATTTGTTGAACTATAAGCCAGTGAATTTCATATTTACTAAATAAGCTAGAAAATGGCAAAAGAAACCACCTTGACATTAATGGTATGCACCATATTCAGAGCTTAAATTAAACCATGTATTTATAGGAATACTTTGGTTTGCTCTGTTATTCAAAGCTTTTAATTTAGCTTGAAAAATGTAGAGTTGAGTTTTAAGTATTCTTTGCTTTAATAGGAGAGATTTTAAAAATCTCACACACACAGATACACTGCGTGTTTATAGTAAAGATAAAACAGGAACAAAATTAAAATGACGGATCCCAGGTATTCCAACTCTTGGTTGCTTTCCAGTCTGCTACATGGCTTTTAGCTGTTAGGGTTTTTTTTGAGGTTGTTATATTGAAATACCAGTGTGTTAAGTGATTTATAAACACAGGTTTATAGATTAATAAAGAAGGAGGTTCCTTTCCCTCCCCAGGCCTCTTTAGCCTAAGGGAATGTAAGACAAACTAACTGATCTCTGCTATTACATTAATTGATTGAAACAACCGATAAAAAAAAATCCATGAATTCTTACCACTTTATCAATCAGCACCAAGCACTGTAGTTTTAACAACGACAGGCATTTTTTGTTTGGTAATAGGTAGGCTAGAAGTTTGAGAGTATGTTTTGAATGTTTATATATGCACATATGTGATTGTACTTAAACATGGCTAAATATTTGAATAATGGGACTTGTACATTTATTGAATGTTTTCTACTTGAAACACTCCTTCCCTCATACTCTAAACTCAATAGATACTTTAATGTCACCTGAAAAGGAATAAAGAGCTATAACTGCTTCACAGATCAGTGAAAACCCAAAGTTGAAATTTCTTTCCACAGATGTTAAGATTTTTTTCCCCCGTACTTTTCAATAGTAGCAAAAAAATTCTTTAATTTGTAATATAATATCTTATTGGCATCACAATATTTCTCTCAGGTCTCTATTTGAGCATTCTGTGGTGTCACAGTCAAGAGGAGGTAGAAAATCAAGATTAGAAATTACGAAAGATTATAGTGTTATCATTTAAGACAAAAAAAGTGTAAGGGTCATAAGTTGACCCTTTGATGCCCAGACACATGATGTGAGCATCATGAAAGAAAACTATACAGACACTTTAATAACTTTTTGTTAGAAATATGTTAATTATTAAGGGGTTTAGTTTAACAATCTCAGCTGAGATAGATTAGCAAAGAAGCTTACTATACTATTATTTTTTAGTTGCAGGGTTTAGAGTATTTAAACACACTTGAAACCACAGTTCCAGGTGGTTCCATCATCCTCCTAGCTCTCTGATGGACTCTCTCCAGTAGTTCTCTGTCATTCTTGAATTGGAGAGCACAGCACTGGACACAGAACTCGAGATGTGGCCTCACCACGACCTAGTAGAGTTGGAGGATAACCTCCCTTGACCTTCTGGCCATGATCTTAATGCACCCCAAGTGCCATCAGCCTTCTTGGGACAAAGGCACATTACTGGCTCAAGGAGGACTCTAAGGTCATTCTGTGCAGAGCTACTTCCCAGCAGGTCACCCCCTAACCTGTTCCAGTACTTGGGGTTCTTCTTCCGTAAGCGCAGGACCCTACAGTCACCCTTGCTGAACTTCATTTGGCTCTTCTCCACCCAATGGTCCAGCCTGTCCAGGTCTCACTGAATGGCAACACAGCCTCCTGGTATGCTGACCACTCCTCCTGGTTCTGTATCATCAGCAAATTTGTTGACGGATTATTTAGAAAACTATTTAGAAAAGTAGAATCAAAATCTTAGATATAGACCTTGAAGGATTAGAGTTCTTTCAGAATCCAGTTTTTGGTTTTAATACTATGTGTCATAATTTGAGTTAATAACACAGTACATCATATATACAGGTCATTATCTGCATTCACTTTTTATTTTTTTCTCATTTAAGAATCAATCTCACAACTGTTCTCCAGTAATGTCAAGTATTGCATTCAGAGCCCTGTTTTGTCCTAAAATAATTTCAGCAAAGTGAGAAACTAATAAAACCACAGAGGTGAGCTGGAATCACCCTCCCTCTGTCCACTTCGGAGTCTTAAGATTCAGATATTGTTCTGATCCACATGGGTCACTCTTGGGTCCTTTGTCTGAGGGTAATGTTTTGCCAGAATAATGATATGGGCTGCAGGCATTAGGTATAGCAAGTGGTTTTATCTTGTGTGTAACAGAAGGGTTATATACCAGAGCTGAATGTAAGACAGATTTAAT